>CM055195.1:23726547-24194047 GCA_029224185.1 Karalla daura
CAACTTTATTCAAAATCCCCATTTTTCCAAAGTGTTTTCCACTATCTTCTTATTCCTTTAATCCTCTTATCGGTCTTTTTTATGCCAGAATGCACCTCTTTTAGTGTAATGAACACACCAAAAATATTTTCGACCCAGAGGTATCTGCTGCCACCACAGTATCTGCTGTGCACCACTGTCTCATGGCGCTAAATGATATTTTAAGGGGTAAAGGATTTTGCATAAAAAAACAAACAAACATACAAACAAAAAAAAACATGCAGAAATAACTGAAATAGCCTCTAGTTTAATGAGTGATGCAACCTGTTTGATGTCACATTTGCCACTTTAGCAAAAACGTGTAACGAGGGGCTCGGATGTTCTGGCATATTGGAAAGGAGTGCACAAAATATTGCCCGGCCGATGTATTGACTCCATATGCTCATCTCAAAATCATTCTGCTGTTGCACAATAAAGCTGCAAGGGGAAATCAATACGTCAGACGGCCGATGTTGGAAGAGATTCAGTCAAGGAGAAAGCAGCCCCGCTGCCTCCATCCAATGGCGTGTCAGCTGACAGACAGGAAGGCTTTTGGGCCTTTACCTCATCTGTCACCCATGTAGGTCAACACCTGGGTCTTTTCCTCCATCTGCTAATGTCTTGTATAATATTAACAGTCAGGTTTGGTCATTAAAAGCTGGCGAGTGTGGCAGCTCTGGCTCTGCTGTCTCGCAGAACCTGAATTGATACATGTAGTGATACGTTTAACAGCGGATAAACACTTCAGCACTCAGACTTTTCCTTTTTTTTTCCGTCACTTTATTTGAGGTCAAGAGTGATCTTTGAACCCGATGTAGCGATACTTGCTCACATTTGTTTGTTTAGCGTTATTATTCCATTGTTTATACTGCGGATGATGAGTGGCATTAAACATTTACACGCGCACATTGCTGGTCCAAGCCAAACGGCAGCAGATGATCAGCACCACTTTATGGTCGAAGTCTCCGGCCAAGTCTGAGGGACCGGGGGTCGCAGTAAGCAGGTGCGGCCTTTGCATTTTTAATTAGTCTGCATATTCGCTGCAGACCCAAAGCATTAGAGACCGAGTGTGATGGTTGGATTCCTGACCTACTTTATAATTGATAGGCCACTTATCTATAATGCATCACCTGCAGCCTCGGTGAGATGAGGGGAAAAAGTCAGTCTCAGCAGATTGGAGGTGAGGGGTGGGGGTTGTTGCCAAGTTGCCAGGATGTGACCCAAGCAGATCCCCCCCCCCCCCCCCCCCCCCCCCCACCCCAGTTGATAAACACATCCAACACAAAAAAGTGTTGCATGTGTAGTCACTGCAGATGCACACCATTAATCAGCACCCTATACCAGTCCATCACAGGACACACATGCACCATGATCAGTGTAAAGATACATGGGGGCTGTGGGAGAAAACCCAATGATAATCCATGCAGACTTGGGGATACGATTAGTCATAATCTTTCCGGTCAGCAATTTCTACTTGGGTGCTTTGACTTCATCCTAATATCCTTTCCTTCTCTACTCTCCTCAGTGCTGATGGCACCTACGAAGTCTCCTTCTACTCCAATGCTGTTGTCTCCAACAATGGAGAAGTGGCCTGGCTCCCTCCAGCCATCTACAAGTCGGCCTGCAAAATCGAAGTGCGGGACTTCCCTTTTGACCAACAGAACTGCACGCTCAAGTTTCGTTCCTGGACCTATGACCACACTGAGATCGACCTAATCCTCCTCAGTGATTATGCCTCACGTGACGACTTTCAACCCAGTGGCGAGTGGGACATCGTGTCCCTGCCTGGGCGCAAGAACGAAGACCCCAATGACATCAGGTACCTGGATATCACGTATGACTTTATCATCAAGAGGAAACCTCTGTTCTACACCATCAACCTGATCATCCCCTGCATCCTGATCACATCGCTGGCCATTCTCGTGTTCTACCTCCCGTCAGACTGTGGCGAGAAGATGACTCTCTGTATCTCAGTCCTCTTGGCCCTGACTGTGTTTTTACTCCTAATCTCAAAGATTGTGCCGCCTACGTCTTTAGCAGTGCCTCTGATTGGGAAGTACCTGATGTTTACAATGGTGCTGGTCACCTTCTCCATCGTCACCAGTGTTTGCGTGCTCAATGTGCACCACCGCTCTCCCAGTACACACACCATGCCTCCATGGGTCAAGCGTGTCTTCCTGTACCGACTTCCCTCCTACCTATTCATGCGCAGGCCTGGCAGCTCCAACATACGCGAGAAGTTCCGGAAGAAGCACCAACAGCGATCGTACTCGGACCACAAGCTGCGTGGGACGGATGGAGGGACCGGAGGGTCCGGAGGACCGGCAGATTCCTCCTCATCCTTCTTTGTGAATGAGGAGTCGGCCAAACGTTACGGCTGGAAGATCAGTGACCTGTCGGAAAACACCGAGTTTAGGAAGAGGATGACGCTCAAGTGCAACATCGATGTGGAGGATGCGGTGGATGGTGTGCGCTACATCGCTGAGAAGATGAAGAGCGAGGATGACGATGAAGGGGTGGGTGTCTAAAGGAACATGTGCAGTAGGTTTCAATGGCTTTACATGTGGCCATACAACTTATTCCGTTCCAATTTAAAGCCAGATGCATTTTTCAGTCGGAAGATCTCAGGATAGAAACAGAAACAAACAGTTTTTAGCCTCAATAGTAGACAATTGGTCAGTCCATCACTTGCCATGCAAACACTGGACAAGTGGCCAGAAATATTATACAGACATCCCCAGTTCTATAAAGTGATGAATGAGTGAATGAATGTCTGATAGATTAAATGCCATACAATTATTTTAGATCAAGTCTCAATCTAAACTTTTGGCTGCAAGCATCAATTGTGATAAAATATGGCGGGTTACTTTGTATTATCTAAGTCATATTACATCACCAATAATGATAAAACTCCTAAACTTTCCAAATTCTGCACGAAATGTCATGCAGAGACACAAATGTCAGAGACTTCACTCCAGTAGTCTGCATACAAAACACTGGAAACAAAAAGAAAAAAGAAAGTACTTCACTGAAGTCCTGGTACCTGTATTTACTTTCTACCCTCTGTCTGCAGATTATTGAAGACTGGAAGTACGTGGCCATGGTGATCGATCGCCTCTTCCTGTGGATCTTTGTGTTGGTGTGTGTGGTCGGGACGGTGGGGCTCTTCATGCAGCCTCTCTTCCAGAGTTACAACACTCCCACTGTTGACGACATGGACCATAACTAAAATCCCAAAGCTGAAATTTTGTTCTCAACCTGACCCAGACATGAACTTTGCGTCCCTCCTACCCCCTCCTCCCAGAAACTGAGCTCTGACAACATTTCAACACGTGAACTCACACGTCCGCCTCGCACCACACGCTCACTGGGAAATGATAATTATGCACTTTAGCCCTCTTCCACCACCTGCTCCCATCCTTACCGCCCCCCTTTGCCATGCGTGTGTCCTGCCATCCTCTGCTCCACACATCTGCCATTCACAGATGAACTGGGATCTATTTATTTCAGTTAACTTAACAAATAGTTATGGTTTAAAACAGGTTGGGTCACATGGTCATAGTTTTTTCATCATTCAGTACTGAACTGAAATGAAGGAAGATGAGGACATAATTACATGTGTTCCTGGCTTTTTACTGTGATTTTCTGGCCATTCTGCCTGCTATTGAACACGGATTCATAGGCAGACCCATGAACTCCTTGGGCAGTCACACTTACTTTATTTAGGGGAGAAAACAAAGGCAAAGACACAGACTGAGTCCCAGGTTCAGCCTTACTCATTCGTCTTTATCACAGCTCAACCAAAAGACACAAAGGCCATAACAGGACCCATGTTAATAATGACAATAATTAACATAATCGAAAATCTCCACATGTCTGTCATAAAGCTTCATATTTGGGAATCTGAGAAAATCTGGGAAAAAAATCTGAATGAGTCAAAGTAGTCGAACATGTGTTTAGTCAGCTCACAATGACTCCGGACTTTTACTTTTGGTTCTGAGCTACTGAAATCAAAAATCCTCATGGCCCTAACATGACTTATTTGGATTAGCATGCATGCAACAATGCACTGTTCTTTTTCTCGTCATTTACTTAAAGAGAGAAAGTGAAAAAGCTTCACATGGCCATAATTCCCCCTGAAGAAGATCAAAATACACAGATCACCTCCCTGCCTCCATTTGCCCATAGTTCATGTTCTGTATGAATTTCAAAGATTTGCCTCAAAAATGTGAGCGGGGCGTGCAGGAAACAGTCACTCGACTGCTCAAATTATATAAGTGTGTGTCTGTTTTTAACCTTGCACATACACACACACACACACACACACACACACACACATACATACTTATATACACCTCACTGTATGGAGATGATATACTCAAATCAAATCAATGATAAGCTGCTGTTGTGATGTTTGAGAGATGTTTTAAGTGCAGTTTAGAAAAAAAAAGATGAAACTAATGACCATTAGGCTGTTGTAATTCACACACACTTTTCTTAAAGGTACCATACGCTGTGTCATCAAAGCAGCACTCATCAGCATCTGTCACCACGGAGACCAGCAGCACAATACTGTACTGGCTTTTGTAATGCACTGACTGGGCTGCAGTCTGGCTCATCACTTGTCATCCATCTTATCATAAGTTCAGTTGTCGCAACCTGCTGTCTGTCAGAGACCTTACTTGAATCATTGTCCAGTAAATGGTTCTCAGATGTACCATGACCTATCACTGTCATATTGTACTCAGAAAAGGTCTAATAATCCAGCTGTACTGATTCACTTTACCTTTGTTTTCTCGGTAGATGCAATGAAACATAACTTTTCTTTTTTCTCCTCCTGCTGGCCTGTCATGTTGCGTTTTGTCCGTTGCGACAATAAATAAATAAATGCTGAAATTTACAGGATGGGACTGAGAGGGGCGCTGATGTCTTGCTAACTGGATCGATAAAGGGAAATGGCAACAGAAGGCACCAATGATCGATCACAGGCACATTAAAAGAGCAGTCAGCGTCTCGTCATGGTTCTCTCTGTGGGCGCAATATAAAAGCAATGTGCAAACAGTGACTCTGTAAATGGGCAATGAGGTGACTTTCTCACAGGGCTGTTCTAACTAATTAGCAACAGGGGGCGTTATTGCTTATGAACAGGGCAGGGCAGGGGGAAGGGGAGGGAGAGAAGTGGTAAGTCTGGCACTTGCCAACATTTAAATATGCACCGTCCCTTCTTGAATTTCCACCTCTTATTTGACATTT
The DNA here is from genome assembly GCA_029224185.1 of Karalla daura. NCBI lineage: Eukaryota > Metazoa > Chordata > Actinopteri > Chaetodontiformes > Leiognathidae > Karalla > Karalla daura. The sequence goes on from CM055195.1 coordinate 23,731,819, forward strand.
AAATAGTCTCTCTGTCCTGCAGTCTTTCGCTTATCATTAACAAAACATACCCATCTCAGTATCAAGCTCTTTTGGAGCGGCTACACTGTCTCACTAACTCTCTGTCCTCCAGCTCTCTCCCTCTGTGATTTGGTGTGTGTTTAACGCGCCATTTGAGAATCACCTTATTAGGGATGTGACAAAGTTGGAGCCCGAGCATCCTCTGGGCTCCTCTCTCCCATACTTCATTATCTGGGCTGAATCACAAGTGAGCGCAGTCTCCGAGCAGTTGGCGATTCAGACAGAAGTTTAGGGACTGCATGTGCTCTTTGTGCAGCATGTGTGTGAACTGTGTTGTCAGCTGACTGAGGTTTCATTAGAGAGTGGCAAAATCCCGGGGGCTTTGTGGCCTCGCCTTCTGTTAGCAGAGCAGCAAATGAATAAACACACACATGCACAGAGTGGCAAATCTGGAAAGTCTTACATGTTATGAGGCTTTCTGCTTTTCATCAAATGGAAGCTGCTTCCTGAAATGTGGACCTAACACAAAGTTAGAGGCGTAAAAAAACACTAGATTTATGTTAATTATCTGCCATTGATAATCACAAGATGCAACTTTGTTGCTTTGTGGCTATCGATATGGCAGGATTTGAATAAAACAAACGAGCATAATCTTGAACATTAGTTGCATTAGGTACAATCAAGCAACGCGATTTTTTAAACTGGGTATTGTCAAAGTTTCCATTAGTGTCAGCATGGATATTTTATGCTTCTTGATTATTTGTTTTTCCAGTGTGCACAAGTACACAAGCTGCTGTTTTCCAGCAACTGCTGATGCTTCCAGCAAACACATTACTGCAGCATAAATTTCTAGCCAACGTCACATCGGTCTCTCTCTCTCTCTAACTCTCTCTCTCTCTCTCACTCACACACACACAGTCAAACAGTGACATAATCCTCCTGACGGGGTGACAGCCATTGAATTGGAGTTGGCTTCAGCAATTATTGCTCATAGTCATACCCCATCTTCGCCTTGTATGCCTCATAAATTAGATGCTTGGCATCAGCATCAATTTCTATTAACACAGTGGTCACATGATGGTGGGGAGGGTCACAAGGGGCTCGTGAGGGAGTGATGTTGCTGGGCCTGGAGAGCCACGTAATTTTGCCCAGATTTGCGTCTTTGAATTTGTGAGGCAAAACCATTCATCCACAATCTTGGAGAGAGCTAATTAGCTACCACTGATAGGATGTGGCTGTTGCTCGCTGTTTTGGTTTGGGGAGAATGGAGGGGGGGCCTGTGCTTATGAGGACACAGGAAGGTTTTCAGTTGTAAGGGAAGCTATTAAAACACTATCACCCATAATTTATAGATCTGATAATCGATCTACTATCCACTGTGTACACACAGGTTTAGGGAAGGGAACACACCCTGGACAGGTATGTGTCCATCACAGGACACATACACATCATTGATTGTCACACTCACACTTTGGAGTTATTTAGAGTTTCCAATAGGCCTAATCGTGCTTTATAGGATATGATTAAAAGTGAGTAACTGGAAAAAATGTAGGGAAAACATGGAAACTTCATAGCTCTAGGCTTTCAGTCTGACCAGGATTCAAACCGGGGACAATTATAACCACTCATCCACTGTGTGGCCCAACAAGAGTGTTTACACTCTAGTGTATATTTTGATTTCCAGGGACTAAGGGGGGCACAAAAGTAGAGAAAGAAATTCAGGATAACTGAGCAAGCGTGGCTTGACATCTAGGCTTAACTGGTTGCACATTTGCCAAGCCAGGATGAGAAGATGTGGTTATGTCAAGCCAGGTAGTCTGGATAAGTGTGTTCACTGCATTCTTAATTACACATCAGGATCACTCACAGAACCACCGATGGACAACAGTCATGCTTCCTACTTCATGGCGGCTGAATAACAGCTCCCGATGGAATTTTATTGAGAGGCAATGTTGATGAAAAAAGAACACGTAAAAAAGGCAATACTTACATGATAATTTAGGAAAGAGAGAAAGCCTGGCAGAGTAGTGAACTGGCTGCATTGCATAAGTAGTTCAAAAATGTACAGTTTCTAAAGTGCTCCACTGGAACTGTCATAATTGGGCTAAAGAAGTTACTTTTCAAGTCCGCTAATCAGCAGTTGCACATTTTGCAGTAAATGTGGCAAGTAGATGTGCACATTGCTCAGGACGAGTGTGAGTGTTATCTGTCAATTTTTCCCATGTTACTTCTTTGACTATTTTATCTGACTATCTATCCTTTATAAAGACTAAACTTGTCTGGCCCGAAAAGGACCTAGCCACAAGTTAAATTAAATTAAAAACACAGTTAGACTCTTGGACCCACCAGGAGCGGGTGTGGATAGTACATTTTATTGAAATCACAGGCTTGTCAAGGCCTGTCAAATTTCAATTCAAGTTGTCTCAATACATGTATGTATATGACAGGGGGAAGTCACATCTGCAGCTGTGGAATTCACTTCTGCAGATGAGGAGTACTGGCTAGAGTAATTCCACATTATGCACAAATCCTGCTTTTTTTTTTTTACAGAAATCACAAACTGCCAGATGACTTTACACAAAGCACCCGGAGAGACAGAGCTGGCAGATGTTAAAATTAAAATTGAGAAGAGAAAAGCTCTAAGAAATGGAGCTTGACCAGGATATTAAGTGCCGGACCCTCAGGAAACTGGATCTGGAAATCCAGAAACTAGAAAGTGGAGTGAGCATTTCAGTGCAGATAGGAACCATAACTGCAATACAATGTTTTAACCTGTCTCTTTTGCTCTCTCCAAGCAGACAAATGAAGACTGCCAAACAAAATAAAAAATCAACTAGAGAACATTGCAGTGTCCCTTTTTCATGAATGTGCAGTAGAATTTAAAAGATAACCACCGGTGCTTAACAAATTTGCGTACACAGCAAAAATTAACATTTAAGACCTTTTATTTAATACAGATAGGCTTAATCTAAAAATTAATTGAAAAATAGGCAAGATAAGAATATAGCAATATATTGCTCCCTAACCATTAATGTTGACTGGGAAGATGCCAGTATTTTCCCAGTCAGCATTAGCAGCCACTCGAAGGAACTTCTCCTTTCTTATGCCTGTGCATGCAACAATGGCATCATAGGCCCTTTCCAGCCAATCCCTCAGCTGGTCCAGGCCCTTAAAATGAGGTTTTGGGAGGCCGAAGGTTGTCTCAATTTGATTCCTTGTTTTGCTGTGTGCATGGTTGTGGGGATGCAGTGGTGGGGATCAGGGGTCCACAAGGGGAGTCAGGAGGAATGAGCAGCACACCAGAGAATTAACCTGATAACACAAGATGTAATTTAGAAACTACACAGTAGACTTAAGCACTCATGATGTCCAAGGGTCTTACAGATGTGTGGGTTATCTAATGTCTCCCATAAATTTGACAAGTGTGGAAAACTGTGAAGTCATACACTGAGTCAGGCCACTTTGCCTCTAAATTGCTGACAAGGCACTGATCATATGAAATGTACGTTGTAACCTATTAAGGTCATCTAATGCACATAATTAGTTTATGTGGGGAACAATAACCACAAATCACTCTTAACTGAACATTGATTCTGTAGAAGGATTTCCTGTTAATGTTTGGAAATGAGGATGAAGGCAGGTAGGTTTTCTGGGGCAAAAACTCTCTCTTAGTCAAAAACAGACGGCAGGTGTCCAGGGAAGAAGACAGAATGAGGTCAATGGCAGAATGCTGGTCGGGTTTTTGGGACAGGAGCAGGTAAGACTTGGAGACTTAGGCTGGTAGATTTACTCGGGCAGTAGACAGGGCAGGTCAGTAATGATGCAGGTTGGCAACGGGCACGCTATCCGGAGATGAATGGTGGAAGGCCTGGCATAAAGCTGAGAGACTCTGACACTGAATATGAGACTGTGGGAATTTGAGCAGGTGATCGGGAGTGGGAGTGGCTGGGGGAGTGAAGAATTGAAGTGGTCTGAAGTGGTGACAAGCACAGTGGAGATTATGGGCTGTTTCTCAGTACCAAAGTACACAAGTTCATACTTGCGAACTTGTGAAGACTGGACTTGACAACTTCACTTGAAACTCCCCAAGGACGTGAGTTCCTTGGAGGACAAAAAGCATTCTGGGATACGTATCCCAGAACGTATAGAAGCACTCTTAATGAATTGGAAGGAGCAAGTTCACATGGTGGGTTTTGGAGCATACTTGGCAAGAGGCGAACTTTGAATTGGAACAGTACTTGGGCTGTCCCTGATAACTTTTTCCAAGTACACAAGGACACAAGGACAGTGAAATACACATATTGAGAAATGGCCATATACTATATTGTCCTTCTCACAGACTTACTTGAAACCAGCCAAGCACAGACTTGAAATCTAGATTTGACTAGAGACTAGATTTGAGTAATAATAATACCACTTGAATCAATATAAAAAAACTGTTGCATTCACAGTCAACAGACTTAAATGACATGATAAATTACAATACATATGTAATATTTTAATGCAGGATATTTAAAGTGATGCAACATATATGGCAAAACTATGGGCATGATGTAAAATATATTAATTCCTCACTGGATTTGACAGTAGACAGTAGTAAGAGAGTTAGTAGGATTAATTTTAGCCTTCTTATTGTTTACCTTTGGCCATTAGAATACTTGTCACTTGTCACCTGTCACAATCTGAAGATTTAAGCACAACTATGTATCTGCGTATTTAAAATGTCCTACCATCACAAACGACAACTGTGTATATCATCCACTTCGCAGTGTGCCACTTCCTCGAAGTCGACTGCATCACCAGGCCCATTTCTCAAGAGTAAAATATGAGAGCGGGGTAAAACGGACAAGAAGCAGCTGTAGAGACTTTGTGTGATGGTCTCCAAGTCCGATCAAGGAGCGTGACGGAGGAGATGAAGCTGAATGGATGATGGACTACGGTAACAAGCAGTGAGGAAGAGACAGAGAGGGAAAGAGAGGGCTGATGGAGGGAGGCAGGGAGGATGATGAAGGTCTGCCATAAAGAACAGACAGGACTTCTGCTCTGCACTCTCTTCGGTCAGCGGAGGAGCCCTCATTACAGGCCATTGTCAGTGATCAATACACATTTATTCTTCTTTCCCAGACAAACCCACATACATATCGATGTCATCAATGTGAAGTGTGCACACATGACACACACAGAATGTAGAATTGCTATTACAATCACACATCTTTTCTGTTCTTTGCTATTGATCTTTTCTGTTCTTTTCTTTAATTGTATTTCCTAGTCTATTTATTTTATTCAGTCATGCTTTTTCTATTCTAATCTGTTCTGTTTTAATGTGTTATTGTTCTATCTTGTTTCTCCTATTCTATCTTTTGTTTTATTCCATTTTTGTTTATTATATTTATGGTACTCTATCCTATTTTGCCTGCTCTATTTTGTTCTGTTCTGTTCTGTTCAGTTCTGCTGGGTTCAGTTTTGTTAACCTTCTGTAATGTGACTCTGGAACCTCTAACACAGCATGCTGAGTGTCAGCAGTTTGATCAGTCTCCTGTGGTCTACCGTCGTCCTCTATCTCTCCCATTATCCTCCGCAGGACGTTCCTCCAGGATTTATACCTGCCGTTTCAGCTCTGTGGTCAATATTTATGAACTACATAACTGCATTACAGAATGTGTAGCTGCCATGCAGTGGAGTCAAGTGCCCATCGATCCTCCTCCTCTGGACCTTTGGGCCGCCGAGCTTTGGGGACGGACCCAGAGCTTCAGTCCAAAACACTTCACAGGGTTTTAGGCTGGGCTCAGAAGTCCTGCTGTAATGATCCACTGGAGCCATAAACAGCCCTGCAGTCTGAACCTGCTGACAGACCAGCATGCCTGCTGATGCTGCTCACTAGTGGCCAAAAGAGAAACTGCAGACTCCTGGCTCTCTCGTTTCAGTAGGCATGTAGGGGAAGACACTGATGCCGGAGGTTTAAATTAAAAAAAGTATTCTAAATAAGTAAAGCATATTTCGTCTTGTAGCATTTCTCCTGAGTGTGAATTCCAAGCAAATCTAGAATTCTGTTTGCTTACTATTGCTATTTTCATATGAATATTTCTTTGAATATTTAGACCAAAACATGACACTACGCAAACACATTTTGAATTTTAGACACATGCCTTGCATGGACCTGTATGAAGACAAAGAGACATGAAGGATGAAGACACCACGTCAGATCGGTGGCTTCTAAAGTAAAATGCAGGATTCTGTGTTTTATTTGCTTTCCTAGTTATTGTAGTCATTTGCTCAGTCGTCAAATCATTGTGATCACTTTGTCCTCCACCTGTGCAGCATCACTCTCTCCTGTTAAAAATCTACAAGCTCCAGCTGCAATCAGATTTAAGAGCTCATGAATTACTGTGTGGCGAACAAAGGCCATCCAAACACATCTACATCTTATCTGTTATGAACCGCATCAATGTGACTGTAATGCAGAGCAGCTTGTAATACCGCGTGTCACCGGATATCCTACAATGTTCTGATTAGATAAATGAAAGTAATGCTCCGGCGTGACACTAATGAGGACTGCGAGTCCTTATTCATGACATGTCCCCAACGCGTTTGAGACTGATTAAAAACAACTTGAGCAGATCGTCTATGACAGGGAAAAAGAGGCACGGATGATCATTCAGATCTCATCCTCGGACGAACACGAGCAGACGAGATAATGAATAGGCTTGGCGTGGCTCGGCTTTGGCCCTTGGGCTGCGACTGCTTAAAGTAAACTGAACCCTGCCGGTCATTCGGGGAACAGCACGGATGCATTGAATATATATACATGAAACAGCATGTTCCATGCAGTCAAGATAACTGTTAACAAACTGCCGCTGAGCAGTGCATGTGAGTGGTCGCCGCAGATTATATGTGTTTGTGTGTGTGGGCGAAGGCGGGGAGAAAGGGTGATTCATGGGGAAATACGCACGGCGCAGTGACATGACAGTTTAATTAACATCAGCAGGCCTTAATCATATCTGGGTATTGAAGGGACTTTAATTAATCACTGGTGGCTGCAGCGGGCTGCAGCATGTCTGGATGAGGTGGACATGGGATGGATGGAGAGTGGAGAGTAAACTGTGTGCGGTGTTAATGGGACTGCAGAGAGGAGGAGGAGGAGGAGGAGGAGGGAGTGCTGGGGAAGGTGCATTGATGTGGATGCTGCAGGGTTCAGCGGAGGTCACTCACAGTCGCATGACAGGCAGGATGGGATGAGTTGCAGGGGGACAGGGGCTGCGTAGGGTGTTTTTGTAAACAGAAGTGTTGATGGAAGACGGAGATAAGGGCTCGGATGAGGTTAAAGGGTGAGGCGAGAAAGACGGCCAGAGGTCAGGAATAGCACACCTCCTCATTTATCAGCTGTGAGATTCCATTTCACCTATCCACTAAAATTGAAAAAGCTTTTTGCAATTGTTAAACACAGGGTTAGATAACATAAACCTATTTGTCCCACAAAGGAGAAATTTGCATTATTGCAATTGCAAGACAGCAAAAGAACATTGATCAAGAGGAAAAAAATGTGCACCAAAAATATGAGCCACTGTACCTGTGAAGTGAATGAATACTCTAGTGTTTGTCAGTGGTTTAGGGTTAGGGTTGAATTTGGCCCAGACGCCACCTGTTCAATAATACAGGCTGCTGATCAGACTACAGGTAGACATCTCGTCAGCATGAGTGACGCGTAATGAGGTTCCACCGTGTCCTTTTGAGAGGAGGAAGAGAACAACTAACAAAGCACTTCATTTGAGAGGGACAGAAGAAACTGACTTATACCTACAGCCAGCTTCAAAGCCATTGAAGTCTCTGCATCTCTGCTGGAGACTGTACAACATGAAAGAGATACATCTCCTCACTAAAAAACAAACAACTCTAACTAAAGAGGGGATAATATGTTGTAAAAGAAATCTGCAACAGCAACTGGAACATTAGTGATTTATAGAGACGTATGTCCAAACTTTAAGAGTTAACCAGAGGAGGGAGATAAAATCATGACGAGAGAAACAGTGTGTGACATTGATGTGGATGAGCTGGGACAATACTGTCTCTCTCTCTCGTGCGCTCTCTCTCTCACACGCAAACACGCACACGCACACGCACACACACACACACACACACACACACACACACACACACACACACACACACACACACACACACACACACACAGACGCATTATTGTTGCCCTTTTCCTTGCTGCCCTTTTACTTTTCCTCTTCCTTTCCTTCATCGGGCCCTGGAGGTCCTCCTGCTTGGTCTGAGCTGTCCGACCAGATGCCTGCTTTTATTTCACTCTGTCGATGACTGTGTGATTACATGGGAGAGGGGTGAGAGGAAGACAGGCAAAAAGCACAGGAAAGAGAGGGAGAATCAGCTGTGCGAGTGGGACAATTTTTGTTCTGTGTTGTGAATCTCTTTGACAGACAGCGAGCAGAGCTGGGATGTCACCTTGTCTGGAGGCGCTGCAGACACACTAGCAGGCTCATTGTAGAAGCTGTGGGTCAGTGCTCGCCTGTGAACCTGACCAATTCCTGCAACTTCACATGTTGTCTCTTAAAGCTGATTTATTTTTTGTCTAATATCTCCTGCTGACTACTGTCTGCTGGACTAAGCCAGCTGCTGCGCAGCAATGATCAGGGCTGGGCAGTTTTAGTCAAAATGAAAGTTCCAAAGCACATATGGTAGATTTGTTATGAATTTTCAATGTTTTAAAATGTGGAGGCTTGCTCTAGTGCCTCCATCAAAACTACTGTCTTCTGTTTCCAGTTGAGGACATCTGACATGGGACTGGACCTTTTCAAAAAGTTTGGGTAGATTCCTCTTATGGAAATGTTGCACAAGCTGAGGGTCAAACTCGCAATCTTCAGCACCAAGAACCTTCCTCTGCCAGCCACTCAGTCACCTGTGTGCAACACAGCAGCTGTGTAATCATAGATTTCAGATGGCTGTCAAAAATCCAATTATTAGGATATTTAGACAGCATGGAAATGTTGATAATTTGTTTTTAAAAATAATTTCTTAGCTCCATGAGTGAAAAAGTGATGTTTAAAGATGAAATTTCTGCATCACCTCCAATTGTTCACGTGAGAGTAAAATCCAAAATGCCTCTAAACATTTTAACTTTGAGCTCAGTGAGGTAGAGGATGGTTTCTAGTGTGTAAGATTGTGAGTTTGAGCCTCAGCTTGGACAACATTTTGATATGAGAAATCTACCAAAACCTTTCATTAAAAGGTCCATGCCAAGATGTCCTGAACTGGAAACAACTCTATGTGCTACTGCTTTAGCTTTCATTTTGCCTAAAAGTGCCCCGCCCCGACCATTGCCGCACAGCAGCTATAATTCATGTTGCTCCAGATCTGTCATTGCAACTGATCTAAAAAATCCACCATGGGAGCAGGTTATGGTGGATACATTTTTTTTTTATTATTGACTTAGTTCACTTATTATTTACTTGTACCTTTTTTCCTTTCTCTGAAACAGTTCAGTTAAGGCCACAAAACGAGGGTTTTGGGTTGATGGCTACCCAAAACCAAGGATAAAAATGAATGGAATATTTTTTTTCTTGTTCTGTGGGACTCATATAGAAGCTATGAGACATTGGTTTAATCAGACATTTCTGAGATGCTATGTTCGGTGTGGGAATTTAATGGGCTTTTTCGGTACAGATCTATTTCATGCTTATTTGGCAACCATGCATAGGCTTTATGCTGACTGGCTGTCTTTTCTGCCACTCTGAAGAAAGATTGTATGATTTTACATCACTTTCTACACAATTGATTATCAGCTGATTCCAGAACTGAACGGCAATTGGAGCGATACAGCTATGGAACACACACACACACAGACACACACGCACACACACACAGGCACACACACACACACATCCAGCCTAATATGTTTGAGCCTGAATTAGAGGAGGAATCAGTGACCGAGGAAGAGTGTGGAAAATTGAGATTTCTTCTTTAACTTCCATTTCATTGTCTAAATGTAATATATGCATAGGAAAGTGATAATGTTTTTGGAACAGCAGTACATCTTTTGGAATATTGTCATTATTCAACAAAGTGTGTTTTCATGCTCCTGCCACTTTATAGTGGACACTTAAATAATGCATGTTTTATGCTGCGTGTTAACACACGGCAGTTGTGATGTTGATGAGAGAAAGACAAAATTTTTTTGAAGAACCCAAAGAAAACACATCTAGCTGTGACATTAGAAACCAATGGTTTATGCTACTTTCTGCTTGTTCCCTGCTTGTTCTGGTTTCATGCTTTCAGGAAATTGCAAAGAAAAATATTCAACATATACGACAAAGGTCGGAGAGTGACCTTTTATCTTCCAGAGCTTACAGAGGAGGGAAATAGCTTCAAATGTTTATTGAGCAGTAGATGTGATGATGGCTCCTTTAAATGTCCATCACTGCCTCCCTGGGGTGGTGGGAAAAGGATGTGCTGCTGCTGTGTTTGTGGTTGATGCTGAAAAAAAACAGACGATGGCACAATGGGAATGGAAAGAGAAACGACTTGTTGAGACAGAAAATACCTCCCAATGTGAGCAGGCTTGGCTCTTCTGTGCATTTTGTGTTGAATCAAAAAATACCTCTCTGCAAATAGATCACACTGACTGAAATAAATCATGCTACTGAAATGCATCAGTTCATATCTTCTCTTCTCTTCTCTCTCTTCTCTTCTCTTCTCTTCTCTTCTCTTCTCTTCTCTTCTCTTCTCTTCTCTTCTCTTCTCTTCTCTTCTCTTCTCTTCTCTTCTCTTCTCTTCTCTTCTCTTCTCTTCTCTTCTCTTCTCTTCTCTTCTCTTCTCTCTCCTCTCCTCTCCTCTCCTCTCCTCTCCTCTCCTCTCCTCTCCTCTCCTCTCCTCTCCTCTCCTCTCCTCTCCTCTCCTCTTCTCTCCTCTTCTCTTCTCTTCTCTTCTCTTCTCTTCTCTTCTCTTCTCTTCTCTTCTCTTCTCTTCTCTTCTCTTCTCTTCTCTTCTCTTCTCCATTTAACCATTTCACGCTCAGCTTATCTCAGTGTTTCTCTATCTATCCAGAAGCCCTTTAATTTCCCCCATCCACGTCCTCTGCATCACCCCCCTCTACAAACCTGCCCTTTGAACTCTGTCTTCCTTCCTTTGGGGCCTCTGGGGCCTCCTACATTGGATAATTACCCGCCATTAAATCGCCACCGTCCGTTTGCCTCCTCCAAGCCTCAACAACAACCTCAGTTGACTTCACTTCCACAACCACAAAACTAATTGAGCTTAAAATTGAAGACCGAGCAGTTCCACTTGTCTCCAGCCTCATGGCTCCTGACCTGCCAGCTCCTAACATGAAAGCCACTTTGTACATGTGCAATCAGCAGCGACACGGCAGACATTGCATTGGACGCCCTTGCACTTGTAGTGAAAAATTCTTTAGACCTGATCTTTGTTTGGTGCGGTGGCCACGTGGTTCAGGAAAACACACAATAACAGGACAGGACATTTATCGCTTCACCCTAAGGTCAAGGAGACAGCCTAATGGGTCGCCCTCTGTCAACTGAAAGAAGACAATCTTCAAGTCCCCCAGTATCTCCCCTGTGTGCGTGTGTGTATGTTCAGGTATGTGCATGAGCTCCACATGAAGCCTAACACGAGTAGTTTTTTTGGGTTAAGAGGAGTTAATATGTGGCAGAGCGGAGAAAAACATATCGCGTGTGTGTATGTGGACATACATGCATGCAGGTAAAAGGATTTCATACATGCATGCACACACATTTTTATCAAATATTAATAAAGTCAGCTATGTCCATCCTGTTTGATGCCTTCTAGGACGTACAGCATATTACATGTCTGACTGGCCTCTTACAAAGGAGGAATCTAAGAAATCTGGATGAACAAGATAGGCCTACTTGGATGCACATCTGTGTACACTGATGCCACTGATGTACACTGATGATCTATATAACTTAACTGCATTGTACTTCACCGGGACACAGATTGTCACTGAAAGAAAATTCATTCTTCTCTCTTGACCAGTTAAGATGATGCGGTTGTCGCCGTTACCGTGCAAATTGTCTTTCGGCGTGTAACATCTCTCCATTATCGGAGATGGGCAGACGCTGCAGCGCTCCACACTGAGTTGCATTACAGAGCAGTTGATGCTTTAAGCTGCCTGAGCATTGTTATGCGTAAAAATCAATTAAGTGACTAAATAGGTCGTTTATAGCTCGGCAGTGAAAATATGATGATGATGATGATGATGATGATTCTGCATGCAGCGTCTTTGTCTGAACTGATAATAAGATTAGAAATAGCTTGATTAAACTTATTTCATGAGAAATGCTGCAAAATGTAGACACAAATACCCAGATGTGATAGATAGATAGATAGATAGATAGATAGATAGATAGATAGATAGATAGATAGATAGATAGATACATAGATAGATAGATAGATAGATAGATAGATAGATAGATAGATAGATAGATAGATAGACAGATAGATAGATAGATAGGGCTGTCACCTTGAATATTGTGAAATTAAATAATAAACTGTACTTTTCCTTGCCCCGGGACTTGTAGACCTCTGCAAACCAGTTCATTAGCGCAAACTTATTAACCTGTGAGTCACTGTGAGTCAGGCCGCTGTGGGTGAGTGGATGGGGGAGGGGGGAAGAGGAGGAGGAGGAGGAGGAGGAGGAGGAGGAGGAGAAGCACGGGGGTGGCGGGGGGGCGGACCGTGCACAAACTTGTCCGTGTTTGCAGAGCGCATCCAACCTCTCCAAGCTCCGGAGCGCAGCGCACAATGACGCTCTGATCTCGCCTCCTCGCTCACGTCTGCAGCCGGATCCCGACGAGACTTGGCGCATCTTTTTTTTTACCCCGCACTGAGACGCTCCGAGCGCACATGCATCGATGCATCTCTCCGGGAAACTGGCCCACGTCCTCCCGCTGCTGCTGCTCGCAGCGCAAGGTAAGAGCGGACCCAAACCCTGTCACTGGGGCATCTCCTCATGTCCGTCATCATATGTAGGGCTTGTGCCTTGCATGTTGCACGAGTTTGAAGTTAACCGCGCTCCCCCTCAACCTCACCATTAAGTTACCTCTTCTGTGCGCGCCTCATGGGAAGAGAGGGAAAAAAGGGACTTTCCTGCTGATGTTGTGGACCAAGTTTGAGGACGCATGAAGAGAGCACCCTGAGCGAGTGGGTTACAAATGCATGTGCATGCTATTGCAGCAGCTTGTGCAAATATGCAACACTTCGTGAATTATTCTTTGCCTATTTTCAGCTCGCAGAGCAGTTTAACGTCCCATCGAAAAGTGAGGGAAGACTCAATCCGGCTGCACGTTTCAGTGTAAGGTGGTGCTACCCTTGTCACAGCGCTCCTTCCCTGTAAATTCATATATTATATCCTGAATGCATTCTGTCAAACTTGTGGAGTCACTGTGGTGTTAAAATGGAGGTGTGGACCTGTGACGAAATCCCAGTGAAGTGTTTTATAATGAACGCTGCAGGCTTTGGTTTCCTCAGGCACCATCATCTGTGCTCAGGACATGTGACATCACAGCCCACACCTCTGCCCCTGGAGCTGCTGTTAGGCAGCCGGCCATGCACAAAACCAGACAACACATGTATGGACGACATACGTGTCTCCAGCTGTTCCAGCAGTCCACTGTCTGTTCATGAACATCTCATATCTGAATTGTCCTGGTGTGGCTGCCTTCTCCACCCACAGGGGTCACAGGTCAGGGTTCAGCATAGGAGACCTGTTCTGTGGACGTGGGGCGGTTCGTGCCTGAGGGCATCTCAGCAACCCAGCGTACGTCATAGGACGACAGGGATCCTGCGCACTGAAAGATTTAAGTGCCACTCGGCAGGAAACCTCTCATGTCTGTAGTTTGTGATGTTAAATCAGAGCTCCGGGAGTCTGCCGGCTTGTCTGTGTTTTTGTTTTGCTGTCTGTGTGCTCAGTTTCTTTCCCTTCTCTCTTGTTTTCAACATCACCTCCGCATATTTTTCCGACGTTCTTTCATGGTTGGTTCGTGGAAGGCTGCCAGTCTCCCCTGTGCATAAAGCAGCATATCTCAAAGTGGGGTCTGTGAGTGGCTCCCAGGGGAGGTGGAGTGCAACAAAGAGTAGATAAATGCTTTAAAGCAACACTCACATGTAAGTGAATGGTTATTTTAATCCATGCATCATCCCCACTCACATCCACAAAGAGCAGACACCAGGCACGCAGGTTTCTTGGGAGAATCTTTACAGAGTATACTCTGTATACTGTGTGTGTGGTGGTGCATTAAATAACTTCACTTAGATAAGTATGTTTTGGCAGCGTCTTTGCTGGTTGTTTGTTGCTGGTTTTGTATTTCAACACCTGTCATTCAAGCAATACTTGATTATTTCTGACAATTTCTATCTTTATACTACCCTTTAACTGTTTGACAATATTGTATAGACTGTCACCTCACAGAAAGAACAACCAGGGACCTTTCAGTATGGGTTTGTTGGAGTTTGCATTAGAGCTGCAATGATTCATTTTGCAGTCGATTAATCTGCTGATTACCCTCTCAGTTAATCATTAATCATTTATTTTATTTACGAAATGACATAAAAAGAGTGAAAAATGTTCATGCTTGTTTTACAGTCCATACCTCAATGTCCTTGTCCTTACATCAATGACATTCAGTGTCTGAGACAAAAGAAGCCAGACCATAGTCACATTTAAAAATCTAAAATTTAAGAATTCTAAAAATATCCAAGAATTTTGATTTCTTAAAAAATTAAATTATCAATTAAATATTGCTCAAATTGATTTCAGTAGTCAACAAATAATCTCTTAATTAAAGGAATTGTTGCAATTTCCAGTTTCTTCCTAATACATACATGTTTAAGTTGATTGGATTGAATGGTGGATTGGTGTGAGAGTGGTGTATGGCATGTGTCTATGGGTGGGTATCCTTTGATTGACTGTAGACCTGGCTTGGGTGAATTCCTTGTCTTTGCTTTTCTGTGTGAGCTGGATAGGCCCCAGCAGAGTTTTAGCCAATTTGGTGTCCCCAGCAGAAATCTGGGTGTCCTATACCCAGAACAACTGGGTGTTGGTCCAACCAGGTCTCCACCAAGACAAGTACATAGAGTAAAGACAAGAACATATATGCCAGTTAAAACAGCTGGAAGCGGATGTGATGGAATCTTGATTTTGGCAACGTTTCCATTGAAATTTCAGGACGACGTTGCAATAGATTCTCAAATCCATCCACATCAAAATTTTTGAATACTTACTACACTGTGGGCACCAGCAGACCCTGTGACGCTGTTAAGGTCCATTATGCAGTATGGCTATAAAATCTATGACCAAAGTGCCCAGACTTGCATAGACCATAAATACTCCATAGATACGAAGCAATATATCCACCAGGAGGCAGCACTCAGTTCAAAGTTTTCGCTCACTATCAATCACAGCAATGGTTGAAGAAGCCACAATTGTGTACGCCCTCCAAAAGAGCGCCAAACAAAGGCAGTGCAAGAGATGCCATTGGTTGGTGTGGCCATTAAGTACAGTGTTACGGTTTCCTGCTCTTATTGTTATTCTTCATGTGAGCTACAGCACCCCAACGATTTCCGGTGGTATAATTGCATCTTCGGTGGTAGATATGTGCGCCACTTAACTTGCTGAAAATGGCCCAAACTGCGCATGAAATCTAAGCATGAAGCTGGACGAAGCTGCTTGAGGGCAGGCGAGGTGGATGACCCCGAAAATACACTGCATCGGTAACTGCACCGTAACAGCTCTGTCACCCCACCATTAGCTTTATGGATACGCTACAAATAGGATGTGCTTCTATTTTTGATGGGTTACAGAAAACTGATGGGCAAATTCAGCAGCCTTCAGTACCCAGTCATAGCCCGAAATCATAAACCGGTACAGCATCAAGCAGCCGGTCATTTTTCAAAATAAAAGCACCCGACTTGACACCACAACATGATCACAGTCCTCTAGTCGCTCTGTGACACTGATCTGCTTCTTGTGTTTACACACACTTGTGTTGTTCTACCGGACATAAAGTGCCGTTATGTTACGCATCCGGTAGACACTGACAGAGCACAGTTTAAGCTGCAGTTACGGTGAAGTTTTGTGTGCGGTGTAATTTCCGGGTGGGATGGATGAAAAGCGCTTTATGCATTTTAGTGTGTAGAGCATTAATGGGTCTTAAAGGCACAAAATAGTAAAGATAATGGATAGAAGTTACAATCTGTGAATGGTCGATATGTGGAATTACAAAACTGATGAATGAGGTCTCATTTCATCACTTGAGTATTTATCACTTGAAGATAGCAGATATCGTAAATATTTGCATCATATATGATTTTATACAGCATTAATATCAGAAAGTATGATCCATGTCCCAATGCCATTTGTGCCCTCATGTGGGTTCTGCTTCCTGTCTGTTTAGGGCAAAAGCTTGCCTCTGAACTTGTGACGTGACAGTCCTTCCTAGCTGTGTTCAGCCCTGCCGGTATATCGCTCATACCAAAAGTCCTCTGGAGTCTATCTCAGACAAACCAGACGCAGAGAGCTTTGAACAGACTGTCAGAGGAGTAACTGTTGAATTGCTGCCACATTATGAGAATTATTTTTTTTCTACTTTAACTTTAAAGCCCCGAGTGCAGCAGAGGGCTTTTCCCGAATGTGGCACTCGGGGGTCGTCCCCCTGGGGGAGCCGCACTAAGTGCCTCTGTGATGTCATGCTCCATGTCGCCATGTAGGAGACCCTGGCTTCACACATGCAGGAACCTGATGCAGGCTGGGCTGGGATGGAGTGTCTGTCATCCTTTTCAGCCGGAGAGATTTGCCACAGCTGGCCGCTTTGTCGCTTTGCCCTTGAACTGGGCAAATTTTCAAAAGGAGCCAGAAAACAGTTTAGCACAGTGATGACAGCATCCAATCCTCTTGCAGCAGCTCCGCACTGCTAGTTAGAGGTGAGTAACTTTGCCGTTTGGAGGGAAAAAAGAAACTCCCTCCCTCCCTCAAGCCCTCAATGGCTGTGTGGGCTTTAGCATGATTCTGCACAGGGGCTGTGTATGCAGATAAGTGGCTGAAAAACATGCATTGACGTGCACACACACACACACACACTCCCAGTGGGGGTCTGATTAGTGGGCTACAGAAGGTATTGTCTCCTGCCATCCAGGATCGGCTGATTTGTCCCCATGACAGAGGAAACGCTGATCCTGCAGTGCACAGGATTGGGGTCTTTTTAGTCCAAAATAGAAATCTAGTTGCTCGGAGGTAAGGAGCGATGTACAGCACAGGGCTGTGGTGACATTCAAAATAAAGTCACAGCCTGTCTAAGAGATTATGGTGTGTGCCTCAGCATATTTCAGGGTTGAGAATGAACAATTCAAACCAGTGAAAGCCGCATGGTGCGTTACCCCTGCAACATCTCGACTGCATCACCTGCGGCTGGGGGCTGAGAGGGACGTCCGGCCATGCCTGCATTGTACTCACCTGATCCGCATTGTGTCACAGGCTTCGGCCATTATCTCTCTTTATTGTGTAGTTTAATAGGCTGTGCCTGTGATGTGACCCCTGCAGAATTCTTGGATGCTAAGTAGGTAAGATAATTGGATGGATGTTCTGCCCAAAAGAGCAGCATCGTCCTGACGATTATTCAAAGGAAAACGAAAGAAATCAAATCAACTGAAAACAGGGAAGGTGCTAATATTCCTTCTTCCTTGCCAGCATTTGAAATGGCTCGGATTAAGCCCCTGAAGGCTTCCTCTAAGTCTCTTTGCTAGGGGTTGTCTGCTCGCATGGTAGCATCACGGAACACATTGGCTCCTCGGCCAGACGTAAATGCTCCTCCGAGCTCAAGACTACAGAACAGAGCATCTCTCCGGTTTCTCTCCCAGTGGAAATATAGTTGCAGCTTGTATATGTGTGTGTGTGTGTGTGCGGGTGGCTTAAGGACCGCGCGGTGCTTTCAGGATCCTCTTAACACGATTGTCGTGCGATTATTGCAACCGAACCCCCCCTGCAAACATACGGTGAATCCACCGCAGGCAGAAGCAGAGGCCTCATCCCTTGCCTCCCCTATTCCCTCCCGCAAACCCCCTATGGATTGGCTTAAGCCATCATGCTCCCCTCCAGCCACTGTCATACACACTCAAACACACATTTTTCACCATCTCTTTCACACACAGACACACAGACCTCCTCCTCCAGACAGCCCTGCTGCCCGATTCCTCTGGGACATCCTGGTGTTCCGTGCTGGCGCTGAACTGAGTCACGCTTAGGGATGGGGAGAGAGAGGGTGAGAAGTAGAAATATAGAGAGGCGCAGTGAACAACACAACAGATGCCTCGGCAGGAAGGAACGAATATTTTCCATCCGCTCTTAACATCCCTCTGACACCTCGATAGTTTTTATCGATTGACCTCAGTTTTACTTTTGATTTTGTTTGTGTTGTTCACACCATGTGTTTCTAAAACTGTGGAACACATACAGTAGTGCAGGCAATCTGAGGTCACCTTCACCTTCCACAGCCTTAACTAAGGTTGTTATCGCATTAATTAGACTCTGAATATTAGAATAGATCTCACATTGACGTGTTTGGCAGCAGCTTGTTGTGTTCGATTGCTTAGCATCCACGCTTTAATCTCTTAGAAGGAACAATGTTGAACCCTCTTTCCTGAGATTGCCATTTGTGAGAGGGATCATGGTCAAATCCCTTCTTCAGACTGAACTCAGCCTCGGTCTGCGTTAAAGTGTGGATAGAGGTCTCAAAGCTGTTTAGGTGTAAATCTATATCATTGTGGTGAAGGCCTCACACACCCCTTTCAGATGCATCAAAGATCTTCCACCGTCACCTTCCAGAAAACCGCTGGACCGTTGTTGATTTGGTCTGGAGGGAGGAATAAGCCCTCAGGCTTCTTCTTACTGTCTGCAGCAAATAACTGAAGATCAGCATCCAATTTGAGTTCAGCCCTTCATTCTGACTTCAGCCTCAACTCCAGCCAAACCCGAGGGCTCCATCATTACATCTGCTGCATCCATTTTCTCATTGCCTCCCCATCATTCACGGCTTGAGGCTGCAGGTGAGAAATAGCTGGTTAATTTCATTATGGCTCCTTCCTTTTGGCGGCTGCTCACATTCCTTGAAGGAGATATTCTCCATGTGAAGAGAATAGTTTTCTGCAGAGTTCCATGCATACCAAGGAGGGGATTTTCATGTTGTTAAATCTTAAAGATGTATTTGGGAGATGAGATGAACATTTTGATGGAAAATATTGAAATCGATTGAAATCCATGTATTTTTTTTTGTATTTTTTTTTAATTTTTAGGACCCTGGTCACTCACTTTGCTCAAATTTGTGACTCAATTAAACACATTGATACTCCATTCAACCCACTTTAACCCTAATTGGTGGTTTGGCCCTAGCTGGCCGCTGCTTATGACCAGAGTACGACAAACGGTTTGATGTCTGAGGACCTTTCTGCGTGAGGAGTTCACATGCACGTTCTCCCCGTGTTTGCAAGGTTTTTCACTGGGTACTCTGTGAAAAGGGTACTCATGTTCACATTCACATTCACATTCACAGGTAGCAGCAGGTGGATTCATTGTTCACTATAAGAACCACTGTGACAACCTGGAACTCATTTTATGATCAAGCAAATATAATTCATTTACATCCCCAGAGAACGCAACTTTGAATCTTCTGCAGTGGAGTGACTGACTTTTGGGTTTTTAGCTCCCTCTGATATCCTTTTAACTTCCAAATATGCTTGTTTTTTAAGGCTGTCTGCTCAACCTCACCAACACTGCTATGCGAGCCTGATTCAAATCAGTCAGAATTTCTGTCATTCTTGTCCCAACTCATTAAATCTTTAGTGAAATCCACAGCCACTGGTGTTTGAGTTGCAGGGAAAGAATGCTTTCTTCCCGTCTGTTTGATTGTGGCATCAGAGTGAATAGCTGCGTTTCCACTGCAGGAACTTTACAGGCCCGTGGCTCACAGGAACCGTCCCTCTCACTTGGCCCCATGACCCCCTGTCTCCATGGTCGTGTCCCCACTGCGGAGTCGAACCCCTTGCTGATGTAACAATTTTCAAGTGCGTCGTTCGAAAACACATGATCTAATTTTTGTTTTTATAACAAAGAAAATCACAAGGGGCGAAGGAAGTAAACAGTGAGGGAGCTGAGTGAAGCTGCTGTGCCTCTGGTTTGTGTGTTTTTGTACATGGCGGTGGATGCTATGAACAAGAGGAGGAGGGGTCTTGAAGATGCTGGTGCTGTTTTTGCGCTGTCTGCTGGGCTAATGCTATGGGCTAATGCTGGGCTAATGCTAAGAGCTAACGCTTCTTCTCTGCTTCGGCAAACAATTGCTGCTTGTTTGGGTGATGCCGTCAGAACCTACAGAACCTACTAGGTTAAGCCAATCAGTGCAGAGCAAACCTCAAGTCCCATCTGGGAGTTTTGCAGGGCCAATCTTAGCACCTACCCTGGGGCAGGGACTTGGTCAGGCCCCAGAACAGTTCCTGTGCCAAGTTAGGAAAGAGAGAGGGAGTGGGTAGAGTAGTTTTGCTTGGGCTATTTTCTTTAGTTTAGAAAGTATTGTATGTATCATAGGATAGGCTTGGACTGTATTGCAGTTTCTTCACATGTACAAGACATACAAAGGAACATAAAAGTGCACATAACAGTGTTGAATAGCAACAGTCTCATCAAATATATCGTTTACATCTTCCTATTGGTGCGTGTGTTAACATAATCTGACCTGAAGACTCCCACATGTGCTCAGTTGAATGCATGGAGGCAAGAGCCACTGGATTTCATGCATGAGTGCAAAATCATATGCTGCTCAGAGTGAGTCAAATGAGAAGTGAGTGGACATAATCAACGCAAATAGCAATATGGGCGTGCACAGGGGAACGCAGATGTGCAGTGTATAGGCACAAACAGGTGAAGGCTTGCATTGTGTGTATTTAATGAGATGTGTGCTTCAGCAATCACGCTGGATCCTTCTGTGTGTCACTCACCATGTCAGAGACAAAAACCCTGAAGAGCAAAGACGTGCTACCCAGCTTTCCCTCTGCCCGCGCTCGCTGTCACTCCTCTCCCCCTATCGCTCCCTCTTTCTATCTCTTCTCTGAGCTCACACACTCTGTCAGCAGTGTGTTATTGGAGGGTAATTAGTTCCTTCAGTGTCCAGCACTCGCTCCCAGGCTCATCGTGTTAAGCGCAGGCCTGATCAAAGAGCCTCCCACAGGTCGCTCTATCTGCAGCTTAGGGCTCCTGCAGCCGCTAGAGACGGGGATGCGCCTGCTGTTTGCTTTGCTAATTCTGAATCGATGGAGCTATTTAGGGACCAAATGCTCGACTGCTTGGCTTGGCTTCATGCGCAGCAGAACATTTTTGTTACTGCATCAGGGAGATGGTGGACGGAAGGGAAAAAAAAGCATCTGGTAAAATAAAACAACTGTCAGGCTGATTTTCATCATGAGAGGCAAAGATGACACTTCAGAGTAAAGTTGTTCAGTGGTGAAGAACTTTGCTCTAAAGCTTTAGACTCTGACAGAGGAAGTTGTTAATAGCAAATTTCTAATGGTTTTTGATGGATGCATTTTTGAACTCATCAGAAATCTTTAAGCACAGAAGTTGCCAGTTGAATGCAAAATAAAGGTTAATTCACTATTTATTAAAACATTTTGGTGTTTTGACAAAAAAAAGTGCAGTAGGGACACACTGTTGGAAGAAATCATGACATACGTTGTCAAATGTTGTGAACAGAATTGGTTTTAATCCGATTTTCACAGGAACTTTGACCACTATGCATTAGATATGTCATTGTATTGTAACCTAGACCAACTCCTATTAGTCATTATAATGACTATTGTACTACTAATGTATTATATATTGTATAATATAAATTATATTTGTAAGTGCATCTGGATTCTATTATCACAACAATTTGTGTCACCATGAAATACATATTTTCATCAATATCACTATAAAACTAAATAAAAACAGTATCAACCTTTTCAGTGAAACTGTACATTTACTCAATGGGTGCCAAATCTACACAAAGAATTTGTAAAGGAAACACATTATCCTGTTCCATTTTTCATAACATTTACAGTGTTATAATACCATAGGCGAACAATATGCACAACATGAGCTACAGGGCTCCGGCCATAACCCACCAGCAAGATTTCATGTGCGTTTCAGTCAGGACGGACCATGCAGTCGCATCCCATTTCGAATCTTGTTGCTGGCAGTTTTTCTAACTGAATTTTGCAGCACATTTCCATTTGCTTGTGTTGATGTGGAGGAAAAGTGCGGTTCCAGGTGCAAATGTGGTTGCTGTCCAGGTTGGCCGAGCATGCAGGAGCTCATGGGGATATAAAGGGAAAGCAGCTAAAACTGAGCGTTTCGAGCAGGGCTGTAAAATTGGTGTGTATAGAGAACCAGGCTGTGCCGTATCTTGCAAAGCATGTTACTAACATTACTTTCATTCATTCAGACATTCTAGGAATCATGCCAAAGATGGAGAAATTAATATATGTCTCCTTGAATGTTAACGTAATTTTAACTCTTTCAAGTGCTCCCTGCACTGCACAAATGGAGTCGTGCTCTGCGCAGTGAGAATCATCTGAGGTGAAAGGTTACAAGGTCATGGTTAAATTCCTTTAAATTAAGGCGCCTTAAGACCCTCAGTGGCAGAGCAAAGACAGGAATTAGGGGAATGACTGTGCTGACAGAGAATAAAAAAAATATTGGCTCCATTTTATTTTTGTCACAGTGAACAAAAGGTCCAATTAATTGACTGATTATAATTGCCCTGGTTTCCCCTCGGCCAATTAGAGGCTTAAGCCAGGTTCTGGCAGTGCAGCCAATCAGGGAGCAGTGGGCAGTGTTCAACGCAGGTACCGAGCGCTGAAATCGCACAGGCGTCTCAGGAGGAAGGCCTTTTCATTAAGCTTTAAGTCTCAATTTGCCTCCAACCATGACCTTAGAAAACTTCTGAAGAGTTTTGAAGCCACTGTAGTCTAATGCATCTACTCTCCCACAGAGAATTAGGGCCCAATCTGACATGTCTTAATTTATTTTTAGTTAGTTAATTTCTTGGTTTAATCCTGCCTGTTGAAATGAGACTAACAACTTCTCCAAAGTGGAATAAGAGCAGGGCTAATGGTTGAGGGAATAAACATGATGGGGAGCTGATTTTCATTAACCTCAGTGGGCTTCTACAGTTTATCCCTCCACTGATCTGCACCCTGCAGGATGTGTGCTTTCTTTGAGCAGGAAATTCACCATCAACAGCGATAAGAAGGGAGCAATGCAGAAGCGGTTGTGCAATGCGTTGTGTACAGTATACATTGGGATGAATTAAGTCAGTGCATTGTCTCTTCGTTTGCTGCATTGCTCGTGTTCCTCCTTTTATTTTGACCTTTGTGTTTGTGTTTGGTCGCCGTGCAGTGTGTGCACCAGATGTTGTGATTATGTAAGTGTTGGTGAGTGCTTCTGAATTTTAAGCTTGGTAAGCTCAGTTTGGGCACCCCCTGAGCGTGTGTCTGTCCTGTGAGGGGAAATAAAGATTGTTGTTAGAAACCTGTAAAAATCCTAAAAAAAATGCATTGTCAGACTGCTACGGCTACAGGCTCAGACACAAAATAAAGAAACAATGGCGGAACGTCTGACAGAATTTTCTTTCCCCAGGTTGTCCTCTGTGAGCAAATAAGCAATATGAGGTGTCCCAAAATAAGGAACCAAGCAGACTGTAGTCAAGATATTTAAGTCCCACTGGCATTAGACCATCTGCTTTATGAGTTCACTGTATGGACAGCAGATATGAAATGCTTACTCCAATATATAAGCAGACTCTCCTAAAGGAATCACACCTACTTAAAGTACTTTATCACTAAATGTAACTGAATGTGTCAGTTGGTGTCTTAAAGAAGTGAAAGATATTCTTCGGTCCATTGCTTTAATGACTTTGTACCCACCGTGTATGATTACGCTTATTTACAGCTCGCATAGGGTGAAGACAGAGAATACACCATGGAGATTTCACCAGGACCAAGACACATGCCATTAACTCTCACACTCACAACTAGAGTCTCCCATTTCCCTAAGCGTGCATGTTCCAAAAACATGCACGCTGTATGGAGTGACCTCTGTCAGTATGGAGGAGCTTTTGACCTGTTTCGCATTTAAGATAATAGAGCACACATCAAATAAAGAGGGAAATATAAATAAAATGAAATCTCCTGAACAGACAAAAAGAGTCATTAGATTTAATTTGGCTGTGCACCTTTTCTCAGTCTCCACCAAACTACACCCAGATCTCCATTTCGGATCAGGTCAGATCACATCAGACTTTGACATAA
This sequence comes from Karalla daura, assembly GCA_029224185.1. NCBI lineage: Eukaryota > Metazoa > Chordata > Actinopteri > Chaetodontiformes > Leiognathidae > Karalla > Karalla daura. Next base: position 23,756,203 of record CM055195.1, read on the forward strand.
GTCAACTGGTTTAGTAGCCTGCGCTTTATATTTTGTATTCATGACATTTTTCTCTCACTTATATGTTTTAGATAATTAACTGTTGGTGCTATGTGTTCGTGGGCACACACAACATGCAAGTTATTCACCTTAAACACCTTAAAGTGTTCGAAGGAGGAGTGAAAAGGAACAAATTTGCACCAAGGTCTTGAAGCAGTTTGAAATTCTTCTGGTGCACTGAGGGTTAAGTGATAGAACATTTCCCATAAAAAGGACCATGTTTTATTTATTTGTTGTCAGGGAAACAATCCTTTTCAGTGAATGTGGCTATTTGTGTGTGTGTGGGACATGCCCCGTAGGCCCTTGAAAGCCCATTCTCCTTCATCTCTGCAATCTTTCACGCAGCCTGGTAAGTGCAAGTGTGATGGTTTGGGATAGTGTTGAACAAGGCGTGCATTACATCTTTCACTGAATGCCTTGATGGGAGTGCCTGGCCTCACAATTTTCTTTTCATTTTCTTCTTTGCCTCTGTGCCTGTTTGTGTCTGAGGAAAATGATTCATATTGAAATCCAAGGGCATACAGGAAAGTGGGACCGACTGCCTTTTTAGTTAGGAAGAAAAGAGTAACAGAAAGGAGGCTGGTTATTGGAAATAAAACCAAAAAAGAAAAAAATAACGTGAGAAAAGATTGGGGGTGCGACGCAGAGGATGTCTTGCATTTGCGTGTCGTTTCGTGGCAATGCGTCGAGAATTTCGGGCTCATTGATTTCTGAGGCTGTGCTGGTGGTGTCCATGCGTGCGGTCCCAAGTGAGGCAACATTTTCCGCTTGAAGAGGCGTGGATCTCTGCGCCATCTGAACACCAGTGTTACTAGTGGCACTTTTCCACGAAATGACCTTCAGTCCAGCCTCGCAGAGCCTGCGCACACACTTCGCAGCAGCAGGTCTTTTTTAGCTTGAAAGCATTGTGCACTGGAGATTCCCTGGGAGCTGCCGTGGTTTTGCTCTAGTCTGTAAACAAGCAGCCGAAATGCATTTTGATCTCACAGCCCTCATTCCAGCCAAAGCGGAGAGGCATCGATGAAACAGTTCAGGGTCATTTCACCTGCCGTTTTTCCCCCTGGAATGCAGTCATGCGTGTTTGACTCAATTTGCCTTGGATTTGCATGGCATCTCAAGTGAAAAGGAGGTGAAATGCATTTGAGTTGCAGGGAATATAATCAACAAGCCAGCTTCAAAACCAAATTGCAGTCGCTTTCATTGCAGTGGAGTGGAGGAGCATCACATTTTTCAAAATTCAGACAATGAAGAAAGATGCGGTTGTGTGTGCTGCTTGTTCTATGTGCTGTCTGGCTTCGCAGGAAATCCTCCGTGAATATTAGTTATTGGGTTTTAAGAATAATAGACTTTCTCCGGAAATATAATCATCTCTGTGTCTTTGGAGAATTTAAAGCGAACCATCCGGCATTATTGAAGTTATGTCACATCTGCCTGCCCTTTATTGTCTTGAAATAGGCTCAAAGTGACTGTCATGCACATTTTTAGAAAATATATGCAAAAATCATTCACTGAAAGCCACGGTCAGTTATACACAGAGCAGTGGCAGGATCTTCTTTCTGAGCACAGCTCTGTACAATCTGAGAGCTCCCCTAACCAAGATCTAGTGTAAAGGGGCAGCATATTAAATCACCTCTGGCTGTGTAAATAATATGAATTCATTTTGACACAGTACCTTGAATTTAATATTGCTTGAACACATAAAGTGAATCACCAGGAACAACAACTGCATTTAAGGGTTAAACATAACCTTTTCCTTCATTTCTTGTTTTTCCCTCAATCAGGCTGCTTCTCATCCAAGGGGGAGGACAGATTATTCCGGAGGCTGTTCAGGAGGTACAACCAGTTCATCCGACCGGTGGAAAATGTTTCTGATCCAGTCACAGTGGAGTTTGAGGTCTCCATATCCCAGCTGGTCAAAGTGGTAAGAATGACACAAGATCAACTCTTTAAGGCGAAGAAGTCAAAGACTTCTTTCAAACACTGATTTGTCCTTGTCCTCACAGGATGAGGTGAATCAGATTATGGAAACCAATCTGTGGCTGAGACACGTAAGTCGTGTTAATGTTCAGTGAGGTGCTATTAGTGATGGCATGTAATTTGCACAGTTATTATTATTATATCATGAAATTTTTTTTCTGTCTTCTAGGTCTGGAATGACTACAAACTCAAATGGGCTCCTGTTGAGTTTGACGGGATTGAGTTCATACGAGTTCCATCGAATAAAATTTGGAGGCCAGACATCGTCCTGTACAACAAGTATGTTGTAGTGCACTGATGCTAAGTACACAGTCTTGTGTAGTCTTTATAAAGCCCCTTGGCAGCCATTTGGTCAGTATGGAGGGTGGAGAGTCAGTCCTCCAGCTGCTCTGTGCTAGTGTTATTTATTTATGCTCTATCTTCTGACCTTTTGAGGTAAATGTTGTAATGGCCTTTAAGTGAAATGCCATTTACATCTCCCTGAAAATGTCCCCTCACAGTGCTGTGGGTGACTTTCTTGTGGAAGACAAGACCAAGGCTCTGCTCAAGTTTGATGGCACCATAACCTGGGTCCCACCGGCTATTTTCAAGTCCTCCTGCCCCATGGACATCACCTACTTCCCCTTTGACTACCAGAACTGCTCCATGAAGTTTGGTTCCTGGACCTACGACAAAGCCAAGATTGACCTGGTGCTCATTGGCTCAAAGGTCAGACGGAGTCTCTGTGGTTCACTGGAGACATTCATATTTGCAACGCAGCACTGTGTTAACAATAGTGGTGTGATTTCACAGCCTGGAGGACCTGGATCTGAATTACAGGCGGAAAATGGGGACATTTCGTTTTGAAGTTTGCATAATCTCCCTGTTCTCATGGGTTTCTTTCCACAGTCCAAAAACATATGCGTTTAGGCTATTTAGGGCTGACTATTGCCCTAGGTGTGAGTGAAACAGGCAGACCCCTGTTTAGGTAAAGATGGACAGATTCATTCTTTTTTTGACCTGCGTTGGACCCTAAACCAGAGCATAAATCTTACAGCACCTGGTATTCCCAAGCAGTCTCCCATCTCAAGTATTAACTATGCAAGACCCCGCTTAGTAGCTTTTGAGGCCTGGTGACATCAGGCACATTCATTACATTACATTTACCCGTTTGGCAGACACTTTTATCCAAAGTGACTTACAATTGTAACTTGGCCTGGCTCATGAGCAGTACAGCCATACGAGGCTTCAAACCTGTGACCTTTGGGTAGATAATACAGATAGATAATACAAATAATATGAGGTGCAAAAACAGCTCAGTTACAAAAATTGTTCTGTCAACGCCCTTGTTTTTTTTTCATATACCGAGTTGATTTCAAAATGTCTTTCCCTCAAACTTCCATCAGGTGAACCTGAAGGATTTCTGGGAGAGTGGGGAGTGGGAGATCATCGATGCACCAGGATATAAGCATGACATCAAGTACAACTGCTGCGAGGAGATCTACCCGGACATCACCTACTCCTTCTACATCCGCCGCTTGCCTCTCTTCTACACCATCAACCTCATCATCCCCTGCCTGCTCATCTCCTTCCTCACTGTGCTGGTCTTCTACCTTCCCTCCGACTGCGGTGAGAAGGTCACCCTGTGCATCTCCGTGCTCCTCTCCCTCACCGTGTTCCTGCTGGTCATCACTGAGACCATCCCCTCCACCTCGCTGGTCATCCCGCTCATCGGCGAGTACCTCCTCTTCACGATGATCTTCGTCACGCTCAGCATCGTCATCACCGTCTTTGTGCTGAACGTCCACTACCGTACCCCAATGACTCACACCATGCCGGAGTGGGTGAGATCGGTGTTCCTGGGGGTGCTGCCCAGGGTGATGTTGATGAGGAGGCCCATCGACCAGGGCTGCTCCTCCCCGGCCGTCACAGCAAGCGGCGCAGGGGGAGGAGGAGGAGGCAGTGGGCCGGACAAGAAGAGGAAGAACAGCATTGGGGGAGGGAGCAGTGGCACGGGGAGTGTGAGTGTGGGGGGCATCACTGGGGGTGTAGCGTGTCCACCCCTGGACGGGGCTGCAGGAGGAGGAGGGGGGGCCACAGCTGGCAGTTCCATGAACTGCGTGGAGTACGGTGAGATGAACCGTGACATGAACCAGGAGATGAACAGAAGGTGCCCCTACAGAGGCAAGGAGGTCCCCACTCCTGTCCCCCCGCCCATGGTGCCGCCGCCACCACCACCGCCGCCGCCGCCTCCTCCCCCGCAGCCCCCACAGAGCCAGGGGCCCCAGGAGTCGGAGCTGCCCAAGATACCCAGGCCCCTGAATGCCCCTTCACCCGTCAACGCCGTGGTGGCCTTCTCTGTGGTGTCGCCAGAGATCAAGCAGGCCATCGAGAGTGTCAAGTACATCGCGGAGAACATGAGGACGCGCAACAAGGCCAAAGAGGTACATGGATGAGCTGGGGATGAGTTTATCAAGCTCATGTAATCACAGGACACAAATGTATCTCCACATACACAGCTAATCAACATCCTGTTGTGATGAAAGCTTAATTTTTATATTATTTATATATTTTAGATGATCTTTCATATGCACTGAGGCCTACATACTACTAATTTCATGATCATACCCTAGTCACCTTTTGGATAAAACAAGTATCTTAGTTTTCTATAATACATAATTCCAATATTTATTATTGTTATTTTTTGCCATTCTAAAGATTCATTTTGCACGAACAATTTCTTAGAAAAACAAATCAGCAGATAGAGAGATAAAAATATCATCATTACTTACATCCCTCCTGTTTTCTCATCTGGAAACCAATAGGGAAGGGGGGAAATTATCCCCTGACAAACAGAAATGCACTTGGTTTATTTTTGAAAGCACGCCTTCTCATGTGGGTTTAGGTATCTCTCAGCGCATGGTCTAATAAGGCCGTAAAATCAAGATTTAGCCCGGCATTGACAATCCCTGAGCAGCGAGTTGTCCTCGTCCTCAAGTCTGCATAATGAAATTCCTCTTTAAGTTGAAATATCTTTAGAAAACAATCGCAACATGTTTATGTGTCAGGAGGCATTGTCTGGATGAAGCTGAGCAGCACAGACTTCGCAGATGAAGTGAAACTGCATCGAAAACCATAAAACTCAACCTTCTCCTTTCTGTTTAAAATCTAGCCCAGACCTTTATCTTAAACTGAGCCTAAATTCAGGATCAGCCCTAGAACTGCTTGGTGTTTTCCCCCTGGATGCATAGTGCATGCAAATAAACAGACAAAGCCTTACTGTATGGGTGTTATCTCTGCACCTAGCTCGGCAAGTGATGCGGAAACCGTTTACACGGGGCTATAAAAGGAGTGTAAAGCTGCTCGTTTGTTGCCAGTGGAGGGCTTTGCGTACGCCTTCCTGCTCACTCTGGATGGCCCTGATACGTTTGTTGCCTCAGTGCCATCTTTTCTTAGCAAAGCCCGGATCTTTCTTCGATACGGGCATTGCCGCCCCACTGCCTCCCCCTCACAGTGACATTCTGGTCAGCGCAGTCATGATCGTATTGGCCACACCTGATCATAGAAACATGCTACACACCCACACACACACACACAGGCACACACCTACATGTCCTATGAAAACTACTGGAACAATGCGTTTCTTGCAGCCTGTCCCTGTATCGATGCAAACCTACTGTGTTGACACAGAGACGTCAAATGGATGTTTAAGTCCACAAATACCAGTGAGCAGAGATCGCTGAAGGTGTTTTACGGAAAGGGAGCAGAGGGCTTTTTGCGTGTGAACGCATTTTGCTTTTGATATTTGGGATTTTTAATTGTCACCACTTTCCCTCATTTTCCTCAGGTGGAGGATGACTGGAAGTACGTGGCCATGGTCATCGACAGAATCTTCCTCTGGGTCTTTGTGACAGTGTGTGTGCTGGGAACTCTGGGACTCTTCCTCCAGCCACTCATCAGCTTCTTAAAATGAAACTTGTCTTTGTCCTGTCGCTCTTTCTCCCTCCTTTTGTCTGCTTCTGTTTGTCTCTGCAACCCGCTCAAATTACTCTGGGAATAATCCCTCCTGCAGCTCCTTCACATCAAACACTGTCAAGACGTTGTCTTTCTCCTTCTCTGGGTTTTTGTCTCCTCTCTCTGTCTCATTCTCCTCTCTGGGATTCCATCGTCACTCCCAGCCTTCAGCTGTCCCCTTCCTCACACGACTTTCCCCCTCATTCTGTCATTGTGCACACAATACAGCCTCCTCCTCCCCATTACTGTATTTTTCCTGACATTATTTAAACACATCAGCTCTTTCTGTCCCCATCCCCTGTGTTAGTCCTCTCTCCTGTGCCATGTTCTCACCTGCCTGCTGCACACCTCATCTCTGACCTCGTGCCCGTCTTCTGTCTTCGCTGTATCACACTGAAAATCCTCTCAGTCATCTTATATTTGACATTGTCAGGTGATGATTTAGCCAAGAAGATTTATTATGATAAATATATTGCTATAGAAGAACGTATCAAAGTAGAAATCACTGACAAAGAACAACTGGAATACCTTTTTGTGTTTTGCAGTAGCACTTTGCCATTGTAAGCCAGTGCAATAAATACAGTACACTTTTTAGAGATGTATTTCCATCCACAGATTTGAAGTTAAAGATGTCAGGGCTGCTTGGCAGCTGGTAGTGACGTGTACAATATTGTGATGTAAAGGTCTGTTGATGGCCGGGACGTTTATTTCTGATGTCAGCCTCCTATGTTTCTCAGTACATACTATATTTGTAAAGTGTAAGGGAGTTATGCATGGTGCCCAGGAAGGACACTGGACATAGCTGTGCACACATGATGTCTTTACACTCCAAATATGATGATGACGAGCGCATGAATTCACCACTTCGTTGCAAATGTACAATGTGTAGAAACACCTTGAATTGCACAATGTAGATTAAACTTGTAAGACGATTTGAAAAGACCAGCGTGTCTCAAGTCTTTCATGATTCTGTAGCCAGTGCAGGGTTCGCAGACTTGTCACAAATACTCCCTTTTCCTTTTGATTGATTTTTTTTATTAATCTTTTGATTAATTGATGAAATATGTTTACTCTGCAGGAATGTTTTTCATCTCAGCCCTAAAGAAAATGTCTCATATCAGACAACCTTGCAGTTGGTGCTTCAGGATTGCAGGAAAACATGAGTGTCATGACAATAAAACATGCAAGTATGGCAACACATTTAACATTGCAAATGTTTTACACAGGTTCCAAGTTATTTTAAAGCTTATAATTGTGGTAGTTGCAATCACAAAAACTATAATCCAAAAACTAAAACTAAAAATATAGTTGTTACATCTGAAATTCCAAGAACCCTCTGACTTTCCATCTCTAAGGATAAAATGTGACTGTAAGGATTCATGAAGTGTGCATGCACTGATTAACTTTGTTAATCTATTTAATATTATATCAGTTTATTTGAACTTTCCCTGTTGTGGGATGAATAAAGGCATATTTGATTCTCTAGTGAATTAAAAGTTAGACTTGCATTTCTCGTGCTGCTTAGCAGCTCACCGGGTCTTCATCAACATATTTCACCTGATACGACTATTTTATGATTCAGTCTTTCCATTTTCTAGAGCTTCTGCTACATTCAATGCTATATGTGCAAATATAAGAAAGCTGAACAGGCTGTGCCCTTCTCTCACTTCTGCAGGCCAAAGACCTATCGGTGACAGATACAGTTACTCCTGTGTCTTTTTCTCTCTCTCATCATGTAACAGTCTCAGTGATTGTTTTGATCTCTTTGACATGTCTGTGTCACTCAGTAAAGGATTTGTTGGATTTGTGCCTCGGCAGTCAGCAGAGAGGGAGTCCGTGAGCGGGAGCTCCTCTGAGAATACTTGTGTGAGTGGACATTGCTCAGCCACTCAAGACATTTCACCACCAACCTCCGCAGCTGGCTGCCAGTTGTGCGACCGCACCTGTTGCAGGCGTTTCACTTGCATTTACCTCACCAGGCAGTCACTGCTGGTCACAAAGGGGAGAGGGGTAACGAAGAGCTGTGATATCAGGGTGAAACAGAGGAATAGAGTGGCGAGGCAAAACTTGCCCCAGTAGACTTCCCAGAGGTGTCGGCTCATTTTGTTTGGATCCTTTTATGAATGAGAATGTGTGACTGTATGTCCGAATGATTGAGGAAAAACTGGAAAATGAAGGAGAACTGTCATTCTGGATTCCTGGCCAGTGCATCATTCCAAGCACCTAGACCAATTCTACAGCACAATGTTTCATTATTGAGGAGATTTATGTTAGTATTTTACTCTCTCTACTTTGAGTACACTTTTCCTTAGGTGTGTAAATACTGATGTTCTGACACAAACATTCAACAACTTCCATGCCAATACTCCATGAGTACCCACTTCATAAAAGAGTTACAATTTCACCAAAGGTATATAGATGTATATGAATATAAAGTTGTGTATTTTTGACATGTGTTTTGCGGTTGCATTTGTGTCGATTTGTTCCAAGTCTGTTTTCTTTTGACGCTTCCAAACATTGCCTTAATCCCTGCAGCGGCTGCATTACGAGCTCTGGACAGGCAGGACCTGCAGGTGGAAGCACTGCCCGAGGAGGAAACCATCAGCACACAGAGTCACACACGCTGTCACACGCTGGGCGAAGCAAAGCTCCATGTGGCCAAAACTGCAACTCCAGAGCAAAAGCACAGCAAAGCATTTTACTTTGAAGCTTCCCCCTCTTTTTCTGACTTATCCCTCTTCCCCTGCCTCTATCAAAGGTCACGGGTGAGTCTGAATGTGCCTGTCAGCACTGACACACACACACACACACACACAGTCATTGAAAGTCCAGGGTGGTGGAGGAACAGCGCTCTCCACCCCCCAGTCAGATTGGAGTCTGACTCTGGCTTTGAATCGGTGCACCCCGTGGCTCCCAACAAGCACTCACAGTTAATCCTAGTGAATGAGCGTGTGCGTGCATCTGTGTGTGTGTGTGTGTGTGTGTGTGTGTTTGTGTGTGTGCTTTTCAAGAGGGGCAGAGGAAGATTACACATGTCACCTGAGGAAATGAGACTGAGAGACGGAGAGAGAAAGAGAGGGAGGCAGCGCGATTGTGACGGAGCGTGCCCGCGTCCACGCGGGTCCGTATGTGCGCCCGGCCTTGCGGATCTCACTCTGTGTGCGGATTACGGCTCGGATGGAGCCTAGTCTATAAATATGGAGATGCAGCGCCGAGTACAAAGTATCCCATCAGTCTCAGTGCGATGCCTGACAGGGTCACATCAGCGCCTCGCTGCCACAGAATGAAGAGATCAGCCTCTCCAGCTATATTTGGACGCTGTTTTTTGCGCCGCGTGCTTCTTCCCCCAACTTGCTCTCCCCCAGCTCATCGAGCCGCTCCTCAAAACCTCCGGAGCGAAACCGTGAGCAAGCCCGACAATGCCGTCACTCCTCTAAACGTCCCGTCATTCGTCCGACAAAGGCGTTTTTGTTGGACGCTCCTCCCACGCTGCGGCTGCTCTAATCTGACTTTGCGATGGTGTGAGTTTGATATTTGAAAGCTTTTTTTGTCCTGAGTGACGGCAGTGACGGCGGCAGCGAGGCAGAGCGCGGCAAAGCTCTTGGTGCTAAACTGAGGGATAATACATTATTAAGCCAGCCACAGGGATGAATATTTTACATGATTCTTCAGTGTTGATGCCGAGTGGTAGCATCCGGCTCCTCCACGACGGACTTGTCGCAGTGTGCGTGCGTGTGTCTTTTAAAGTGACTGACATGTCGACACTGGTCGGTCTCGTAGGCACTTCCTGTTCTTCGAGTTCCTGGTTTTAGTCCACACTCAGGTGAGTGTGCGATGGAGGGGCATCTGCAGTGGAGCACGCTGGGCCCGGGTTGGACGGTGAGATGGGGGGGGCATGCTGTGGAGGGACGGCTGGTGAATTAGGGTAGTCTCTAGTGTCGTCGGGAGCAGAACTTTATGTGCCTGTGGCCTTTCGAGCGTGGATAAGTAAAAGAGACTCTCCTCTAAATAATTCATTCCAATGGGAGCTTTCTGAACACACGCACACACATACACACGGGCGCGCGCGCGGGGCCCCTCACCATTTACATAAATGGTTGCTTCTTCAAGAATACGCTACACACACATGCACATATATGCTCCCAGAGAGCGGACTTCTAATTTTACTCTGATAAATATTTATACATAGATGAAGACGCATTGTTTTAGAATTAACAAAGTGCATTTTTAGTGGAGTGACAAAAAGAAACACTTCAGAGGTTTGAAGTGGTAGCGCGACAGACATTTTGAGATTGTAAACTTTAGAGAAATATATACATTGATGAGTGTCATAGCAGTAGCAGCATGGGCTTGGCAAGTGATTTTGTCTGTCTCGCATTCATTTCAGACCTGTTTTTTTATTGTCACTCCCTAAATCCATATAGGCTTACTACTGAAACACTGCCTCCATCCAGAAAAGCTGCATGGCATTTCCTTGGCATGTATAGGTGGTGCATCTTTCCCAGTTATCCAGGACTAAACTTAGACCTGTCCTGTGTAGCCTGCTTTTTATGTCTGTGGCTTTACTTTCAGAGGAGCATACGCACCCAAGCAGCACAGGAGCCCTGGTTTGCGTGTGTGCTGAGAGACAGCCTGCTGAGAGCGGAGGCGATTAAACACAACCCAACAGGCAGGCACCCACCCCACACACATCATGGACATTCTACATATTTGGTGAAACAGGGTCAAGATAGAGGGTACCAAGGTAGAGAGTACACAGGTGGAATACAAGTTCAATGCCTGGACACAGGTCAAATTATGAAGATCTCATGTGATCCCTCTAATGCTCCACCGACAAAAAGTAATAAGTCCGCTTTCAGAGTCACTATTCAAGAAGCTTAACATTTTAGGAAACATGGCATTGGGTTTAGCTTTAGATGACACCTCTCTCGTGTCCGTATAAAAAATGTGAAGTGACGGCTGGCACTCGATTAGCTTATTTTAGCATAAAGAGCGGAAACATGCGAGCAGCCTGTTTGGCTCTGTGCAACAGTAAAACCCACCTGCCAGAACGTTTCAGGCTCACATCATGTCAGTTTAGGCAGAGTACAAACACCAGCATGTGCAGACATGGAACATTCTGCCTGTGATTTAGCAGAGACATATACTGTATACCCCTTCCCATATTCTCGTCTTGCTTACCACACGTTACACGTCACACTCTAATGAGAATGACAAGCATGCCACCACATGCACAGATGCGCTGTGGGGACAGGGACCCATTCATTCCTGCGAGAGGGGATGAGAACCTGCTGGTGCTGTTTCAGCACATTCAGACCACGGAGCGCGGACACAGAGCGGAGACGAGCTGTGAAATCTCCCACACAGCTCCCGTCCCTGATCAGCTTCTGCAACATTTCACTAGAATGGAGGGAAGTAAAGCAGTTTAAGAGAGTAAGAAAGTGACCAAGTGTTCAGTTCACACCAGCCACGCAGACATTTGTTAACACATAAACCTGGCAATCTACTTGTTGGAGTGTGTTTGGGTCTTCCTCCGCGTCATCGAGCGATTAGATAATGGCTTTTTGACGTTACCGTTCGATCGCTGCGTGGCATACTTGTTTCACATTTTAGGAGACGCTCCGCATATCAAATACTTGCGTGAGAGAACAAAAGACGTCTCTTCGCGGGGAAAGCAGCTGTTGACAGCAAAATGTCGGGTCTGTCAAAACGGATTCTAGCAGCGCCACTTGTTTTTTTGTTTTTTTTTACAAAATCAGCAACATGTCAGCCTTCTACTGTAAAACCCCCTCCTCCTCTGTCCATTCACAAGCTCGGCGTGCGGTAACACCTCAACCAACACGTGAACACAACAGATGGACGTGAGTTTTTTTTTTGTGAGATGTGATGCCATCTCTGCCCCTTCTTTCCAGCAGCACTTAGAGGTTACACAACACTCCTGTGACTCCAGCGAGCTCTCCTGGGATGGCAAGTGCCACAAATCCCTGTGGGCAGCGGCGCACAGACTCAGAGATGAAACGCACACCCGGGACTGCTGTGTGCTGCCGACACCCCAAGGCGAGAAGCCCCGAGGATTAATCACATCATTGTAAAACACAAATGCCTATACGGGGCTACACACACCGCCTCCACGCACATAAATGCTAATACGTCGCATGTGCGGGCCGATAAAGTGCTCCGGGACAGAAATATACATGTTTGAACAATAACTAAGACAGCGGGACAATCCTGATGTACCCTCGCATGCAAAAACACGCACACACACACACACATGCATCCAGACACTCATGCATGTATTCACAAATGGAGATGACTCTGACACACACACACACATACGCACACACTAGCATAGTTGACTCACAGCACATGACAACATCTTTTGTGCACCAGAGTTCATTGACCCACTCCAAGCTGGCCCTGGACTAAAGTGTTCTGACAGACAGACAGACAGACAGACAGACAGACACACACACACACACACACACATGAGATGTAAGAAGTGGAGCCGAAAAAATGGATAGGGTAATAATTGTGGCAACAATATCATTAATGACTCCCAAATGATTCACTGACAGTACATACAGACATTGAAAGCCAGAGGGCACAATCACATTAAATAACTCAACAATGGGAGCTGTCAGACATCCTGATTTCAGCTGGAAAATTGTGCACAACAGTATTTGGAAGTGTTGGCTTGAATATGACCACAAAGTCCAGTAGATGCTGAGACATTTGGATCAGTAGTGGATCAGATGACCCGCTGTAAGGCAGCATTAAACTTACAAAGGCACGTCGTGGGATTTTATCATCTAATGGCCTACTTACGTGTTTGTTTGTTTTTTGTCATCAAAAAAATGCAAATAAAGTGAGTCCTGTAACACTGTTCAGTCACACTCACGCACGCCACATTGTTACTGTGAGTCGCTGTTGCTCGTGATTACAGCTCCTCTGTTATCTGCCGGAGACAGGATTGTAACACTGTCGGGCCGGATCCGGTTTCAAACAATCAGGGGCCTTTTTCTTCCTATCACGTCAGTCACATGAGAACAAAGCGTAACCCGGAGTGCTACGTCTAGATTGAAGTATCATGTTCAATAAATGCCGCGTGTGTACGTGTGTGCTCGCGCCTGTGTCTTGGCGTGTGTGAGCGCGCGCTGAGTGGGGAAGTGCCGCTCACTGATAACTTTCCACAACAGAGGTCGAAATGAACTCTGTTCTAATTAACATTTGACCCCGTAGGTTATTTATCCCATAATTGGCCCCTCCCACCTCCCCTTTCCCTTGCTCCCTCTTTCCATATTCTCTCTTCTGTGCCTTTTCCCTTTTAATCCCATCAGGATTTCTCCAACGACACAGTTGTGCAGTTCTTTCCAACACTTTCTGATGATGTAGCGAATAACTAATTCAACTTGCGTGAGATCTTCGCATCAGATCACTCTTGAACAAGTTTGAATTCTCTAATAGCTTCTTTTGCGTCTGTTAATGCGCCAAAAGCTGGCAGAGTTATTCGGTTTTCACTTAAACAGCGGCTGGTAGCATCAGTGGGCTAACAGCATTATCATGTGTGAGACCACTGACTTTGTGTTCTTTTCTTTGAAGCTTTTGTGAGATTTGATTCCCTCTGCTACATTTATCACGTCTTCTTTAATCCTTAAAATAACAAACAGATTAAGATTAAACCCGCAGGCCTTTGGAGACAGGCCTGTTTTCCCCCCGTTTATTTAATATTTTTGCTCCAAACCAAATTATGCAGACTTTAATTATGAGCCCAACAACAACTGAAGAAACAAAAACAACACACACTCACACAAATCAGCTCTACACAACACATGCATGCACGCGCACATATGGGGGAGATACTGGAGGACTTGAAGAATGTCTTATTTTGGAATAAATGTAAAAGATGCAAAAAGTGCTCCCTTTACTTTCTATTTTATTCCATCCCCTTCCTTTTTCACACATACACACACGCACGCACACACGCACGCACGCACGTACACATTATCTACCCTATAAACATGCACACGCACACAATGTTCAGCAGGCCTCAGTCGTCTGGGAAAGGACCGACAGGTTTCCAGCCCGTGAGAATTTATGTTTCCAAATGATTAGAGGCGAGGCAGACGGGACGATCGCGGAGGCAGCAGCTGCCCGCCCCATGGCTCCAAGTGGAGCAGAAAATCAGGATAATTTCATTGTGATAATCAGCCTCCCGTTATCCCCGTCACTTCAACTCATGGAGGAGGAGAGAGGGAGGGGGTGTGTGACAGAGTGAAAGTGGAGATTGGAGAAGAGGAGGGAGAAGGAGGAATGAAGATACAAAAGGGAAAATGTGTGCTTCATGCCTGGTTAGTTGCAGAGTGTATATGTGTGCGCATGCATGTGCTTGTGTGTGTGCGTGTCTGTGTGCGTGCGTGCGTACGTGTGTGTATGTGCGTTTCAGTGTTTTGTGTTTTCCATTGTTATCCTACTCTACCATCCTGTGAGTTCCTGCTTACACTGTAAAATTGTATACGTTCCTTCAAATGTAAAAACCTCTGTTTGCGCGGCTCGGATAGCTTGAACTAGAATTTTAGAATTTTTCTTGCCTTTTCTCCGTACGCGTTTCACTCCTGATTTGCATGTGTGTCAACTGGTTGGCACCGTCAGCTCACAGCAATTGTCCCACAGTGGGGACAAGCAGCAGGACGGAGGATAAAACAGCAAAAACATGAAGACAAGCATATGAGACTGCATCCTGTGTTCAGCCCTCATTGTGCAGGTGTGTGTTTGAGTGTTATCAGTGTTATGGGTATGCTTTTACACTGGAGGTGACCAGGCTGTAATACACTGTTTATTTTTTTTTTAAATCTATTTCTGTCTACAGCTTATTTCTCACCTCTGATAAACATTTCCCACTCTCCCAGGTGTCAACTGGTGGCACAGTACAGATTCTTGGCAGTCCTATCTCAGAGGTGCTGCTGCTCTCAGCTGTGATTCCATGTACAAACCACTAGTAATATGGCCATCAGTGTGTGTGTGTGTGTGTGTGTGGAGTGTTAATGAGTTGCAGTTGCTCTTAGCTTAGATTCTTATTCTTTTCAATTGTATCTCTTTGTGTCTGAATTAGACACAAAGGTTTCCAAAAAAAAGTTTCAGTTTTTCATTTTGACATTGGAGCTGCTGCAGCAGGTGAGCAAGCACCTCAGTTGGTTAGCATTAGCACTAGCATGTTGCCAGTTAGCATTGGGCCTGGCAAGTAGAATTTCGCTGTTGGCTAGGCTAGGGCAACGTCAGCAAAATATTACAAGCATTTTTAAAACGGGGCAGGGATTTACAGTATCGTTAGACTTTGCGTTGCCCTCTTGCTGTAAAGCTCCAAACAACATTGCTGAGTCTTTTGTGGCTTCCGTCCCAGAGGAAAATGGCACATGCCTGAGTAAGGCACACACACACACACACACACACACTGGTTGGTGTGGTATTTTATCCTTTTTGCAGTCCTGATTTAGCTTCTTTAGCTTTGTGCAGACGTGCTTCATGGTGTGGTTCACGTTCATCTCCGCCAGCCTGTGATCTTCGCGTAAACTTTGAAATTTCTGGTTCTAATTTCTACACCACGTGTGGGCTTCAAAGAAAATAAATGTATAAACTATACAGTGGGCTTACAGCTTGAATTGAATGCTGGTGAAAACAAGCTTCAAGTGTTGATCCAATCAGAGATACAGTGCGGAGACCACGCCCTATAATTCCTACTGGAACCTTCTGGAAAGTAACAACCCCCCCAACAGGGCAGCTTTTAGGGGCATTTTTCACCCCGGAACTAAAATTTAGCATTTGGTTCCTGCGGTCAAAATGTATAAAGTTCCATATTTCCTGTGGTGGAAATGTGCCTGTGAATTCAGTGCCATGCAAAACAGCATGCAAACACCTACGCCAGTGTCATGTTTGTGTGCGATTAATCTCCATGTGAGCATGTGCCAGGTGAGTTCATCATGCCCGGTGCACCTAATTATTTATGTTCCAGCACTCAATGTCCACTGAGCCAATTCAATGAAATATTCAGACTTTTTCTACTCTGATCTGTCACTTGCAAAGCAAAGGGAATATGATCTGGTACGCTCATGGTACGGTGCGGATAGGTCCTTCCATCCATTTTCTTACCTGCTTTGAAACTCAATGGTGTTCAATTGATCCACCATGTTGCCAATACAGTCATACTGTAGCACAACAAAGTTGAAAAGAAAATGAGGGCTTTTAAATACAATTTGACTATTAAGTGTGAATATGTCCACTTACAAAAATGGTTCTTCAGCCTGGCAATAATGAAGTTAGAATGAATAATTTTTGAATATTTATATTCTGATAGGGGTGTAAAGAGTCTTGTACTGAGGGCTGGTTCGTGTCTGCTTTTTTATTTCACTTGCGGGAGCCAAGTCATCAGGCTAAATGAGAGGTTTTGTGTGCAGTGGTGGTGCAGTTTAAATAAAAAAAATATTTACACATTTTGAAACGCTGGATTGTTCAAGTCATTATCTAAAATGGTGTGTTTTGTGTGTTACATCTTTTGTCTGGAGAAGAGGATAAAAGGAGGGATTAAAGGAGGAGCTTTCCTTTCATGGAATATACAACAGGAGGAGCTGTTTAGGGCTCCTGTTAGCGCTCTCCAGTGGATGAGCGCAAGATGTGCACATCCATCACTGTGATTGAGAAGCAGCTGATCCCAGATCATCTGCCATCTGCTGCTCTGACCCATAACTCTATTACTGTGAAGCCTGTGTCCTCTCTGTTGCAAAATCAATCCCAGTTATGTTTGCATTAAAATTAAACATCTGTAATGTTGCCAATTGCATTTCTAAAAGGCTTGACTTCAGAACCTGTGTCCGTGGAGATTCTTCAGAATCTGTTTTAAAATCTTCCTGCATACAAAGTGCTACCATCACCTACATCACTCTGCTTTTAACATATTTCGGCCATCTTCACAACAACCTCTCAGTTCCTGAAAAGCTAATGTGACACTGCTTTCTCTGTTGCTTTTGAGACTACACAACCGTCTGACATTATTTACTCTTTATCATGTATTTCATTGTTTTTATTGTCATGATACTCTATGTAACACATGTTGGGTCTACTTGAAATATGCTTTATGATGAGCTTTATAAATAATCCACAAACAATCTCAATTGAGAGAAGATCCAAACCAAACTTTGCGTTGAGAGCAGATTTTAAGGTCAACCCCATCAGGTCTCTTATTCCTCTCCCTCTTCCCTTCCTCACCCTCCTCCACTTTCTCTCTTCATTCTCCTTCCCTCCTTCCACACCTCCTCCCCCTTTTCCTCGACCTCCCTCCCCCTCCTCAAGCCTTCTCAAACTCCTCTTCCCTCGTGTTCCTCCTACCTCTTACTCCTCCGTTTTCCCCTTCACTTCCCTCTTTTTTTTTTACCCCTTACCTCCTCCTCTCCCCTCCTGTTCCTCCTCCATCCTCCTCTTTGCTCCGGTTCCTCTTCCTCCCTCTCACCCTTCCTCGTCCGCTCCCCCCCCCCTCCTCCCTCGTTCCTCCTCCTCCTCCTCCTCCGCTCCCTCCTCCTCCTCTCCGTCTCTCTCTGCCTCTCGCACAGACCCGCTGCTCTGAGTGAAGCCGTCGCACGGGGCGCGTTTCCCGGACGCTGTGGATGGAAACCCCGGCTCCTCCGCCTCCCCTGCTCCACAGTCCAGAGTAAAGAAGTCCACGGGAGGGGAACAGTATGAAGTTGTCTGTCCTCCTCCTCCTCCTGCTGTCGGTGTCCTGTCCGGTGTCGCTCGCCGGTATCCCGGGTAAGAAACCTCGTTATGTTTGATCTGCATTTGTATTTAGAATAACTGCAAACCATGTGGGGTTCCAGTCATCCTGAAGATACGTCAAATTATTATTATTATTTTTACTGTTGTTTGTTGTATAGTGTGACACATGAAAGTAATAAATAGAGAACAAAGACCATGTGTTTACAGGCTGGCCTTTCAAAATAAGACTGGATTTGAGCTCGCATCGACTCGCGCTATCTGGAACTTCTTGTCTGTGAGCGTTGTCAGTAATCCAGGTCATGGTACCCTTTAGGTGTGTAAAAACGAAAGCACTGAACATTTGACCTTGCATCCTCGTTTCGCCGTCTTCAGTTCTGATTGATGGAGTCTCCAGGTTTTGCATTAACAAGACATTCTTCAGTAACATACCAAGCATGAGAGGAATGATTTTGTTATAATATATATCATAATTGTTTACCATGACAGTTGTTCTCAAGCTCTCAGGATCCAAGGACTCCAGGGAGCAGATTCTCAGTTCAACAAGTACTATGCAGTTGTGGAATCTGTTAAAGTGAGGGAGAAGGAGATTTCCCTCCTGAATGGGATTGGTCCAGGCAGTGACCACTGTGGGACCAAAGCAGCACTGAGACCTTGGTCCTATGCAATTAAGGGTTCATTAACCAGTGCTTTCTGTACTATGATTTACCCTAAAACTGACTGATCTCAAATAGACAATTGATGTGGAAGTATTCTAAAACTTGATTGGCAATCGCTTTCTCCAGGATATTTGGGGTAAAGACCAGATTGGAGGTGTGCATAGTTTGTTAAGATCTTTGGTACATAGCTGTTGACAGTGAATAGATCATGTCCATTCAGGCTGTGCAGATTTAAGGGAACACAGACAAAGAACAAAACATACTGTTATTTACAGTTGTTTGAGATATTGTATGACAAATTAAAGAGAGGGAGAGGGAAGAGGGAAAAGACTTTTTAAAGATGTTTCTTCTGTCCCTTCAAAATAAGACACATTTTCCCTGGATTTTTGCAGCAGCACCTCAGAAAAGCAAGCCTCTATTGCCTTTTTTGAGTTGTGACCAGGCCCTGGCTCAATCTTCCAGGAAAGATTTTAAGCTGTACACCTGTTCTACAGTATCTGCTAGTACACCGTGGTGCTCTTCCTGAAGTACAGGAACACACACACACAGACACACAGACACACACACACACACACACACACACACACACACACACACACACACACACACACACACACACACACAGAGGAACAGAGGAGTTGGGTGTCAGTGTCCAGCTCTCAGCCTCTCTCACCTTGAGCGCTCAGACAGAGGTGATCCAGTGGAATTAAAATGCCTTCAAACTGATTGCTGTAGCTGTTTTTTACTGTGTGTACCCATGCGGCCTGACACGCATTAAACCAGCCTCAGGTTAAAGGTCTGACATCACGGCTGTCTATTGTCAATATAATTACCTCTGTCTCCCAACCAGAGATGTATCACTGCAGTTGGACTGATATGCTGACTGCCTGTCTCCTGGACCCTGTTATATTATCCCTATGTCCTCATTCTCCTCCCTCTGTCAGAATGGAGCCGCATCATTCACTCCTCATACTCTGTTCTTTGATGGATCTCAGTACCTGGAGACAGAGATTATGACTGCTGTGGGACTTTTTGTGCTTGAAGATTCACCAGATTTTATGTACTTGATTTTGGCGCTTCTTAGCTTCTCGACTGCCTTGTTGAGTGGCTTGTACAACTTGTTTTTAAAGGGAACCTGGAGTGGTTTGTTCTGTGGTGCTAACATAGAAGCTATGGATCACAAGTTTAATCAGAAATGGCCTCAGAAGTATAAATTTGAGCCAGTTTCAGAAGAGTCACTGAGGAGCATGTACAGACACATTTCACCAGAAACAAACCAAAGTGCTGCCTCACAGTCACATGCTTCATACTCGCTTATCTGGTAATTGTTGGTATGGGACAGAATGATTTACATCCCACTCATATCTTCATCGTCACATTCAGACTAAATTCTGTCTGAAATTCTCATTTTTCAGACAGGTATCAATAGCAGCACTGCTTAGAGGGTTATTGTGTGTATTTTCCTTCCCCTGTTTTCTGAAATGAAATATGTATTTTTCTATTTATTTTTATGGTTTGTTCATTATTTATTGGGAATTTTACCAATTTTGCCTGCAGTTTACGCAAAGCATTGTATCTCACCACCATCCACTCTCTGTTCCAGCTCCAAATGAGTTTGTGTCCCTGGCGGAGATGGAGGACTCCTTGCTGAGGAACCTTTTCCAGGGCTACCAGCGCTGGGTCAGGCCAATCCAGCACGCCAACGACACCATCAGAGTTCGCTTCGGACTCAAAATCTCCCAGCTGGTCGATGTGGTGAGAGTCACCCACCTTCATATTCAGCAGAATCTTCTTCATATTCAGCCACTTTCCCTAGCTTTTACCTTTTATGGAAAGATAAACCAAATCATGTGTTTATCTCAACCCTGAAGTCAATGGTTCTCGCTCTATAATTCCTACCCTAGTAGCTAATACTGTATTGTCCATGCAGTCAAAGCCTGAGAGGTTCTTCTGTGCGAGAGAGGCTTGCTCTCATCTACTGTGATACAGTAAGCATCAAAGTCACATCAGCCACACTGCTTTACTGGGGGCAGGTTCTTTAATTTAGTTATCATGGACACTGTAGATTGCTCGGCTCACACTGTTCGGCTGACTGAAATAATATATCTGCAAAAAGTTCCCAAAAATGACCAACTTACAAACCACCAGACGCTAGTAATTTCAGTTTCCACGTTAAAGCGTTCTGAAAGTATGCAAGCATTGTGTGTATGGTTATAGAGTTGCTTAGAGAAGCCTTTGTGTTTTTTGTGCATTGTGTCATCTTGGGTGTAAAATTCTGTATCATCAGTAGTGAATGTGTTTTATTTTTTGTTTTTTTTTGCTGGGTTAGTGTATGCAGTATGCAGTGTTGCAGGTATGCTCTGATCTGTAAAGTGATGCTATTGTAATATGTTAGTCTGTGATTCATAAACCACATCTGGCCATATCTGTGACCAGTCTTTGACCCTCGTGAGCTGGCCAGGTAGCTTGTCCATCACAAGGCACTCACACACACATACACACACACACACATACACACACACACACACACACACACAGACACACACACACACACACACACACACACACACACACACACACACCTGGGGGCATTTGAGAGTCTCCAGTTGACCAAACATGCATGATTTTGGACTGTGGGACTAAACTGGTGTCCCTTGAGAAAACCCATGCAAACACAGGGAGAACATGCAAAATCCTGTTGGTCTTACATATGACAGCGACTAATTATTACTTGTCCAACAAAAATTATACATACTGGATTCTGACTGAAAACAGAGTCTGCAGCGCAATGTTTGTATGCGGTATTTCAAGCATATACATAAAGTACATCATTTTTGCTGAATACATTTTCAGTGTTTGGTGACATGGTAGATGATTTTTATCTCGTAAACGTAATTTTCCTTTCAGCATTTTGGATTTCACTCAAGCGAGTGGAATTGGAGTCAATGCAAAAATGGCATCTCTAAACATCCGTTTTCCACTCATGGAGCCAATAAATCATTTTTAAAATCAAATGACCAACATCTCTATGCTGTCTAGATGCAGTTTGTGTATTTTTGGATTTTGGTGTAATAGATGAATTTTTGACAGCCTTTGAAGTCTACCTTTACGTGCTAAGGGCTACTGTCTGATGACTGACTGGCTTTGTCATTCTGTTTGATTCTCAGCTTGTGCAACATTTCCATATGAAAAATATGCCCAAACTTTTCTAAAAGGTCCAGTCCCACGTCAGATGTCCTCAAAATTCCTAAAATTACCTGGCCTCGACCACTGCTGCGCAGCAGCTATAATTTTCCCCGTAGTTTCCTATAGCTGTGGTTTGTCCTTCCTGCTCAGCAGAGCAGTGTCACTGCCCGGCAGTGCTGGAGCCAGACTCTTGCAGCCTGGGTGTGTGGAGCTTTCCACGGTCCTGAAATAGATCTGTAACGCTTCATATCTACAAACACACAGTCTCCCTCCGGAGTGGTTCCTTTAATATTTCACAGGCCGTCCGCGATAGGTTGAGATGGTTTAGGTGTTTTAGAGGAGAAAACGGAAGACACTAATGGAAGAGCCGCTCTTCTCGGCTTGAAATATTCATCTCAGCCAGTTCAGATTTAACTCTCCTTTCATCCACTGTGCGCCAGACAAAGACCGGTGGTGCTGCGTTAAACCAAACGGGAGAGGAAAGGTTCAGCCTGACGAGCTGCTGGACGCGTTTGGAAAGCGGAGCTGAGCTGAGCAGAGCCGCAGCAGCTCAGCCTGGCTGTGGGTGTCTCCTGGGTCTCTCTGGGCTGCTGCATGGCCCTGTATTAGATTATGGTTCACCTCTGCTCTGTGTGATCACCAAAACATCCAACTCAGTGTGACAGCTGAGGCCTGCTCTGGATACACTGAGCAGCTACATCTTTGTTTATTTCTCAGCCAGGTTGGTTCATTCCTCTCAAGGCTTTTGCTCTCCATCTTTTCTAACTTTGGCCCAGTGATGTGGAAATAAACCTGTGTTAGCCACTCTCCATCTCTCTATTCCTGTCTCCCTCGATTTGCTTCTTGCTGCATTTATATTGCAGCAGCTCGGTTCACTGCACCCACCGCTGATTTCATGTTTCTTTGTCCTTGTTCGCTAAGGAAGTAGCAGAGACAGGTAGATGAAATTCTGTCTGATTTCATGGAAAAAAGAAAATATGATTTAGTGTACTTTCAGCCTGGCCTCTCATCCAACCCACTAATCAAATCTTATATCTAGATGGACGGACAAAGAGCTTGTCATATGACATCATGTGTGACCATAACGTCCAGTATTTTATTATGTTCATATCTATTGTCAGCCACTATTCTCCCTTTTTCCTTCTTGTTCTTAATTACCCTTCTTGTACGTCTGTCTTCCTCAGTCATGCTTAAACTGTGTGCTTGTACTAGTGCTGAATACTTATATTACTGGCTGTCTGAAGAATGAAGGGCAGTATTTATTCATTATTAACTTTTTTTGTGAGTGAGAATGTAGTTTGAAGATGGTTTGGATTAAAGCGTCTGATAAATGTAATGATCTGCTGCTGTCTTTCTTACTCCTGTCTCCTCTCTTGATTTCAGGATGAGAAAAACCAGCTGATGACAACTAACGTTTGGCTGTGTCAGGTGAGTCAGAAATGGAATCCTCACAGTCGCAGTCAGCCTCGTGTGTGTGTGGTAACATCGTGTCTCCAGGTGCACCATACTATTGCTATGGATCAGAAAAATAGATCACAATCTGAATATCGGCAATAAGAATAGACACTGATCATATCGGGGATGTGTAGCATGTTTATTGGGAAAGAAAGCAGTTTTTGCTTTGAAACATGCTGTTTGTTCATGTTTCTATTTATTTTGCACAAGTAAAACTAGAAACAATGGGATTCTGGATGTGATTACTGCTTGCAGTTCTTATGATCATGTGCTCCTGTGTTTGTGTCAAACAGGAGTGGATCGATTACAAGCTGAGGTGGAATCCAGAGAAATATGGAGGCATCAAGTCCATCAGAGTTCCCTCTGAAAATATCTGGCTCCCTGACATTGTCCTTTATGAGAAGTGAGACAGTTGTGTCAAACCCCAAGAAAAGTCAAAGATGCTCAACCAGTATGAACTAAACAACTAACTGAACACAACTTAAGTGATTCTTTGTTTGCCCCCTCCTCTCATTCAGTGCTGATGGCCGCTTTGAGGGCTCCCTGATGACCAAGGCCATTGTGAGGTACAACGGCGCCATCACCTGGACGCCACCTGCCAGCTACAAGTCTGCCTGTACCATGGATGTCACCTTCTTCCCCTTCGACCGGCAGAACTGCACCATGAAGTTCGGCTCGTGGACCTATGACGGCAACATGGTGGACCTGATCCTGATTGACAAGCAGGTGGACCGGAAGGACTTCTTTGACAATGGCGAGTGGGAGATCCTCAGCGCCACCGGCGCCAGGGGAAACAGGAAGGATGGCATGTATTCCTACCCCTTCATCACCTACTCCTTCATCCTGAAGAGGCTGCCGCTCTTCTACACCCTCTTCCTCATCATCCCCTGCCTGGGTTTGTCCTTCCTGACGGTGCTGGTGTTTTACCTCCCCTCCGATGAGGGTGAGAAGTTGTCTCTGTCCACATCCGTCCTGGTGTCACTCACTGTCTTCCTCCTGGTCATTGAGGAAATCATCCCCTCCTCCTCCAAGGTGATCCCGCTCATCGGCGAGTACCTGCTCTTCATCATGATCTTCGTCACGCTCTCCATCATCGTCACGGTGTTCGTCATCAACGTGCACCACCGCTCCTCGGCCACCTACCACCCCATGTCACCGTGGGTGCGCACCCTCTTCCTGCAGAAGCTGCCACGGCTGCTGTGCATGCGTGGACACACAGACCGCTACCACTATCCAGAGCTGGCCCCCGAGAGCCCCGAGCTCAAGACCCGCACTGGAGGCCGCAGAGGAGGCCAGAGGGGCACCGGAGGGTCCCACGGACAGGCCAGCTCTGAGGGCAAGGAGGAGGAGGCCTGGGCCACCATGTTGGACAAGGCCATCTACTCTGTGCGCTACATCAGCAGACACATCCGGAAGGAGCACTTCATTCGAGAGGTACGCATCACAGCCAACGGTCAAGGCTGCATGATGTTTAACATACCATGCAATAATGTTTTGTGGCAGCTGTGATATGACTAAAGATCTCAAAACAAAGTCTCTAGTGAGAACACTCTGACCAATCAGATAATCAGCCAATCAGAAACTCAGCGAAGCAGTCAGAGGTCTGAGGGTTTGAAGCTTAGATTGGAGGTTTTTCCAAGCACCAGCCGACAAAAACCTGGTTTTGTTGACCAGGTTTTTGGTGTTGAAAACAACAGCAATATCCTTGTTTTCATTTTTAAAAAGAAGACAACTAAGAGGAAACATAACTTTGGAGGTGAACACACACCAATGACTGAGACAACTAGCACATAAGGATGTTAGATTGACTTAAGGTAGATGAATAAATAGACTGGTGAATGGACAGAGGCTTTATTGCTCCATCAGGGAAATTCAAATCAAGGCTGAAACAGTAGAGAGTAAAAGAACCACAGTTTATAATGAAACATCGTCAGGCCATCTAGCATGCAAAGACAATGAGCAAATGAATATATACATAGATCTCTGCTGTCAATAATAGGCTCTGTTTATGCTCCAACTGCGTGTCTGTCCCAGGTGGTACAGGACTGGAAGTTTGTGGCCCAGGTGTTGGACAGGATCTTCCTGTGGGCTTTCCTCACAGTGTCCGTGCTGGGCACCATCCTCATCTTCACTCCAGCCCTGCAGAAGTTTCTAAAGATCCTTCCTCCGGCTGCAAGTGAGATTGCGCCCGCAAACTAGTGGCAGTAATGCACCGCCCTCGCCTGCAGCTGCTGCTTGCACCTTCAGGAATCTTCAAACCGCTGAGCAAGACGAAGCCGCTTGTCAAAGGAGAACATTGACTTTCAGTTCCTTTGGTTTCCTCACCACCACACCATATAAGTGTTCAGTATGCCACTTACTCATGTGTATCGTTTTCATGTACATTGGCCATTAGTGCTATTTCTATTATGGACATACAGTACACAGGATACAGGATAAAATTGGTCTACCCTGTGTATACTCTCAGCCTGTTTGCCAAAGTCGTGCAATTTGAAAGTCTACATACTGTAGATTTAAGTAGCATGTAACTTAGCCCCTTTGTTTTTTATTCTGTTTACACCACTCTCATTTGCTTTTGAGTTAAAAAAAACTCCATCTATCCAAAATTCCCATGTCACACTGTTATTATCAATTATCCTGATTTTAGCATAAGTTAAGATTCTGTCACAAAGTGGAAAAAGCATCACTTCTATACACATATTTCAAGCACAAAGTCCATCTTTTGCAGTTCATAACAGTGATACTTAAGTCTGTCATTCGGCCAGAAATAACAGCAACCTTACAATAACCAGTTATCAGAATCAAGGAAAATGGTTATATAAATCATTGAACATCATAATTAGCCCACTTGAGTGACCTAATTTGATAGTTTGTGTTTTTTCCATTCCATTTCAGCCTCATCTCTTAAAAATTGCAATATTTTGTCTGCTATAGCAACATAATATAAAAAGTATTAAGTGAATGAGAGACATTTGGGCATTACTCCTTCAAACAGTATTGTACCTACTCAGATACACTGTATCACACGAATAAAGTTGTTTTAAATACACCAGGCTACATCTGTGTTATTCAAAGTGAGGGTCAATGAGAAGTTGTCCATCGCAAAGGACGATGGACGAAGTTGAAGTCCCAGGCACCAGGGTGTGTGTGTGCGTGTGATGTTAGAGCACCACCCAGTGGTAAATCAGAGACGCACCAAAGAACGCTCTGAGAAGGAGGATTTTGTTTTGTAAAAGTAGTCAATAATCTGAAGCGCTGATGAATATATTTGGAATGACAATGTCCATATAAATTCACACATTTTATTTGAATACTTTGTCCAGTATTTAACTTATAGTGTTCAAGAATATACGAAAGCACTAAATAGAAGAATAGAAAACATTGAATAAAATGTTTGATTGCAGGCAGCATTGTTCTTCATAACTCCATAAAATCATGAAAAGAACTACAATATTTCATAGATATATTTAGCTGTAAGGTGTAAATTTGCCCCAATAAATCTGTTGTGTGATAAGTTTGTGGTGACTGCTATTCAAATATTACAGAGAAATGTTTGAGCCTCCACCACTTAGACAACATGGCATGGCCTATCATATTTATTTGCGTCCACCAGTCTGGCTGTCCAGGTGAGCTCGAGCATTGCGCAGCATCTCCATGTACAACCTGTTGTTTTCCCTGCAACACAGAGAGAAAAGGAATCATCGACTTCTTGGCTGTAGATCCCAAGACAACAATGCCTAGTCTGGCCAAAAGAATTGATGTCAAAAGTCATGAATGAGAAGTCATGTTAGTGATCGGTGCTGTTTTAAGTAGAGAATCATAGGAAATGAAGGTGAGACACGTCGAACAAAAAATAACGGGCTGCTGCTTCTCTCACTCACGTAGCCACGGAGCGGTCAAACATCAGGTTGCCCATGTCCATGTAGTACTGTGCATCAGTCCGCAGGGCCGTCCAGTACTCATTGGCCTGACGAAAACACAACCGCTCAGTGCGTAAAAACACATTGGTTTTCTGTCAGATCTGCTCGGATAGGCTTATTGTTGGTCACCTGCTCCTGGATGGTGTAACCCCACTGGTTCTGAGAATGGTGTGGATCCCAGTGCCCAGACTGTCTCTTCAGCCTGATGAAGCGCTTTGCCTCCTCCTCCTTCACAAACGGGGCAGCAAAAACCCCTGAACACAACACCAGCATGAGCTAGACCTTGTAAAGGTTGACAAGCACTTTCAGTACTCAGGAATGATTGATTACAGGAGTAAAGTAATGGAGTGAGGGAAGATGTTTGCTGGAGAAAATGTTTTGGGTGAAAGCTACCTATTAATTAATCTCAATTAAGTTACATGCAATCACTTCAAACACTAGTGACTCACCGCTCAAAAGGGCAAAGAGGATCAGAAACTTCATGTCTGTTGAAATGTAAACCAACAGAGAGGTAGTCATGACAAACAGGGACAAACATTCACACATGCATGAAATTAATTACCTGTAAATCTATGAAAACCTGTGCAACTTCATGATTCAGTCTAAGATATTCAGGAGGGTGAGCTTTACCTGCAGTGTGAGCAGCGCGTTGTTGATCAGTTGAATGCCTGAGTGTCTACTCTGCAGAATCTCTCGCCCGAGTGCGGAGGTGAACAAAAGTTTCCTTCACAGACTTTTGGCCAGGAGAGCTGAATGAATGGAGTCAGGCAGAAGCAAGCCTCCTCCAGGTAACACTTCCTTGTGTGCCAAGGCTGACACACACACACACACACACACACACACACACACACGCGCGCGCACACACACACACACGCACACACACTCACACCCACACAGAGTAATCCTCTCAGGGTCAACATAAAGACGACCCTGTCTGGTTTAAAAGTTTGCAATTCCTAAATTTTTCCAGTCAAGATGTTTTGACATTTAAGCTACGACGACCATGTTTATTAAAGTTATTAATACATTCATTCATGTTTTAAAAACATTCATTTTACACTTTGTTTTGTTGCACAAAATATGCCCCAAAATATCTATTTTTGTATGGTTTGGTTGACAAATGCTGAGTCTATTTATTAGTAGAGCAATGCCTCCAATAAGATATGCGTAATATGTTTTATGCTCAGACTTGAACACTTTGAAATTAACATGTTAATGGACTGTATGGAGTTCACTGCAGATTTATTGGATCTTTTTATGTGTGCCCACATTTTCACCACTAGGGGGGAGTCTTGACTGCAGTTTAAGCTCAAGCAATCACACATGGGCCATAAGTATTGCTTTGTTACTAATAAGTCTGTATTGAAGCTGTCAGTGGATTGAACTCATAGGTCCATTAAAGCAAACCTGTTCATAGATGGATGTTAAGATCCACTTGAGCACATAGGAGACATGAAAGTTAGAATAAAGGTGACTAAACTAAAGACATTAACTGCAGTTTTTCTGCCCAGAACACAGTGAGGAAGTGCCACCTAAGGGAAGGGAACTTGAAACCTGGTTTTTGAGTCAAGGAAGGCTTGCTGAGACCTCGAAATATTTCAAAGCACATCCCAAGAGTATTAATTTGGGCTTCTCCTTTTCAAGGTGCTGCGTTGAAAGCACTCATCCTTTAAAGTGTGAGCGGGAGGTTTCCTGTGATTTTTCTCCGTGTGATGTAATATTCACACTCTTGCTCTAACACTGATGCAGCCACATGAAAATGACCACCTAAAAGCTGGAGTGAGGATAGGAGTTGATGTACCGAGACATTAAGTAAGAGTCCAATGGACCCAAAATAATAAATAATTCAAACTCCTTCTATTTATGAATCTGGGCATAAGTACATGTGTATCTAAATGCCTGATGGTGTTTCTCTGCGTGTGATTCCGTGAACTCCTCTTTGATGTAAACTTCGCACAATGCTGTTGTCCACCCACACAAACTCTGCTCGACTGTATTGTTTCCCTCTGTGTGAGCCTCCTGTGCACTGCTGACCTTTTCCACAATAAGCTCCTAAGCGTGTGTGAGAGAGCTGACCTTTCTTTGACATCCCATAATACAGTGCACAGCCACCTGGGCAGGGTAACAGAGACAAATGGGAGCAGGGCAGCGCTGGCGAACCAGGACACTCTTCATCTTCCATTATCTGTAACTATTATCCATTATCATCTGC
Source organism: Karalla daura (assembly GCA_029224185.1). Taxonomy (NCBI): domain Eukaryota; kingdom Metazoa; phylum Chordata; class Actinopteri; order Chaetodontiformes; family Leiognathidae; genus Karalla; species Karalla daura. The sequence goes on from CM055195.1 coordinate 23,785,401, forward strand.
AGGGGTGTGGAAGGGCAGGAGCTGAGCTGAGCTGAGCTGAGCTGAGCGACAGACAAGGTGGGCTCAAGACAAGACGTCGCAGACAGTTGCTCAGCCTGATCTATGACATCCAGAGCTTTTTCTCCCTCTTGACAATGATTTATTAAAAGAGTAGGTGAAGACTCACAGTAAATATGCATAACCAACTAAATTCTACATGTAAAAAGACACAAACTAACAGGCATGAATGCAGAGTTGCACAAGAGACACAAATATACAGTACATTTCTATTCTATACTATGCTACGCTATTCTGTACATTATTGTTCATAGACGTCAATGTTGTTGTGGAGTCACAGGACCTGAGTGAGCCTGAGTTGAATCTCAAGTCTCCTGTGTTCAAATTTTTGAGTTGGGTCCAGGTCATTAAAGAAAAGTTTGACTCATGTGGAATCCCTATTGAATCCAAATGGAGTCTGAGCTGAGTCCAACACAAATGACACAGCTGTCACAATTCTGAAAGCCAAGTCAAATAAATGCAAAAGCTTCAGAACACATTATTAACTGCGAGGAGTGCGATGATGTGTGTTCTATAAAATACATCTGTGAAATTAATTCACCAAAATGGGATGTTTTCTACAAGGAATATTTCACTACGTATATTTCTGGTACATTTCAGAAGTATAAAACATGTCCATTATTGTAACTAATTTGAATGCATGTTTCATGTTCCATTTCAAAAATATACTTACTGATGTCTAACAATGAGGACACCATTACATACATAAAATTCCATCTATCAATCCATCATCCATTTTCTCAAAGCAGAGGAGCTGCAGCTCTACCTCTAGTCCGAAATGTACAATTTACCGACTAGTGAATTGAGAACTTACGAGCCTGAGTGCAGTCTATCAGTTCCAAGTTGTCAATACTCAGCTCGAGTCATGTGACCATTAAATCAGGACTGGACTCAAATTTGCTCGCAATGGGCACACATGCACACATATACACACATATACACACACATACACACACACACACACTCTGGGTAGCTGTGGGACCCTTGTGCTCTGTCACAGGAAAGCTTTGTGTCTTCCACACATCAAAGGTAGCAACTCACACAAAACTAAAACTCCTCTGACCCCATTCTATCACACACACATACACACATACACACATGCACACACACACACACACAACACACACACACACACACACATGCACCCTGCTGATACAGGCAAAAAATGTAAAATATTTAATTTGGGAGGAAGGCATGGGAGGGATGAGGACGTTGAAAGGGAATACAGAATTGAAAATTTCATGCAGACTTTGTACAGTGTTAACGGATGTTAAAACGCTTCAGTCATTGTCAGTTTTTGTCGGTTTTCTTTGGGTTTTGGTGTCCACCTGTGTCCACTTATAAGGAACATAATGTTGAATGAATAATTGTGTGTTCACTTGGTTTGTTTTAAGGAGACCAGAGAGAGTCAGCGGGAAGGGGAGGGGGACAGAGAGAGGGAAAAATGATAGCAGCTCCACAGCATCTGAGTCCATTAAGCAGAACGTTTCTCATTTATAAAAGATAGAGAATTAACGGCTCTTCTCTGGTCCCCGCATGCTTTGTGTTCACATTATTTCCTCTTGACTATTGTTCATCTCTCATCGGCGCATCCATGCATTTAAAAATGCCCAAATTTTCTCTCTGTGGAAATTAAGAGAGGCTGCTCCAGACACTGATTCTATCTCTTCAGCCTTTTCTCTGATGTTTGGTATTTAAACAAATGCAGTTTCATTCACAAACTCAGTGTCAAAAACCTGCAGTGATTCTGAGAAGCTCTTTGTCTTTACTGATTTGTCTTATAATTGTTGGAAATGGGAACTGAGGACGAGTGTCTGTGTTTCAGTTTTGGCATGAGACCGTGACGGCACCAGTGAACAGAACAATTCTGCATTTTTCAACTCTGCCTTTTTCATGTGAGATCTCTGGTTGTGTTTGTTCAGTATTCTCTTTTCGCCGTTGTGACAGCCGCTGTTATTAGGTCTTTGAACTCCCCCTCCTCAAATAGCGCAAAATTATGTTGAGGGCACTGGGGGAGACATCACAGGGGAAGAACATTTATATTCCTGGTGAAGCACATTTCCAGTCTCACTGTGGAACAAAAAAAAAGACAGAAAAAGAAACACTCTGCATAATGCATGCTTATCTAAATGTGCAACCTATCAGAGTCAGAATGTGGTGTCAGTAAGAAATGTGCCAGCAGGTCTTCAAACTTCATGCTGTCAGATTCTTGCTGGTTCAAAGCAAGAATCTGAAATTGATTCTGACATTGTTGTCTTGTTGTAACTAGTCATTTTGTCACACGTGGCAGAAACAAGCCACGACACCTCAAACCATGAGCTGTGAGATCAAACTCATCAGAGTTTATAACAGGCTCAACTTCATGGTTAACAAGCAGTGAGATCAACTTTTGTCATATCAGGTTGTTTTGATATCCATGTAACATCTTCAGGCAGTATTTTGTATGTCCCGCGGTGAAAATGTCTTATGATCTTGAATTCAAAGCTTCAGATTTCCTCACATGGTTTTTCTTCTCTCATTACTCTGCTACGGGTGACATTGCAGATTGGTGGATGATGCTGTCAGCACAAGCAAGAAGGTTTTGTGAGGTTTTCCTCCTACAGTCCACAGACATACAGTTTTAGATCAATCGTAAACTCCAAATTGCTTGTTAATTTGACTGGGTGTGTGGTGTGTCTGTGTGTCCTGTAATGAACTGGTAAGCTGTTATGGTATATGCTTATTACTGCTGGTAGCAGTAACGAGAGAAACTTGTGTGTTGCTGCCTTTTCCCTGAGCTCAGTGAGAGCAAGTGGAGGAATAAAGGTTGTGATCAGAGGTTTCACAAAGCCCACAGAGGCTGTTGGACCTCCTACGACAAAGACAGAAATGTGATTCTGTACCAAATCACATCTAACAGCATAAATCTTCTCTGATGCAGCAGCAGACTAAGGGTGCACAGACATGTGGGTTATGAAAAATAGTGAGAACTGCAAGAACACCACCCGCACAAGGCTGCGCCTCAGATGATTTGCCCCAGCTCCAGAGGAACAGAGGGAGAGGAGAAGGGAGCCAGGCGTCGGGGACTTTTGCAGAAATGTGCAGTGTTCCCCCTCATTGGATCCTATTACTGAATAGAATGACTTATGGACTGGAATAAATAGGTCATTTGATTATAAGCCGGTTCTCGCACAAAAAGGTGACAAATACGACAAATACGCAGTTGATGAACCTCTTTGTGCCATCGCACAAGTGGGAAATTGCAGTGTGGCAGACAGTGCACTCACAAATGATGATGCCTTAGCTGTGGGAGAGGGAGGGCTGAGATATCAGGCCCGGCTGTATCCATTTCTGTCTTTTTCATTTGGAGCAGGGACTTGGTAACCTTGTCTTTGATTTAAGGCAGTGTTAACTGATTCCCGGAAACTTAACAAGTTGTACAGATCGCACAGACACAGCATCAGTTTAAAAAGAGAATGTGTTTCTAAAGTACAGCTTATTTACACTTCCGGAAAGAGTTCAGAGCAGCAGTCATTAGGAGTTGTGTGACTGTCCACATGATGAATGCCAGTCCAGTAACAGCTTCCAGTGGTGTCTCTTTCATGCCAGAATACTGATGATGTGTACCCGTATTTGCCCTACAGTGGACTAGAGATCTGGCCTGGGTGTATTCCCTGCAGTCGCCTACACCATTGCGTGAACGAGTAATAATGGCTTGATGTGTCTGTATTTGTCCAACAAAGTTGCAGCCTCTTTCTGGCATTGCTTATGTCACACACACACTGCCTGCTGCCCTCTCTTGTTATAAATACAGGTGACTGATGAGAAAGAGAGCAGTCAAGTACATTCATAACCTTCTCCATCCCTATAACGCCAGAAGGTCTCTGGTCTTTGGATGTCTCCAGCTCTGAGCTAAAAACAAAAGGTGACCTTGCCTTTGAAGATGTGGCTGTAACCTTAGAAAACTCTTTACTATTCAAACCTACAATCTGCACACCCATTAAAACTAGCTTTTCACTCACTTGAAGTTGGTCAGAGCATCTTTCTTCAATGTTTCTTTTATGGTGTGTATACTGTGTTTTTATTGTTTTGTAATGTTTTTATTGCCTGTGTTTTGATGTTGCAATGGGTCCTATTTGGGAAATTAGTGACTAGACCAACATCAAAGGCTTATAGAGTCTTTCAGGAGTTCATAACCTTTAAAATGTGGTAATCGTGGTAATAAAAATTCTAGTAATAGCACTGGAAATATAGACCCCTGAAGCATCTCCCTTACTTTTGGATATACTCAAAAGGGGTGAAGAGCAACATCCATTTTAATTAATGTATGTTTTAGCCAAGTGTTCGGGCCGAAATCTACAGGAATGTTGAGGAGTTGCATGCTGCCAAGGACTTTAATTCTTGTGCAAGGTACAATGTTAAGTTGTTTCTTTCGGTATACAAAGGTAAGTGATGCAAATGCTCACTTTCATCACATTTAGCTACTTTGAGACCTTGTTTGAAATGTTCCCATTATGGGAGAATAAAGGTATACTCTATTTTAGTCTATTTGAGACAGAAATCCATGTAAAGCAACGTGTTACATGCACTTGAAAATTTGTGTATGTAATAAACAAATCAAAATCTATTTTTATGAACACATATTTTTAGCAGTTTTACACATGCTGTTTTAGCCTACATGGATTTCTTCCTGAAATGAAAAGAGACCGCTAAATATTCTAACAGTTTATTACAGTTATAAAAATAACTGCGCCGAACTGAAAGTGAAAAGGCATGAAATAGTGTGCATGATTGGATTATTATGTCCCCGTGGTCTCCTCCACTATCCCTCATGGTCACCGACCTGCTGCCCCTCTCTGCCTGATCGAAATGAAATCTTAAAATATGGAAAGTTCCTATAATGAGGCAACATGTCAACTTTTCTGTTGACGCGTTTTACCCGTCAACCCCCCCCCCCCCCCCAACCCCCCCCCCCCTTTTTAAACTCCCTCCTCTCCAGCTCCCTTCTCTCCTCTCCTCCTCCCCTCCCTCCCCTCCTCCAGTTCACCGTCTCTCCGCAGCTCCGCTCAGACAGAGCCGGAGCTCAGTCGTGGTGTAGCCGACGCGGAGGTGTCTCTGCGGGGGGCAGGAGGAGCCGCGCGCCGCCGCCAGGATGCGGAGCCGCAAGTTCTTGGGACCGTGTTCGGTGGGATTTTACATCTGTGCTGCCATGCTCTTCAGAGGTAGGTTCGGGAAGAAAGTCTCTATCAGTGCCTCTCAAAGTATCCCGCTCCAGTGAAGTTGTGGTGAAGTCAGTGTGCTTCCTTAACGTAGTGTGGTTTTTTTTTTATACATTTAGTAGACGCAGATCGCTTTGATCAACCATCAAGCTTTGGTTTGTTTTTATATTTGTCATTCATGAAGCGAGCAGTGAGAAAATCACTTTTCGATGCGTTCTCAACGAAAGTGGCGAAATTACACCCAGGGTTTGAATTGAGTGGAGCTTAATCCTGTTCCATTGACTTGCTCGATGAAGAAAGTCACTGTAGTGGCTGCACATTGTTGTACAGTCACCAAATGTCCCATTAAGTGACACCTGTCACCTGAATCTAGAATCTAAAAAGAAAAAAAAAAAGAGTATTTCTTCAGCCTGAACGCTCTTTTCAACAGCATGGCTGCACTCACTCACATCAGGAAACAAAGCCCCATTTATCAAACCCAGTTAAATATAAGTATTTGGTGGTGGTCTGTATGCATTTTTGTAGGCAAGTGTGTGTTAATGTTCACTCATGCGTATGCAATGAGATGCCCATGCATGGCTCTAATTCTCTCCTAAGCCCCTTCCCATCATCATCACCATCAGCATCATCATCTATAACATCTGGGTTGTTTACTGACCAGTTTGTGACACGGCTTTGCTGGAGATATACTTTCAAAGCCAAATCTGTGTGCGTGTTAATGTGTGTCTGTGACAGTGTGTTTTTCAACATGTATGAATGTCAAACCCACCACCCCTACCTCCGTTTCCAGTGAATAGTCATCCTGTTGGGGAGCGGGAAGGAGAATAAAGGCTGAAGGGGAGGACAGAGGGGATAGATTACATGCTGGATCAGGACAGGAGGCCTCCACTGTCTTTCATGGATGATGATAGTGTCTAGTGTGTGTCATGTGTATTCAGCTTCACAAGTCATGTCCTGTCTCAAAACTATACTTTCTCTGTGAGGAGGAAGTTTCAGTATCTTGAGGCTAACTTCTCTTAATGAATTTGCTGCAGAAAAAAGAAAATTGAAGTGATCAATGGATAGATAGACAGACAGATAGATAGAGATAGACAGAGAGATAGATTGATAGATAGATAGTTAGATAGATAGATAGATAGATAGATAGATAGATAGATAGATAGATAGATAGATAGATAGATAGATAGATAGATAGATAGATAACCAAGTAAATTGCTACATATACAGTGTGTTTTGAGCAGTGGACATCTCCGCATCTTGTTGCAGTGAGTCATGACTGACTGCTGGATAACATTTCCTCTTTGCCCTCAGAGGTTAAACAACCAGCAAGCTCCTTGTACATCCTTTATGCTTGTGTACGCTGTCTCAGGGATAAGCAGCTTCAGCATGTGACAAAGAGACAATCGCCAAAAAAATGTAGCACAATTTGGTTTCCTTGAAACAGCAGCGCAATTTTTTGTAAGCCCAGGAAGCCCATGAAGCTGTGTAAACAGAGAATGGAGTTAATTGCAGTCAAATACACAGTGTTGTAAAAGTAGATTAAAATCTTTAATAACAAATTCACTGACTGAGCACTCCCAAGGAAATGCTTTCTTTGGTTTTGTTTTTCCAAAACACGCTTCAAACACGATATATCCAGGTGCACCAAAAGCACGGTGCAAGTTCTTTCCAATTAATTTATTTTCCTGACCCTGACTCGGATGATGGGAGGAGTGAAGTTTCTTGGCACAGATGCTGTAATAATATCTGCTTCATCTCTTCCAATGTCTTCCTCTGTCTCTTTCATTTAGTCTCTTTTGCTGACTGCTCCACGGTGCTCACCTCTGATATTTTCCATGCTCAGTAATGCTTGGCCTTGCCAGCTTCTTAAATCATAAAGCTGAAACAGCCTTTTCAAGAATTTCATGCGTTAACACAGAGGTGTCATTTAATTGAAAATGCTAAAATGGTCGACATGTACAGTACGGCTTTGGTAAAGTCACCTCAAACGCATATCTGAGCTAACTGATGCAGCAACTTTGTTTAGTTTTAGACGTAAAAAAAGATATGCAGTAAAGAGCAGATTGTGCGCAGCTTGGCGTAAAGGCATAGATGTGATAGCCAAGCACTCAGTGTTGCAACACAGCAAAGGTCTTATCTTCTGGATTAGGATTAAATAATCCAGTGGTTTTAGGCCTTTGACCATAGATTACAAATCAACCATATATGAATCCATCCATCCAAAACTCCATTAACACACAGTGCCATATGCTCTGATCCCTGGTCCTGCTGCTGTGAGCTGTCACATGGCATTGAGAGGGATGTGTTGATTCCTGGAGTTCACATCCTCTATCATGCGCCTGTAAAAAAAACCCACTGATTTACAGAGCACTGTAAAAAAAAGACACAAAGAGGTGCAAAATGGCACTGGACTGAAAGTGAAAAGGCATGAAATAGCCTGCATGACTGGATTATTTTCATCCTTGTAGTCTCCTTTACCGTTTCCCATTGTGTCATTGGCCTGCTGCCCCTGGTTGATTTCCTTCTTTGGTATTTGCATTAATAACATCTCATTGTAGCATGAGAATAGCATATAAAAGACTAAAATACCACTACATACTAAAACCTACAGAATTTCTAACATTTAACTCATTTAAACTCACATCATCAATCATTAACATGCCCTGTCCTAGCCACAGTAGGACCCTAATCGTCAATCTTATTTTTCATTGAGGAGTGAATCAGAATATTCAAGTTTTAGCTCTTTAGCTTGAGTATTATACCCAGTCTACCCAGTGTCAATGCCCTCATGCAATTGGGACAACTGCACAGAGAGTCAGTGTGGTTTTGTAGTGTTGGGATCCTTCAGGTCCTTTGGATTTGAGAGGTGGGGCCTCCACAGATACGCCAGAATTTATCAAACTTTAATTTCACATCTTGAATATGAACTTCAAGTGGAGTAAGTAAATAGGATAGAGTAGTCTTTATCGTCATTGTTCAATGGGGTACAATGTACAACAAAATTGGGGCGCTTCTATAGAAAAACAAAAATAATTATGCAAAATTCACACAAATTCACACAAGAGAAAAAAACGTCAACACAAGAGACATCAGTGGCGGGACTTTACTAGAATGATTCCAAGGCAGAAAGCATTCTTTTAATATGGAGAACTAGATGTATTACTTGTATTATGTACTAATATAAATATTGTATCAGTTATATGCTTAAGGTGAGGGTATGTATACAATTGAGTAGGTTGTATATTAGATACAATAGGTGCCATTTCATGTCAGAAATCTGAAAAAGCCACACACTGCTTGCAGAATTGAAATCAGCATACAGGTGCTCAGACCTGCCATTAGATTTGATTGTACGAAGTGTCAACGAATAGCTCAGTTGGTGGGAAAACACACCTGCATCCTTAATTCATGTGTTGATAAATGAGGGCCATTGAGATTTGCAGACTTGAGGGCTGCACTGGCCCTTTCCACACCTCTCCATGCTCCTTGAAACATTCCTGATGAGCCCTACCATCGATTAGGGTGTATTTTCACCAGGACCAAGTGTTGCCTTGAGGGGTTTTGCTGTGAAGGTGAACATGAAAACCAAAGGTTTCCCTGTTAGATGGTGCATTGCAACAAGATAATTGACATTAGCTGGTGAGTGGATTTAACAACATCAAATTAAACTTCATTACCAAACAGTTTAACACCAATAATAGGACTCTTTATGGCTCAGTAGGACTTTGCTCGCACCTGTGAGTGCCCTTCACCTTCTCTCCATTTCATATACATCCATTGATCTCCCTCATTTCTGTGCCTGCTCTGATTCATCGTCTCTCATTGCTCGGACACTGTCTCCCTCCACATCCCTCCCTGTCTTCCTCTGTGTGTGTTTTAGAACAGTTTAGGCAGAAAGCTGCTCACCTTGGCAGGGCTTAAAGCTGCTGAACATCTGGACACTTCACTGCTGACCTCCCCTGACTCATTCTCCTGTGTGATTGATAGTGAAATAATGAGGTGCTAGAGCATTGTAAAAGTGACCTTAATTTAAATCGGTTCACACTTGGTTAGTTTTAGAGGCGAGGGTTATGCATAAGCTTCACACATGCGCGCATATGTGGCGAATGCATACACATATCAATGCATATGTATTAACAGTGGAGCCTCTATGAGCAGGGGTAAAAGAAGTTTTACACTTTGCTGGTAATGTTACCCAGACATTCATTACTTGAATGCCAGATATCTTCAAGACGAATCTGCTACTAAAGAAATTTCATTCATCGTATTTGTTTGTTTTGGTTCAGAAGAATTCCCAGGATATGAAATTCTAACTAGGTGGCAGTGTTTATAACCTCTGCCAAGCTTCTGTTTTCTTCTCTATCTGTCTGTTTGATAGTTGGCAGGATTGTAAGCACAGAACAACCAGTTTAGATCCCCAACCCCCAGATCCAGGAATCAGTTTTATTTTGAAACCGTTGACATTGGGAAACAGCACATAAATACTTGACGGTGTTGTTAGTTTTTTGGAAACACATAAAAAAGTGCATCATGAAACAGTCTGTTTTAATATCGCGGGGAAACACACTTCATGGAGATTCCTCATGTGCCCACTCACTGGCTGTCAAGTTTTCATGTGAATGGTGGTCAGAAACAAAGAGCATTTTGTAATACCTCAGTCTCGCAGTGTAACTTCTGCTCTCATGTCCATCTTCAACCTGTGAATTGTACTTGGCACCACCAGGCAAATTCAATTAAACAGTGGGAGTTTGGCCAAACTTTGTCATCGTCATCGCTTTGCACGCGCTGCTGTTTGTTTTCCTCGCAAACAGTCCTGCAGAGATGAACGAGGCGGTTGCGTCAGAGTGGCTGCAGATGTGAAGCGTTTGTGGCGGTGACGCCTGTGCTGACCCGCCGGGAGAGGCAGCCTGTCAGCGCCGTCTTTGTGCAGCCCTGTCGTCCTCTTCAGCTCCAGGACTCTGGTTCCTCTGGTTCCTCTGGTTCCTCTGGGATCAGAGTCCCGTTAATGTTCCAGACGACAGACTTTGCTCTTCCCAGGAAATGTTTCGAGATTCAGCAGCATTGTTTATCACTGTGTAAAAGAAGATTACTAGAAATAATGAGGGGTTTGTTTCACAACAGCATGGTTTCTGTGATTTGAGCATTTGATGTTTTTTTTTTCTTTTTGTTTTTTGGGCTAAGCCTCAAAAAACAAAAGAACTTGCTCTCAGCGTGTTAATTATTGTTGAGCTAATCTGAAGTGAATGGTATGTCTTCTTTAAAGCCTTTTACTTCTATTCTTATCTTCCCAGCCCTTTTGTCACCACAGCCCCGTGGTCTTATTGCTGTTTCATGTTACGTCACTGAGAACTGCAGGGGCCCTAGATCCACCAGAGGCCCCAGATAACCCTGTCTGCAGAGTCTGCCTAGAAAACAAGACTGTCAGTATGCGCAGTGTCACCCGTAGACTACACTTAAAAGTTGAATAAGCAGCATGAGTGTGATCGGAGAGCAATGGTGGGATGGAATGGTGGATAGCACCACACCTCAGAGGACTAAGCCCGGGTTGCACCCCTAGACTTTCTCTGTTGTCCTACAGTTCTAAAGCATGCATTGAAGTCAATTGCAGACTCTAAATCACTGTAGGTGTGAGTTTGAAAGTGAATTGTGTGTGTGTGTGTGTGTGTGTGTGCCTCGTGGTGGACAGGAGACTTGTCTAAGGTGTATTTCCTGCCTTTGCCCTACTGTGTGTGCACCGGGAATGGCTCCAGTAGACCCCTACAACGCTAACCAACACTTACGTACCATCTACATGAATTAACTGTCTAATTTATTGTCTTTTGCTAGCCTAAAAATCAAAAACAAAAAAAAAATCAAAAGCATTTTGCACAGCATGAAAATTTGGATTTTCTTCATTTTGGAGTTGGAATCGATGATTTCAAACTGTAAAATCTCACCTCCCCCTGTAACCTTAGCATATAGTCTTTTCTGTGTTGTGTTTTTCGCTCGTTATCAAATCTGATCATCAGAAACGCTGCCACTGATTAATTTTCTTTCAGATACCAGTAATTGGGTTTTTTTTGCCACTACGATCTGAAGTTTATTTACATTAATGACTTGAACTACATATGTCAGAAATATTAGCAGATTGCTCCTTTGCATGCTTTCATTGCTCTAACTGAAACTGTGTGTGTGTGTGTGTGTGTATGTGTGTGTGTGTGTGTGTGTGTATAGTTGCTCCATGGCCTAGTCTGGATCTCTCACAGCTGGGCTCATGAGGGGGCATTAAACCTGTGATGTGAGAGGTGGTCATTTAGCAGTCTGTCAAAAATAGCATTCCTGTTTCGGGGTGTGTTATGAGGTGTGTGTGTATGTTTGTGAGAGACAGCCAGTGGGAGGTGTGTATCCCACGGGTCATCTGCGTTTGGATAGCCAGTGTCTGATGAGTGTATTTAGAAGTCTCCGCTGAGCACATCGACACAGTAAAAGAATTCAGAATTTGTCTGTGAGTGTATGTGTGTGTGTGTTACTGAAACTAAAAGGAAAATAATAACCTTCTCAAGTGTATCTGCACAAATGTTGTTTATTCAGATGATTACCTAAACCAAAACCTGCAGTTATAGCTGCGCAGTAGGGATATGTAAAGTCTGTCAAGTTCCTCCTCTGCCTGCTCATTTAGCCTCTCTCACTTTCTGCCTGTTTGCCAAAATCACCTGATTTTTTTCCAGTTGATGCTTGTTTTTATCTGCTTCTTCACAAACTAATTAGGTCTGCAATGTGCTGACCAAAAAGGTGAAAAAAAAAACAACTGAATGAGAAAGAAGAAAGGAGCAAACAAATGAGAGGGGTATGCAGTATATAGTATGTAAATATATATGGAGGAGGATCGAAAGAGGGGATATCACAAGCTTTAGCAAAGCTTGTAAAAGGATAAATCTGCTGATAGAAGCAGGGCGGTGCAGCCAAAACGGAGAGGAATGAAACACATACAGTAGAATCACAGAGCAGGGGGGTATTTCCAAAAACTGGAGTGGCATTTACATGAGAAGGAAAGAAGGTGTGAAGAATGGAGATTAGAGGGGGAGAAAAGCTTGCGAGGGAGTGAATAAGGAAGAATGTGCCTCTGATTTTCCCTCATATAGTTATTTATATTTGCATATTTTAAAATGAATTTTGATGCCATGCTGCAGTGCTTGTGTGCAAATATGTGTTACGTTTCAATCTCACTGTTTGTTCTTTATCTACTGCCTGGTTGTAAAACTTACACTTCCCAAATCACAAGAAAACCGGATTAGACCATCGAGTCCATGACTAAGGCGAGAAGCCTCAAAACATCTGAGGGTTTACAGAACTTTACTAAATAACTTAAGCAATGTGTGGCTGAAAACAAAAAATCTCTGCCTGGAAATGTAGGTTACTATCACAAATATAACATTTAGGTAATTTTTGTTGGTTTGTATTTGGCAGTGAAGCTGATTTTGTCAGGACCAGCACTGTAGAGAATTATTTTCGGAATAGACAGATAAATAAAACCAAAGAAGTACTTATCTTATCCTAAATATTGTGAGAGCACATATTGATGGCAAAACACAAAACCGCTTATTTGAAAGAGAATGAAAACTTTTTTAAGGAAAAAAAACAAAACATCTTGCAGAATACTAATGTCTGATACATAACACACCAGAACCAGATGGGAGAAGTTAGATTTGTGGCCACCAACATCTGAGTTTAAAAAGTGATGAAATATTGCTCAAGAGATTTGAAGGAGACTTGAGACTTTCGTAGATGAATGATTTGATATGAGCTTACTCCACCTATAAAGTTTGTTATTAAATTTTAAATGTCCCGTCTCTGTTTTGCTCAGCCTGTTGACTTCACTTTCTAGATGTGTTTTTCGATCGTTGTAACCATTTTGTACCTTTATGGTACAAAATGTATAGTCTGCTTGTGCTTTGAATCTCCTCTCTCTTGCATTCTCATTTATTTCCTGTGTTCTAACCAACTCAGAGTTTCCGCTGTTCCGTTCTCGAACGCTGTCAATTAAACATTTTCCAACTGTTCTCCCTGTCCTGATGTTGTCAATTCCTAATGTGTTCCCCCTAAGCCTACCCCAAATACTGTCAGTCCCAATCCAGAAACAAGACAACATCATTTGTGTTGTTAATATTTGTATCACTCTAAAGTGTAGATTGATTGACTGACAGATAGGGCAAGACAGTCTGGGACTGTAGTATCCCTCTGCTACAGCACACACACACAGAAACCCTGAAGATAGACACAGACCAAGCCTACACCACTGCGTCTCACATTTTTCATTTCTGCTTGATTATATTTCCACAATACCCTGGCTCTCCATAGATTGTTTTCTCGTTCAGTAATACTCCAATAAATGTTGAAATCGAGGAACCGCGCTCAACAGGAAAATTGTCCTAGTCTCTGAGGAGACTGTGAATGTGTGAAATATATTAATATTTTGTGGGATTCTGCCAGGCTGAAATAAAAAGTCCCCTTGGGCTCCAATACCCAGGAGGTCCTGGGGGTGGAGGGGCGCAGCCTGCCCCAGCGTATTAAACTAGAATGAATTCCTTTGGGCACATCCTGGAGATGCAGGGCAACCTCAGCATGACACATCAATGAGTGATTAGGTGTTCACATTCTTGTGTACAGTGTTTAATGTAGACAGTGCAGAATTATGTCAAAAACTTGGAGAGTTTTTACTTGTTTCCGAGGGAAGTTTGTTAGTTAAAGGTAGCTCAGAGGAGACAAAGCAAAATGTTTGAAGTGTTTGTGCGTGTAATGTTGTAAGGTTTTGATAACAGATCTGAATTCTCAAGTGGAGTTTTAAAGCTCCTCTGAATCATAGTTTCTTCTTGTAAGATAAACAAAAGTCACTCGGACCTGTTATTCCTTTTTTCAAAAAAATGACCAGAAATTTGTTCTACATCAAGAGACTCATTCAGTGTTTGTAAAGGCTTTCATCAGCAATCAATGGGGTCAGCCCAGACAACAGCTGTTCCCTTCATGCTTGACATCACAGGACTATTAACAGCTGTATAATTATACAGCAGACGACCTGTACCAATCAAACCTGAAGCTCTCCCTTACTTGACCTCATGAGCTGGCGTTTTGGTCTTTTTGATTTAAATATTTATCACAGAAGAAATTATGCTCTCAGTCACTCACCCTCTGTAACCACTTGCCAGATTCTTCATTTTAATGTATTTAATTGAATTTTCCCTTGATGTTTAGTAGATTTCAATAAATATGTGACTGTTATGTTGAGGAAATTAGCTCCTAACTGGGAAAGATTGACTGAAAGCTGTGATTTTTATATTACTACAGTGGCCCCAGCTGCAGGTCCAAAATGAAGCGACCTGCACGCTTTCTCTCAGCTTCCAGGAGTAGAGTACAGAGATTGCACTCAAGAAGGTCCAAAGAATATGCATATGTTGATTGGAGACTCCAGCAGGCCAATATGATGCAGTTAAAGTAGAATGTGCTAATAATAGATGGATGAAGAGATCATTTGTAAAAAGTTTAATCTGTGGCCTTTTCAAAAACCCCAACAAGCCTCGGCGGTTACCTCTGACATTTCGTCTAATGACCTCCATGCCACCACAGTGATGAACTATTGACTGAATTGAGTTTCTTATCATTAGCGTGTTGCAGTTTAATGGATATGCAATTGATTAAGTATCAGAAACACATTTTTCCTCTTTATCAAAGAAGTAAGAGGAATTGTCGCATTATTTCCATGTGCCCACGACGGACAATGAAAGGTCAAACCAACAGTTACGCTACATCTAATGAAGACTGATGATAATGATTCAGTCGAGTATCTAAAAAGGTCATGGGGCCAAAGGTTAAATACATAATTAAGAGATTTCTTTTTTAATTTGTGGTGCTTTTTAAATGTTTTATGCCACACATTGGGATTTGACACAGTTTGCACATTACTTACATGCTGTATTAGTGAGAGAAGAGCACAAATTATGACTGTGAAATCTGTCTGAGACAAGACAATTTTTGATTAGAAGATGACATTAAAATGAATCGAGCATCTCGGCAGTTCGCTCCCTTTCATTGCCGCACCAAAGCACACTACTCCAGAGGGTTTTCCATCACGCCTTGTAAATAAAAGGACAAAGGTGGAGAACACAGAGAGGCTTAATGAACAAACGACAAATCTTCTGCCGCCCTCGCTCTTTCCCTCCCACTATGAGTTTGTTTGATGAGGCCTCTTGCTGTGTTGGGAAAAAATACATCATCTTGCCAGCTTCGCCTATCAGCATCATTAGTGAGATGATTCGAAGAAGAGAAAAAAAACTCTAATGGACGCACTCCCTCATCCTGCACGGCACGATTGTGCGTGAATTAAAGTTACCGCGGTGGTTTAGTTTATTTGATTCGTTTTTTATCTCTCCCAAACACGGTTTTATGAGACAGGCATTAACAGAAATGAGCTTTCAATTCTTCTCCGCTGACTTTATTAGTTTGCTTATTTTTGTTGAGACCTCATTTTGAGGTAATAAAATACTGAAGAGACACCGAGGGGAGGTTGGCAGGAGAGCTACAGAGAGTACACGTGTGTGCTCAGATTACACTGAGCTCAGGAGGACACATACATGACTTTGTTTTACATTGATTGGTTGAGAATATGCAGAAGAACTTGCCCATTCGAGCATGTTTACCAATGCAAAGGCCGGAAAACAACAGTGCAAATATGGTGTTCATCCATCATTCCGTCCTCCGCATAGGGTGCTGGGGGTCAAGCAGATGGAAGCGTAGATAGAGTGGATATGATCTGATGTGAAAGAGTCTGTGCAGCTGTGTTGAGCCGCTCCTTGAAGCTCTGCTGTCTCTGACCTCAGGCTCAGTCCTGCTGGAGCTCCACTCATTAGCGCCGTAATGGGCCAATGGGAGCCTTCACAGCTTCACAAGGCTGTCGAGCTCACTCCCTCTCCTCCCCTGCACTCCTATCTCCCCGGTCCTCTCCACTCGTCTAACTCTGATGCTGTCTCTGGTGGATAGTCTGCTGTGTTTCAGTGAGGGAGGCATCCGAGTATGTGGGCCACCTGTTCAGCACTTTTACCTTATCACTGACAGGTCGTCTAGATTGTTGATGACAGAGGATAATTTCCTCTCTGTCGTGTGCATTAGGGCTTTCTCCTGTCCTGTTTGTCCTGTCCTCTCTAGCTCTGCTCAGGTGTGAGGCATCTGATTGGTGAATGAAGCACTACTGACATGGGACTGAAGAGCTCAAAACATTCTGTTGTCAGCTTTATGAGTGGGAGCTGCTGGCCTTGATTTCCAGTTTATTTTGAGACTTTAATTTTGTGGCATGTGTGTTTTGACATGTAGAAACAACTGATTTAGTTTAATTTTCCTGCACAGGATTAAAGGTGCACCTACACAGGGCCAACAAGGTTTGGATGTGAGGACACTGAAAATGAGTCGTTAATGTTTTTAAGATTACTTAATTTTGCCCTTGTCATGTTTTATGTTTTCCAAATACCTCCAGGATCATCATCAATTTGGACTGTATGTGTTTGTGTGTGTGTGTGTGTGTGTGTGTGTGTGTGTGTCTATTGGTGGCTGTGTGTGGGTAGGTGGGTGTGTGTGCATTGGTTTTATGTCTCTCCTCTCTTTTTGGATGAAAGGTTAGTGCTGAATGTGTGCAGAAGGTGAGGTTGAAAGGATCAATAATGGTGATGAGAGTCGGGCCAAAAAACACATCATTTTAATCACCCTGAACCTCATGACTGGTTTGTGTGTGCGGGTTGTGTGTTTGTCATTCTCAGTCATATGCAGATGTCAGCACATGTGTTTATTTATACATTACTCATCAAAAGCTGCAGCTCAGTGACATACTCTTGCGCACTGTTCATCCTAAAATTGCACTGAGGCTAATAGGGAGTCTGAGCACAAACTGTCCAGACTTAATAGGTGGCCTGTTTGGAACCCCCACTAGGTAAATTATAATCTGGCTGTGGGCTGCTGCCAGCAAAAGAAGGGTAAAAGGTTAGGGAGGATATTAAACTACTTTTTGGATTAAAATTCACCCTCAAAACGCAAAGAAGAAAGATGTCGCAAAGAACAATTTGCAGAGGAAGGAAATCAGGCCAATTCACTGAGAGCATTTAATGTAGTCCTCTTTAATCTCATTACTCTAGCACAGGATTTGTGATGTAAAGTGGAAAACAAACCCAGAAATGAAGAATTTGACATTTAGGATCCATTCAGTATTCAAACCAACAATCAGACAAATCCTGTTTTCTCTGGTTTCCTTTGCTTGTCCCCAGGAACCCTGCAGGGAGAGTACCAGAGGAGACTGTACAAGGAGCTGCTGGCCAACTACAACCGGCTGGAGAGGCCTGTGGTCAATGACTCAGCTGCCATTTTGGTGGAGCTGGGCCTCACGCTGCTGCAGATCATAGACGTGGTGAGGGAGACAGTCACCATCACTCCTATATGTGTGTGACGTGAAGAGTTGTGTTGTGTAGAATAAATGTAAATGTGCTGTGGGACCTAGAAGACTGAATGAGCTATGCATCCTTGTTCTCTGGTCTTAACATAGAAACTATGAAACATTATGAGTTTCATCAGACATTTCTCAGACATTCTAAGCAAATGGATAAAAGAATAGCCATTATATACCTTTTTGGTTACATTTAAAGCAGTTTGTTGTTGTTGCTTCGGACTGTTGCTACAGTATGTTGATTGACAGAATGAATCAAAATCAAATCAAACTCTGTTTCAAGCTGTTTTACAATCGCTTCTAGTCAGGCACTGATTGGCTGTCTTGTCTGCCAGTTACAGTATATGAATGATCATGTGATGGAGTAAGTATAAAGTAACATCTTCGTTATCGAAGTGGTAACACAAGCTTTGATGTAGCTGTGGAGCATGTGCACATCCAGCCTTACATGTTGGAGCCAGAATCAGGACCGGAACAGTACCAGAAACCACCAAAGCGCTACCTCACAATCACGTGCCTCCATTTAATAGGTGGAATAGAAGGTTTAGACAAATTATTCTGCACAGGGGGTGGTTTGGTTTGGTATCATATTCTCTTGACGAGCTGCCTTTGATCGATCTTCATGAGGGTCACTTGTTTTACTCCGCTGTGTGTCTGCTCTTAACTGTGTGCATCCATCAAGTAAGTGACTCATCCAGCAGCAGGTTTGTGCTCATGCAAGTTTTAGTGCTAGCGGCAGTGATGCATTCGTCCTCACTGCAATGTGTTTCTTTTTTAACACTAATGTGCCTTTTATTTCAATCTTAATTAATCACGGGAAAGCTGGCGATGCATTATTGTTGTTTATTTGTATCATCTAGCTGCTCCATCAGCTCATTTTCCACTGCTGTGCGATGACTGGTGGTCATGTACGAGCAAGCATTCATCCTCGATCCTAGATAACTGTCACTGTGGCGAAGGTTGAAATAGTTTCCTATTTGATGCTTTACTGTCAGTGAGTATTAAAAACTGCTCTGCAATGTTTTGCCATCTGATAGGCCCCTCATGTTACTCCAAATAGACTTTCTGGATTATATTTCACGTCTCTCCTTTAACACGCTCTAGTTTTAATGCGGTGCTGTTTTTGGTCTCAGTCCCCTGTATGTGTTTCTTTCCCGAGCCGACACTCACCAAGGGCGGGGTTAACACAGCTTATTTACTTTCCTCATCCGCATTTTCTTCATGGTGACTAGAATGCAGATAAGAGATGTTGCGGCTTGAGGGGCTAGAGATCTGACAACGTTTTTTGTTTACTTTGACACCCCTGACACATTACCAATTTCTGAAAATTACCATCTCTTCCTTTGCCCTCTAGCCCATGACCCAGAAATCAATCAGATCTTCTATCCTTAATGACATTTCACACTGCAAAAGGTCTTAGGGAAGCAGAGGGCCTTCAACTGAATCCTTGACTCATTAACCACTGGAGAGAAACCTGTGAGGCTCTTTGCTGGATGTGTGTACATATGTCAGTCGTCCTCATCCGCAAGAGAGATGACAGTTTGGGAACGTGTTAGTGTGTTAAATGCACTGAGTTTTGTAAGCAGCCAGATGTCAGCTCTCATTTGTCAGAACATGTACATATACCGATTTTTTTTTTGTGTGAACGTATGCGTGTGTCAGTGTGTTCTTCCCACAGGGCCCTATCCTTTTCACAGCGGGGCAATTTTAGGGTTGTTTGTCCTTGTTTCTGGGATTTTTCATCTCAGAATAGAAGAGCTGTTTGTCCCAACAAAGACAATTCTGTGGTGGTCACATCACCGCAAAGACATCAGACCAAACTTAAATACTCATCTACAGCAGCTAGAACACCCAGTCCTCGTAACCAGAGTGTATTCAGCTGACTTTTATTTTTCTTTACTTTTACTTATCAAGCAACAGTCCTCTTCATCTGCAGTCATCTCCAATAATTTAACTTATGTAGACTCAATCAAAGTCAAAGTTACTGGACAGGGATGTTATAAAACAAGATCAATTTGTTTACTTATTTATTTGCCTCTAGATTTTTGTGGTATAGTCATACATGCAACTCCTAAATTACTGTTTTGTTATTTGGACATTGTGTAATATTAGTTATCTCAACTTAAAGGGACATTGTGTAGGATTTTCTCCCATCCAGGGTTGTATTCAAGCAAGTGTACTCTGGTGCTTCACTTGCCTCATAACGTATTGCAACTACGGTAGCTGCTGTGCATCAGAAATGCTTTGACAACACTGTCATATGATATACACACATACACTCAGGTGAAGAGGTTCGTTATTTCATAAATATTGCAAACTGCAGTCAGAAAAGTTGTCAGGCTATTGTTAACCACCGTTAGCACAGCCTGTGTTGTAGTTAACATATACCACATAAAAAATGTAAATTACACTATAGGAGCGTTTACATGTATTTATATGTTGAACAACACTATGTAAAATTGTCAGAAGTGCGAATAAATGTAATTTTAGAGGAACCTCTACTGTTATACTTAGGGCAGCCATCTTGGATTGTCAACACAGGGTTAGTGAGTATTCTCCGACTTTCCGAATCGGTAATCGGTTACAATTGAAACATCCAACTCAAAACTCAGAAATTCTGGCTTCTGAATACAAATGGAATGCACCATTACTCTGCTCAGCCTCTGAACCAGGTGGATTCACTAATTAGCTCATCTCCCTGACTGTAATGCTGTGCTGATTGGATTCACCTGGTTTAGTGCATGAGAAGAACAAATACATGGCATGGAGATGAGTTGTTGTAAACTCAAACCCCTACTCTCCATTAAGTACACATATACCAACACAGACACTACACATGCAGTGAAATCCGATTATAATCTGGTGGAAAAGTATCTTTACGTGGTGTCAGTAGCGTTCATCATCGCAATAAACTCCAGCGTTCCATCGTGTTAAAGCCGGACTAAAAGCCGGTGGAAATGCTTTATAAGCTGGCGTTTACTGTGGCGAAAATCTGGTATTTTGAAAGCTACTACAGCCACGTAAACATACATTTCCACCTGCACCAACAATGCTTATGCTTGCCTATGGTAACGAGTAACACTGCAAGCAACAAAATTGCATAAAAAAGTGAGCTTTAGGCTAATTTAGGGAGTACAGTTGAAGTATGTGTCGAAGAGAAAACGGCCAACTTCAGTGTCCATTTTAAGATCTCTCTCCTTCATATGCTCCTTCCACGTGGGAGGCTAGCCCGATGGTGATCCTCTTTTTTAAAATGCTCTGGTCACTTTCCCTTTTTCACCCTCTTGGCAACGTTGACACCGTCTCCTGTGCTGCTCTTGCCTTATGCTGCAGTAATGCGGAGTTTCAGATCTGCCAGGGTAGTAAGGCCCTCCAACTGATCCTCCAGTGTCTCTGTGCCCGCTCGCAAGGAAAACGTGTTGCTATTGTTGCTATTTGTAGTTTCAAGATGGCTGATCGCCATGGCACTCTCCTACCGGCTTACCAATCGAATATATAAACAAATCTAAAACACATCATATTAATTATGTGTCACATAATTAATATGATGTGTATATAAATGCAGACATTGATTTTGGTCACTAAATTAAAAAAATGTCCCTTTAACTTTTTTTTTCTTGTACAAATGTTAATATTGATAAGTGCATGTGTACTTAATTGAACAATGATCTTATTTTACTAATAGAATTTTTTATAAAAGTACAAAATCAGAGGCCCAATGCCTCAGTAAAATTAGTTACTGCTGCTCTTCAGTCACTGACCTAACTTTTCCTGAGCAATGGAGCGAAACTGATAATTCTCCCTCTTTAATACTGACATATCTGTGGCAGCATATCAGTGAGTGTTTGCACAAATTAAAAACAGCACTGGATAAGAAAAGCCATGGTCTAGTGAACCACAGCCACGGTCAGTGACAGTCAGCGAGTGTGAATATCGAGAGTCTGTGCAGCGTCCGCAGAGAGCTGCAGGCACTCTGCCGCTCTGACCTTGAAAAGGTGAGCAAAGTTAATATTTCCAGGGTATACATATTATATTGCCTGCAATTCTATTTCCATCGTTTCAACAAATTACAAACACACTCCCTCACACAAACCACAAGGGCGTTAGAAATCTCGGAAGAGACACACTTCCTGTTATTGCTCTCAGCTGTGACCTTTGCTCTGTCACCCAGGTCATCTGCTTTCCAAACAGACATTATGAAAGAGTTTGCTATTTGTGTGAATATTTCCAACTCCAAACTGAAAAAGAGACAGATGGAGAGAGATGCAGATAATGGGTTGACATGTGTGTGGGAAAAGGAGAACCTCATTTGATCACAGCCTTCTTCTCTGTGGGAATTCTTGCACTGACTTTTTCACTTGTAGCAGAAATTATTATGCTTATAGACTTGCAAATTACCCCCTGCAGTTAGAATATCAACAATGCACCTCTCAAGTGCTATATGTAATCCAAAAGCGCTCTCAATTATCCCAGTTATCTTAATTCTGGACACTAGTACATGATTTGTGTGACATGACCACAGATTTACAGTATTCAGGCAAATCAGATAGGAACACTGTGGGGATGCAGTTCAGATGTTATAAATGAAAACCGATTTAAGAAGTTGTATTCATTAATTGCTGGGTACTCTTTGACATTGCCCCGTGTGTGGCCATTGTATTGCTTCTAGATAAGACATGACACACACATTAAGCTGCATAAAAACATGCATTTTGAGGAGGATTGAAACCTGAAATTGTACCTAGGTGTGAGTCTTAGAGTGACCGATTAGACTGGTGGCCTGTCCACAGTGCATTCACCCTGATAAATAGGCCCTAGCAGAGCCCCACAGTACCATAATGGGCAAGATAATGGATGTATGGATAGATATGCATCTCTTGAATCCACTGAAAGATCCACAATTTTTGTGTTCTATTGTGAAATCATTCAGCACTGCTGTATGGGCACAAAAGCAGCTTTGACATAGTTTTACGTTGCCTGGTTCTTCTGCTTGACTTCAGATATGCAAAACAAATGAACCTCCTTGCTGATGACAGACCGCTTTTTCACTGTATTAAATATAGATTGGCCTGATTGTCTTGCTTACACAAAAGTTCCTCTTCTCTTATGTTTCTATTTCTGGGTATTTCAGGATGAGAAGAACCAAGTGCTGATGACCAATGCCTGGCTGCAGCTGGTGAGTCAAAGTTTGAGGAAGACATTTTGTTGTCGACCTAATGGGTTTTCATTATGAAGTATTTTTAATGCACAATTATCTCTTACTGAGAGTCTAACTATAATTATTTTTTCAAGAAAAATATTTTCTAAAATCATGATTTATGATAATTGATGATTCACAAATCAAAGTATTAACTGTATAGCTAGTTTATGCCACTATGTATTAGCTCCTGCTGCTTTGAATTTCAGAATCCTCTGTAAATTATATGCACTCATATAGTTCCTCATAATTTGGTATAGTATCTGTGTTATAATCATAATAACGTATAATCCTTAATACCAGTATTGATAAACTGACAAAGTGTGTGTGTGTGTGTGTGTGTGTGTGTGTGTGTGTTTAGAGATGTTGCTTGTAGCAGTGGCCAGATGCAATAATTTCTTCTGAAGTTCAGTTGAATTAGTTCAGCCAGTCAGTGGACATCAAAAAGTCAGCATATGTAGTGTTGATGTCCATCTCTCTCTGCCAGCACTGGACCGACGCCTACCTGAGCTGGAATCCAGACAACTACCCTGGTGTTCAGAACTTGAGATTTCCTTCAGACCAGGTCTGGACCCCGGACATCCTCCTTTACAACAGGTCAGAGCTGCAGTCACTATGACAATATTCAATGTGTTTGCTTGGGGTGATGAACCGCCAGAGATTTATCACCTAAACCTGCTTTATGACAGGTCTTAGCTCATTGTTTATACCAAGAGGCTTATAACAGACACAGTCAGAGGTGAGCTGGACAATGTAGCACCTCAACAATCAGAAGAACAATAACAAGCGCAGACTCAAAGACAAAAATGAGTCAGTATTGGACTTAAATTCACCAGGTGGCCAGATCATGACTCTGAGGGGATGTTTTCACCCGTCATCTCTTTAGAGTTTAGTTTATATAAATAATCCTGTTCCAGCTTTCAGAAATAGGTGCTATAATCCTCCATTGTCAGTCTGCAGCAGATAAACACGGGCCAGGGGCAGCATGTTTTCTTTTTATTTTTAGGAAACTGTGTTGGAGTTATTGAGATATGAGTCTAATCCCTCTGATATGCCACAGTTGCATTAAATTCTGTCTTTAATCTCTGTCAACCAAATCAGTGTCAGGGTTTTTTGAAACCAAAGTGCCAATATCACAGCCAATCAAAGACAAAACCTATACAACGCCTTTGGAAGATGTTAGCACAGTGACAGTGCTGAGACAGACTGTTTGACAAACCTGAACAGTAAATCTGCTGCATCCAGTTACTTCACTTACTCCACTGATGTAAATCTGCTCTAATGGCTTCATTCTAGGGAAGAAATGAGGTGTACTAGCTGATCGACCATTTTCACAATAAAGGGAATAAATTTGCCGAATAGAGGAAAAATGTTACGCTGTGGCAAAATCTCATCTGTGGCCATTTAATGATCAATATTTCTTAAAGTAAAAAAAAAAATTCTTGGCTTCGATGAGTAACGACTGTGTGGGTAATCACGTCAGTCATGAACAATAAAGATGCTTATTAAGGTCATTTTCTGCTGTTACATAAAAACATTGCCGTTTAAAAAAAAATTAAGACATAAAAGGACTAAGGACAAGGAAATAAATAATAAAGTTTGAGTGAGAACATCGCATTTATTTGATTCAGGTCAGGCTGTTGCTGTTTGCCCGAATATAGGCCACTTGTTTTTTCTCCCAAACAACTAATTGCATCGCGTTTGCATGCCTGAGTACGGGAGAGAGACAGACAGCTTTGCAGTTGATCTTCATCAAAGTTAGTGGACGGAGGGAGAAAAGCTTTCTGAACCAGCATGAGTACACACAAGCACGTAGAGGCTAGGGACAAAATAAAGGTTTGAAGTTATTAACCCAAATTTTAAAAGCTCAGCCTTTAGACCTATCGGGATTACCCATTCTAATCTCCCGGCTCTCTCCACATCTCTGCCTTAACTCCTCCCTACCTCCCTCCATCATCCACCCCAGCCTCCCGGTCTCTCCCCTCATCTCATTCTATTTGTGTCTCCCTCCGTCTCTCTTTCATAACTCACTGTCGCACCATAATTCACTCTATTCAATCAACTTTTTTTCTCTCCATATTTTATTGTTCCCAGCTCTCAGCTACTCCTCTTTATAAATCATCCCATCTCCCTGTCTCTGTCTGTCAGGGTGTCAGCACGTTACTCCCCCACTCTCCTCACACACTATCTGCTGTATTTCTCCCCAGTTCCTCAGCTGCTGTCTCTTATGTTTCAATATCGTTAACTACCTGCTCAAACATGTCAAAACATGGGTACAGTAGCTAGTTTTATGTTTAAAAAAAAAACACAAAACAAAAAACTTGACTGGTTTGCTTTGCCAAATTTGTGTCGGAAGGAAAGCAAATGCTGGCCGATAAAGATTATTTCTTTTCATGTTGTAGATTATGTAATCTGGGAAATGACACTGCTCATGGAGCTCATAGAAGAGATGCAGGTTGTGTCATAAAAGCTTTTGGTTAAAGGTGAGGAGAGTTTGTAATTGCCATTGGTTTTACACTGACTATGAATGCTAATATGCAATAAAATGTTAATGAGCAAACAATTTCTATCTGGAGCAACATTGTTATTGATTCAGCAGGTATTAAAAAACTAAATATTAAAATGAAATAGTCAGGTGATGAACCAATGTTAAACCTAAAGGGAAGCAAAAATATACACTTTTTTTTTTCGTGGGGTCAACAGAGTCATTATGATTCATTATCTGCATATCAAAAATATTCCAAATTACGTGGATTTGAACTTGAAAGCATCATAGTGTAAAAAAGTAAAGTAGTGGCTGATCACTCAGTGAACCTTGCTGATCATGTCATGTTTCATATTTGT
This sequence comes from Karalla daura, assembly GCA_029224185.1. Lineage (NCBI taxonomy): Eukaryota > Metazoa > Chordata > Actinopteri > Chaetodontiformes > Leiognathidae > Karalla > Karalla daura. The sequence continues at coordinate 23,811,154 of CM055195.1, forward strand.
TAATATTGAATCACAGCAGCCTCTAAATGACATCATGTGCTTTGAGTTGGCTAAACATCCCCATGAATCATTAATCACTCCCTGCCTCAGTTAGTCGGACCACGTTGGGGAAGGAAATAAAATATATTGACAAAAACAGATTCATGTTTCGCATGTTCCCTCAGCGTATTAGCGGAATCTGGTCATCACTCTGGTGTATTCAAATATTATTTATTATTATTATACTTATTACCATGGGTGGGAACCTGTTGAAACAGCCACACATATCCTGCTCCAAGACAACAACGCCGATGCCTCCGGGCCTCAGCCTGAGACTGTGGCTCACCTTGTTGGAGTTTAAGCACCCCCTGAAGGGAGATGAAAATTTATGAAGCACACATGTGTGTCTGACTAATTACTCCACGCACCTCTGAGCTCCCACCTCACTAACACACAGTAAATAAATGTGCACACGCGTGCTCTAGACACACGAACACACGCACTCCGTCATACAGTTACAGGCGGTCATGGCACAACGCATGCCATTACACAGTGGGCAATCTGTGTGCACCCAATAACATGCTGATCCTATGGTGCATGCAATCAGGCTGATTATTGTGCCGCACAGATAAGAGCACTCTGATTGTTTTTCATATGAAGTTAATGATGTTTAGCGCTGCCGAGGTCAGATGCCATCTCAATATGTAATTTGTTTAAAGAATGTGATTACAAAACAGCTCTGATATTGCGGTCACGCAGCTCATGTTAAACCAGAGTGAAAACCCTCAAGTACTCTCTCAGTCTGCTTTTCACGTTTTCTGATTATTGTGCTCAAGCTGAGTCACAGATGTGATGTTTCACGCATGGCTAATCCATACTTTGAGTCATGGATTTACCGTACAGGCCATACCCGAAGAAGAACAGGCCATACCCGAAGAAGAATTCATTATTCGCCAAATTAGCAAAACTTGTGGGCTGTGATTGACGGACGTAATCCGACAGTTCACATCCGACAGTTCCATGACAGGCAAGCTAAATCCTTTTCCCGAGAGTTTGTTTCAAATCATTTAATTTGAATTGAATATTTGAATCGTCCAAAAATCTGATTATTCACAAAATACCCCACTAATCCAAAGATCCATGCTGCTGAATGTCATTGGCTCCATCTCGCCCGTCGCCTGTTTGCCAGGCAAGCGCAGATTGAGGCGTCTGTGTGTGACGGTGTTCATGTAAATGTATATCCAGATCTAAAACAGCCGTCCTCCTCTCTCATTGGAGTTGAAAGTCAATGGTCTCGCTTGGCAGTGAATCGATGAGGCACAAGAAGGACATCCAACTCAGGTAGATTGCCGACTGAATCCTAATTCTGCCAGCAGGCGGAGGTTAGACGTACAACGCAGACAGAGCGCTGTGACAGGCCGTAAAGATGAAAGCCAAGTTAATCGAATAAATGGATAGTTGAGGCATTATTTCTTTTCGACAGATGGATGGCGAATGAATGGACAGGCCGATGACTTTTCTGTGATCGCGTAAATGAATAAACAATCTGGAGAGAAGAAAATATGTAGCACCTTTTTAATACTGATGTCTTTAAAGCAGTTGAACCGGCCAGAATCAGAAACAGTTGCTAAAAGCTTGCTGAACAAGAGCTTGGAGTAATTGACTTTGTGTGAGGGTATGGAAAGGTGTGCTGCTGGGCAAATTGCCGGTGCAAATTGTAGTCACTGAGTGTTGGTACTTTGCCGTCCAAGAAAGTGGGGAGACCCAGGTGGCCATTAAATACCTAATAATATTCAAAAGCCCTGTTGAAGCTGTAATCCTGACTAACGACAGCGTCATCATACTTAGATTAGTAACACAACAGTAAATTTAAATGTGGAAGTGCTTCAAATGAAAAACAAAGCATTTATGCCTCCAACAATTACACAACACATCAGTGTCTGAGCCTAATGAATCCATGCCTTCAGCTCAATGCTGAAGACAACGGTGAAGATGTTTCCAAGTATCAATTCATCCTGGCCGTTGGACACTGCACCTTGTTTGTGCTCTGCCTCGACAGGAACAAAACAGCCTGCTGTAAATTGGAAGCACGCTAGGCCTCCCTGCCTGCAGCTTCCTTGACCACGTAGTTAACCACAGAGCCGTGAGGCTGCCAAGCAGGGAGCCTGATGTCTGGACAGCCCGGGGCTGTTGAGTCGGATGCTATGTTCCCCAAATATGACATAATCTACATGGATGGATCTACCCTCGCCTAATGCACTTCGAGTTCCCTCTCGCCTGTACTCTGCTAAAAGGGTCGGTGAAGGTGTCAGCTTTTTCGCATTCATTTCCTCTCTTTACCTGGTATTTTTACCATTCTGAGAAGAAACGGTTATTAAATATATGTTGGCATTGACGTAATAGCAAAATGTATGGGAAAAAAGATACTTAATGCTTTGTTAAGATCTTGCTTCAAAGATCTGTGCTTAGTGCATATTTTACATTATGTGATCATTTATTCCACCATGCATGCACTCGTTCTGCTTCACTCCTTACTTGGCTTTCACTGGTGTGTGTGCGTGTGTGTGCAGACAGCAGCAGGTGTTGAGTGAGTGAGAGGAAAGCTTGGGGATTCATGTCCCATGGTGAGGGAACCTGTCATTGCCACCATTGTCACAGTCGGTCAGTTTTCTGTTTCCACCTTGCCCCAATGTCGCATGGTCACAGTGCTCTTTCTCCAGGCTGTCTCTGTCTGCCTATGTGTGTGTCTTTGTGTGTTTGTGTGTGTGTCAGTGTGTGTTTTGTCAGTGTGTGAGGTTGCGCTGAACCAACACAAGCTCTATCCATTCTCCCAGGGCTATCACTTGCCCGGGTGTACAGATATTAGATCATTCAAATGTGAACATTGCGGGAGCTATATTGTTATCATTCAGTTTTTTAAATTGTATCCGTGTAATAAAAATCAAATCATGCTGCGGTGTTTTAGAACAGCATGCAAAACAAACATTTCTTTTTGCTTGTAACATTTTCTTTTAGTAACTTTAAGTATATTATTGTTCTGATCAACTCCTTGTACCTACTGTACATACAGTTACTCGTACAATACTTGGTGTGCACTTTTTACATCTTCGGAATACACACACTGTAAGCCCTTATTGCAGGAAAGTGCGTGCCTTTAGATAAAGTGAGTACATCGAGTGAATAATTCATCATGTAGCTGTGCCTTGGTGAAACCACACATCCCCTGCTCCAGCACCTGGAGCCATAGCTGATAGCAGTACACACACTCACTGGAGAAATAAATTACAACTCCTGACCCCCCCCACCCCCACCCCCATCTCCCAACGCCACCCACCCACCTAGAGAAAAAAGGGTAAATCACTCAATCTGAGCAAAGGCAGGGGACACATACAATGCTTTCAACGCACACGCTGTTAGGATGCACGCCACGTTCTTTTGTCAGAGCTGAATGAAGCTCCGGGTTGCTTCAGACCCACTGATGTTATCACTTTCACCAGGGATTGCATTGTGTGCATATGCTGATTTGCGTGAGCATAAAGGTGTATTATATGCATGTCCAATGCAGTGTGTGGGTTGTGAAAAGTGACTGCTATGAATGGGGCTTTTGCCAACATTTAACCAACGTTTCTTGCAGCCTGAAGGAATTGCAGCTAACATTCTTATTGGATAATTCTGCATGTGCCTGGATAGATTTGTGACGTGTGAGATGTATTCACGATGTCGAACTCACAACCATCATAGGTTATTTTTCTTTTTGGACCAACATTTTCAGAAAACAAAACCTGCTTTTAGTTAAGTTTAGAAACTAAATAAATGAGTGAAGATTTAATAAATGCGCTCGGTCCAGTAAATGTGTCATGTGTATAATTCGGTAATATTCAGGCTCACCGTCTGTCTGATGATGAAAATAGATAGCGTAGAATAGAAGTGAAACTGGTTACGTAACTGTAAATGGGGCCATGCAAATCCAGATGCATTTTAACAAAGACAATAAACTAAATAACACTACCCTCTCTGTGAGGGGAAACAAAGATAAGGTAAAATAAACATGGCCCGATAACAACTTGCACTTTTTTAGGTGTTGGGTGTTATTCAGCTTTATGAACTACACTTGTCTTACAAGATTGGCTACAGCACTTGGAGAGGAGACGTTTACTTCCACATTTTTGTTGCAGTGAGGAGAACCTTTGAATAAAATGAGAGTTTTTTTCAACCCAGATCCTGTACTTTTACTTTACTTTTCTTCCAGCGCTTTTCTCAAGAGCTCACACTCTAAAAGAGTCCTCTTAAATAGTGGATTAGGGTTCAACTGGAGTGCTGCAGCTGAGCGGGGTTTAGGGTCAAGCAGGAGAGGTGCTTTCTCTACTGTCTGTCCTTGAAAATAGCTTCTGTTACCACAAAGCTTTCATAGAGGACAAACCTGTTTGCTCAGTGGTTTCAATTACTTTGGAGAGGTTTGAAGAGCAGTAAAATCCATCTCAGACTTTAAAGATTTGAAGCTTAACCGACAAAAAACATTCCCATGCCTGCTTTGTCTCATCCCAATGGGTCCTGAGTTGCAGGACTCATCTACAGTTTTCTTTTGTCATCAATTCAGTTTCTGTTAGGGCATATTTGGCAAAGCAATGGAGGTGAATATTTAATTCGCCGCTCATTGGTCGCACCTCTGGGTTTTAAGTGTGTGTACAGCATGCGGGGTGAAGGACTGGAACAGTGGGATGTTGCTCCACAGACGGCTGAGTAGATAAACATCACTGCACTGCTTTCCTGCTGTTCCAGGTGTGCACTCACAAACACAGATAACAGTGAAGATGTGACCTGAGCTAATGAAATAACACAACAAAAGACCTTAAAGCAGCAATTCTAGATTTGGGGTTTGAGCGTGTGAGGAAGATGTTTTGTTTTTTTTCTCTCCCCAGTGCGGACGAGCGTTTCGACGCCACGTTCCACACCAACGTACTGGTGAATGCATCGGGATACTGTCAGTACATCCCGCCAGGCATCCTGAAGAGCACCTGCTACATTGACGTGCGCTGGTTCCCCTTCGACGTGCAAAAGTGTGACCTGAAGTTCGGCTCCTGGACGCACAACGGCTGGCTGCTGGACCTCCAGATGTTGGATGTGGACACGTCCACCTACATTCCCAACGGGGAGTGGGACCTTGTTGGTAGGGGAGGAGCACAGTGAATCCCATGTTGTTGCCTGTTATAACATCATGATTCTTAATGTTCTCTATCTGAGGTTCTTAGACAAGATGAAAACCCGTCTGTACTCTACAATAGCAGGGAGCTAATCCATTAACAGTCTTCCTAAAAATATATATTTATTTTAGATATTATCATATTATAAATATTTGTTTTTAATAACATATTAAGATATTGTTGATAAGTCTCACATTTGTTCCCCCTCCAGAAGGATCAGGCCCAGCCAACCTATATATTTACTAATATACATTTACTTAATAAAGAAGCTAAAATCATGTCTAGGGACAATTTCCAGCTGGGGTTGAGAAGCAGCAGATCCCAGATCATTGCACGCCCGGGGTGACAGTTACCTGGATATGGGTGTCAGACAGTACCAGATGCCATGCAATAGAAATGTTTGACACAGTGGCAGTTTTGTAGCCAGGCCATATGTGAGATCCCCTGAGCCACAGTTCAAGATGAGATAGGCCAGCCTTCAAAACAGACATTTTTATGTCTTTCTTTTAGGCTTTTAGGCCTTTAAGTAATATAAGGGTGTGAAAATAGGGCAGAGTAAAAGGAAGAGCAAACTTCTGCTCCTGATTTAACAGATGAGCAGATGGACGTGAGATGGATGTCTTAATCATTAATAGCAGTAATTAATTAGATGGTGGCACACATTCTAAAAGCCATCTAAATTTGAATAACAGAGGCAGTGTCCAAAAATGTCTGACCTGTACGTGTGTGCTCCTCTCTTAGGTGTGCCAGCAAAGCGCAATGAGCTGTACTACGAGTGCTGCAAGGAGCCCTATCCCGATGTGACGTTCACGGTCACCATGCGCCGCAGGACGTTGTATTATGGCCTCAATTTGCTCATCCCCTGTGTGCTGATCTCAGGCCTGGCCCTGCTGGTCTTCTTGCTACCTGCCGACTCCGGAGAAAAGATCTCTCTGGGTGAGGGGGCCTTAAGCACACAATAACACAGATACAGCATGTTCATGACTCAGAATGAGTTCTCTCAGTAAAGCATTTAGAAAATATTTTAACAGAACAGATACAGGAGTCGGAAAAGTAGTATTTCGGAGGGACATAAAAAATTTGGTTTTCAAGGTTGCACGAATCGAGTCACGACTGTACACCAAGATCAATGTGCAGGGTTGTTAGTCATATACATTGTCATATACATAGTTTTATATGTATATGTTTATTTATATGTCATAAGGTCATTTAATCTGACCAGGAATTCGGTCAGTGGCAGTTAATTTTGACGGATACCTGTTTGTATGAGCAGTCACAAATTCAGACTCTCTTTGTGACTCTGTAACTTACCTTGGACATGTCAGGGGAGCCAGCAGCTGACAAACTGAGATCACAAGATCATTACTGATTTAATACATAAGTAATTGCAGGACTGATTTCATACAGCAGTTACCCTGATCACATCACAGTGTTTATGTTCTCCCCCTCCCTCCCCTCCGTCTCCAGGCATCACTGTGTTGCTTTCGCTGACTGTCTTCATGCTCTTGGTAGCAGAGATCATGCCTGCAACATCTGACTCTGTTCCTCTCATAGGTGGGTGATGTTTCTGCCTGCAAATAACATGTTTAAGTCAAGGAAAAATCGCCAGGACTGAGTGGCATTAATGCACGTTGATGTAGATATAGAACTATAAATGTATCACAAGGATTTATTTAGGACACAATTTAACAGAAATCAATTCAGTTTAAAACACTGTCTTCACTCATCACTTCACTGTATCAACCTGTTTTTTCCACCCTTTCTGCAAACACAAAAGTATAAAGCATGCATTACTTGATGAATTCAATGAATGTTTCCCGTGTCGGCAGTTGACTGACCTATCTAAAATTGTACCCGCTTTCGTGAAAAAATAATAATAAAACCTCATAAAGGTGTGAGGTGGGGCTTTGGTTAAGGAGCCTGAGGGTGTCTATACATCATTCAGTGCTCCTGGGTGGGTGTGTGGGGTAAATTTGGTGGCTTGAACCAGAGCTGTCAGCGCCTTTAACAGGCTTGGAAATGGCTGATTCTCCACTGAGGATGCAAGAAAGGAAAGGAAAGGATAGAGGAAGAAATAATGGATGAGAGGAGGCGGAGGCCCTGGGCTAAAGGTCTCAGAGAGAGAGGCTTCAAAGGCCTTTAGGAGCTAATGAAAAGACAGACATGCATCCTCTATTAACATTTCTAATTCATCATGAAGGGCTCAGCAGACCAATAGGAAGTGCATATCTCTGTCCTGTTTGTGTGTATGTGTTTGTGAGAGTGTGTTTGCAAGCTTTGAATTATGGGTGTAATGTGTCACATCGCCTCCACTCTGTCAAAGTGAAATATACTGTATCATACATATCAGCTGTGCATTATGTGACCGTTGTAGTGATTGCTCATGCTGAACATGCTTCCCAATACATCAGTACAATAACTGCCCTTGTTGAAGAAAGGCTTGATGAATGTTTCATCACGACAGTGATTAATCTGCTTTTTTTTCTTTCAAATGACCTCAAGACAAGGCCATGTTGGACACATTTAGTAGCCTTGTTAAAATGACTCATGTTCTTTTGCCACACGTAGTCCCAATGTGGAGATGAGTTACTAAAGCAGCTTGAGATTGAGAATGACTGTAAATATATCAGGCCAGCCCTGCCAGAAGCGGCACATATGCCTTTCATCATTAGCCCGTTACTACCAAATAAGCATTGTGTTCATTGAAGTCAATGTAGTTAGACTTCTCTTGTCTGATTTCAGGCGAAATGGCTCAGTTGATTTTAGTTTTAATTCATTTTTGAATTAGTTCACCCACAAACAACAGTATGGTCTGTGGGTGAGTGTCCCATAATAATAATTTCACTTATTAGAAGTCATATCAGGAGGGAGTCTTCCTCTGAAGCCTCTTCTCTTTGGAAGAGGCTGTGTGATCATCCATAAAGCAGTGAGGACACACTGATAAACACACCCTAACAGCTTTTTCTGTCGAAGCTTTTTCCCCGCTTCCGTCATCTCTGTCTTCACTCCTGTTCTATCATTTTCATCTGAGCCATCCGGTCTAACTGCAACGCCCCTCCTTATTTCTTCCATCTCTCCCCAAAGAATTAGGTCATAGCCCCTGACTTCATGAGGTCACACAAAGTTTGACTTTGCTAGCTCTGAAGTAGCTGGTATCCTGTTTGTTTGCTGCTCTATGTTCACAGCCACTAGCAAACGAGAAAGGAGGGCAGGCCCACAGATATGCATGTGTGTTTGTGTGTCTGTTAATGCTCCCCTCCTCTCTCTCTGTTCCCTCATGTGGATGAACGCTTCCCCACAACCAGCACTAATCTCTCTCTGTCTACCCTCTACCATTTTTAGGCTGTTTACCCCTCTGTTTTCCTGTTTAGTCACGTATTTGCACAGATTTTATTTTCCTTGTTCGAGTACAGCCTTTGGCAGTGTAACTATTACGCAGATTGATCAGACTTGCTCCTGTTTCATATAAGAGTATGAAATTAACCTATTTTTGCAATAAACTGTGGAGTACATTTTAATTTGTCAGTGCATGCTCAGTCTAGGGATGTTTAGGGGGATTAGAATAGTAGAAAATGGTTCTAAAACACTTGAGGTTGTAATTCATTGCTAAAAGTAACACTACATGCCTATTAACATTGATGTGTTTGTTTGTCTTGCACCCTGCAGCCCAATACTTTGCCAGCACCATGATGATTGTGGGAATGTCTGTGGTGGTGACAGTCATAGTTCTGCAGTTTCATCATCATGACCCTCAGGGAGGCAAGATGCCCAAGTGGGTAAGTGGGCAATCACTCAGACTGGTATCACACTTACTACTCATTAATACTTAACTGATGCATAAGTCACTATAATCATGATTAGCACAAATATTTCTTATATTGTCTTATGTAAGTATGTGTGTGTGTCTGCTCCTCCCTCCAGGTTCGAGTGGTCCTTCTGAACTGGTGTGCCTGGTTCCTGCGCATGAAACAACCGGGCGAAGAGCGCAAGCGTCCCGCCTACAAGTACCGTCACTCTTCGCGTCATCACTCCAGCACCAGCTCCATAGAGATGGGCACTGTGCCAAGCCTCAGCGTGCCCCTCTCTCAGACTTCCTGCCCTCCCTGCCCCACAGGCACCTCCAACGGCTCGATGAGCCTCTACTTTGGTAACTACCACCCCATAGAGGGCTCCCATTGCCCGCCCTCCAGCGACTCCGGGGTGGCGCTAGGGGGTCGGGCTCATGGCTCCCCAAGCGATGAGGCTGAGCCGCCTGGAGGGGTGGGCAGTGTTGGGGGCCTGGGTATGGGCATCAGCATCCCCCCACCAGAAATCCAGCGGATCCTGGAGGAGGTATCCTACATCGCCCAGCGGTTCCGTGACCAGGATGAGGCTGAGGCCATCTGCAGTGAGTGGAAGTTTGCAGCGGCTGTGGTGGACCGACTGTGTCTGGTGGCCTTCTCTCTCTTCTCCATCATTTGCACCTTCACCATTCTTATGTCGGCACCCAACTTCATTGAGGCCGTTTCAAAGGACTTCACATAGCTGGCCGCAGCAGCAGGAGAGATTGCACAGGATAAAAGGAGGAAGTGTGCAAGAAACTGGATTGTGAGGGTGCAAGGAGGAGGATAGAGAGAATAATGTGTGGTCCCCAACATACAATCCAGGCAACTTTTCTATAAGGAGGAGGACCACACAGCATTTTAGGAGAAACGTCTCTGTAGACCCAAGACAGTAGAGTGAGTGTATAGTGCCGCCAATCTCAAATTCTTTGTCAATTAGACCAATCTGAAAATAAAATGATTATGATGAACAGGTAATTACAAAAATCAGGTATTATTTACACCTTTAAGGGGAGGTTGGTATACACTTTGACACTAGTGTGACACTAGTTTTTTATTTTGAGAAGGATCAATGTGAAGCTAATGAGGCTGCTACCCTGAAACACTGTAAATATCATTGTTTTATCTGCACTATTCATTCAGAAACTAGCCTCATTTGTTGTGCAGTGACATACATGCCACTGTCCACCTCTCAGCTACTGTACCTCATTTCAACCTTCCCCCACAACTGCTGTTCCTCTATGTACAAACACGTGCACAGACATTGCATCAGTCCAAGCTCTGAGCTGATCAAGACACCGTAAACTTTTCCTGATGATGTTCCATCACTGTTATGATATAAAACGAGATGTTACACTGTGAATTTTATCGCTTTTGCAGCACATGAGACACAACTCCAGTGTTGATAAGCCTAGAGGCAGTAGAAATGCTTATGTAGCATCACTTTTCACCTTGTCTTGCTTGTTTTATTTTAGCCAATAGCGTCTGTAATAATACTAACAAATGTTGGACTGTGTTATAATGAAGCATCCAGTCAATTGTAACAACAGGCACTGTGTTTACTGATTTGTACTTGTGTCAACCAGTGCCGTAAGATGCACAGCTGGCTTGAAGACCATCGAACTGGACAGCTCATCTTCTCACCAGGTCAATGATATAACTGTAGGGAGCAAGTCAAGTACAAGTGTACAACTGTTGTTTGTAAAACATACACTTCATGAACCTTCAAAATAAATTGCAGGGCTTTGTATTTGTTGGACTTCAATGTGCTGAAATGGTCACTGGAGATGAGGAGGGACATGACTGTTGAACCTCTGAAACCACAGCACGTATTGGATAGTTTCTGGCCTGTAATGGAAAACTATACACCTCCATCCTCCCTGACTGGAGAATAAACTGTAGACTTATAAAAGGCCCCACTTCATTTGCGCTGTGTTTTGTAGAAGGGGCCAAGTGTTTCACGCAACAAAGTCGTTTAGTTGTGTTTAGTTCCACATCGTCCCAGCCACTTCTTTGTCGTAGCTGCCGTCATCTGTCTCTTTATCTCTCTTTCTCTGTCATTTCAAGTGTGAGTTTTTTTTTCTCTTTGTCAATAAAAATGTATTTATTCTCTGTAACACCCTCTGGAGAGATCTGTGGGGAGGGAATATGAATGGGTGGGTTGTGAATTCTGTTTTGGAAGACAACAGTCGTCTGTTGCTATAAACCAGGTTAGCAGTTCACGCTGGGGCACAGATGGAAATTAGAACACAAAGAATTAATGGAATTTCTCTGAACTCAAAATGAAATGAAACTATGAAACTCCACAAGCTACAAGTTCAGTCAGAGTTTGTGCTGCTTTATGGCAAACTGCCAAACAGTGCAGACGCACATCAGCCAGATGTCTGAAGTGCAAAGCTAATTATGATGATACCAAAGGAAATAAGAGCAAGTCATGCGGCAGTTGGAGTAACAGCATACAATGCCACCTTAAGGATGTCAGGAGTACTCTGGTGGTGCACACACAGAGAAGGGAATACATCCAGCAAAGGTGAGCAGTCTACCACAGGGAACACACACACACACACACACACACACACACACACACACATACACACTATTCACACTCACACCCTGGACTTAAGAGTCACCAATTGACCTGGACATGTACATTTTGGGGTTGTGACACAAGGAAAAACCCATGCACACACAGGGACCACATTTACTTTAAACTCCATATTATAGAGAGACCCTCGGTCTGACTGGGATTCAAAGCCAAGAGCTTCTTGCTGTATGGCCACAGTGCTAACCATTCCATGTAAGTGCCAGTGTCCTTGCTGATTATTACGAAGATTTAAGAGACTTTAAAGTGTCATAACTCTCCTGCATTTATGTCCGCAGTCTCTTTACTGTGCCATCTATAATGAGATGTGACAATAAGTGCCAGTCTGCAGTCAAACAGTCAAAAGAATCTGGTCAGGAAAAGATAAATGGAATTTGAATGCTTAATTTCATTAGTGCTCTGATTTTCTTAGAAATCTAACCAAAAGTCATTTCAGTTAATGAAGGCCACTAAAAAATTTAATGGGGAAGAAATCAGGAAGAAATCTGGGCTGCGATATGCCAAAAAATATGCAACACTCAGAATGTGGGGCATGTTTTTCTACTGTGGTCTATGAAATATGCTCGGATTCCTTTTTTTGCGTGGCCAACAAAGGCTTCCTCTCAGCATCCTCTTGTTTGATGTTTTGTGGATGATCTCCAATCAACAAGACTGGGCCCACATTGGAGGCGCGCGGTTGCCACACTGATTCCTTCCAGGGACATCATGTTTTATCTTGAAACCTGAAAAAACCTCCAAGCACAAGATATGTCACTATGTGATCCTATGAACTTGACTGTCTGAAGAATTCACTTAGAGTAAATCTGCTACCAGAAGGGTTTGACAAACCGGTACTTTACCATGATGTTGACTTTCTTTTACTTAATTTTTCTGTCTTTGGTGTCTCGTTATTATTATCATTTGTTTGGCAAACAGGCAGGAACATATCTCTGATTAAATAACAAGCAAAGAAGGCAGTTTTAGACTGAAAATCAGCACTGTCCACTACATTTTATGTGTGTGTGTTTGCGTGGGTGTGTGTAGTTACAGTAGGGATACTAAAGTGCTGAGGTATACTCCTTGCACTGTCCGTATTCTAATCATTTATTAAAAGGGCATGGGAATAAAATGAGTGCAACAGTCCATGATGGAGGCAAATAGTAGTAGCTGCAGCTCATGGGCAGAGGGATGTAATGTATTGAACACATTTTAATAAGAGATTGATCAGAAATGGAAGAAACTTCCCATGCATCTATTAAACATTGAACTGCACAGTCACTGGGTAAGTCTGGAATCTGGAATTCTGCTGTGTGACACTGTAAAAGACAGTTTAAGATAAGATAAGATAAGATAAGATAAGATAAGATAAGATAAGATAGGATAGGATAGGATAGGATAGGATAGGATAGGATAGGATAGGATAAACTGTTAAAAGATTTAACTGTAGGACTATCTCCAGCACATATAAGGAAACACTATCATTTACCCAAGGCAGGTCACCAGTCCATTCCTTAGCTCACACACCATTCAAACTCACACCTAAGCACAGTTTCTAATTGACCTAAAGATGAATGTTTTTGGGCTGTGGGTGGAAACCACAGTACCCATAGCAAATCCAGACAGATATGGGGAAAAATGCCCTTGATTCAAACAGGATTCGAACAGGGGACCCTTTTGCTGGGAGGTGTTTTATTATTATTTTTTTTTTATCTTTCTTGTGTTTTAGTTCAGTTTACATCCATTTTTCAGTGCTTTTTCATTTACCTGTGCACATCTGTGCTATGTTCGTCTTCCATCCTGTCCTGCTCCTGTTTCTGTATTTCACCCTATCAGCTTATTTCCTCTCATATCTTCCCAGCTGTCGATCATGCTCTTGAGTTCTTGTCTTTTTATCGTTGGTTCTCTCCTGTTAGTTGGTTCCATGTTCTCTCTATCCATATCTTCTGTCCTCTGTCTCTAAGGTTGATGTTTAATATTTCATTTTTTTGAGCCTCAGTTCAATCCCTGGAAATCTCCTTTATTTATTTATTTTTTTGCAGTGCGCACAGTTTCTCTTGTTCTTCCTTCATAAGACATTTTTGATCCCTTCTTCTTTTGGCTTTTATTAAGTTAAGTAATAATTTTAAACAATACCTTGTAATGTTCATTTTTGCATAGGTTAGAAACTCTGACGTCATTTTGGTACATGTAAACAACAACAACCACGACTGCAGGCAGGGAGGGTCAAGATGACACAAGCTGCAACTGCAGCCATAACCGAGAGAGAGGCACAAACACAGCGCACACCCAAACAAAGGAAGGCAAACTCAGCACCCACAGGCTAAAACATGAACGAGTCTCAGCCTCTTGCTGACTACACTGAGTCACTGGTATCAAGTAAACAAGGCTAAGTCTGACCAAATTACACATATAACAATCTTGGAATTTATTCCAAGAGACAGTAGATGCATTGAGATGCTTCAATTTTAGGCTTGTGACACTCTACAGACCTCAGGATTATAACATTTTAGCTGTTCTTCATGCTTGAAATAATCGACTTTAAAATTACATCAATTGGACAGTGCAGATGGGAGGCAGCATCCTCCTGTGCGGAAAGTATGCTGATGATGTTATCTGTTATGACAGAAATCTTAAAGGTGAAGTATAAATTTGTTTCATGTACTGTATCTGTACATTATCTGTGCATCGTGCACAAATTTCTCCCCCCACTTATGCTCCTATTGCACAGAGAGCACACGCCATATAAACGCTGCCAATTCAATGCCTCAGTGCTTGTCCACAGATCCCCAGTCATCCCACTTTGAACAAAACAGATTCATTGGGGTCACTGCCCAAAGGCAGGGAATACATCACAGGTGTGGAAGCAAACCAGGGTACCCACAGAAAAGCCATACCCAGGGAGAACATGCATACCACATACAGAAAGTCCCACAGTCCAACCAAGATTTGATCTGGGAACGTCTTTGCTACTGTATGAATTAAAGCCGCTATTCACTAATCCACCACTTTTCCTTGTTCATATACAAGCAAAAAGAAAACAGCCATCCTGGCTAGGATCTATGATGTAAAAACATATTTGACATTGATTTTTGAATAACTGTTGCAAAGCCAATGCTGTTTGTCACTTGGGGATAATCAGATGTTCCGCATCACTTATAACCCTGGAACTACACAGAAGTCAGGGGAATACACAGCTGACACTCATCACATTACCCTCAATATAATTGAAAATGTGTTCATATGTCTTCTGCTTCAAGCTACAATTTCGTCAGGGATTGGAATACAACAGAGGTGAGAAGGTAGAGGCTCAGCAAACACAGGCTGAAATTAAATACACACATTTGATGATGCATCACAAAAAAGAAAAAATGATCACACAAGTAGGCTTACTAACCTGTATAAGGTTCTTTGATATAACTCTATAGTGTATACCAAATGATATGTGTGATTCATAGCATGTAAATGTAAAAGACTTGAGCATACAAATGGTGAAATTATGCAGCACAGTTCTGCTTATTTTCTCTAGAAGTTGGAGGTTGTGAGCCTTCCCCATATATCTTGCACAATGCCTTACATTATGAAATTAAAATTATAGGAGAAGATGTAAGCTAACATCATCAACGCCACCTGATCCATGGACGTGAATCCCCAGTGAGGAAAAACAGCTCAACTCCTGTTGACTTGTACTTGAAATATTTAGCCAGACGTCAGCCGTCACAATGTAAAGGTCAGCGCCTCTTACAGCCCTGCCACAGGCAAGTACACACACCTATTCATTCACCTATTCAGAACCACTCCACCTTCCTCTCTGTCACCCACAAACACCTGCAGCAATCAACCGCTGACAGTATAACACTTCACTTGATTCATCCTGGGCAAGATCGTGATCTGGAAGCCTGGAAGCTGGAGACACAGCCAAATTTCATAGCTATTCTTAGGATGACTGAAAGACTGGGATCACACATTCACAGTATTGAATGCACCTGATGAGGGACAGACTATTTGACTTTTAAAACTGACTAAGCCAAACTGAACGCACTAGTGGTGGGCAGATTGATCCAAAATATAGAAAACATCATTACCAATGTTGGTACGACACCGATTCATTCCTGTATAATGAGATTGATTTTTTTTTTGTTTCAGCTTCTGTCTGCACTCCTGTGGTTTAATCAAGGAGGCGACCACGCTGTCTGTGCCTGTGCTGCAGCCTCTGTCACAGGCTTCGCTGTCTCTCCCTACACTCAGTTACTAGTGCCTACTACATTTCTTCTCGTTTTTCTTTTTCTTATTCCTCTTCCGGCTCATTTTTGATTCGCTCCTACTCCTACATGTACTCTTACACTTTAAAACAAATTCGTCTCTTCATGGTGTTTCAATATGACAATAAAATGCATAGTTTTTAATCAAACTCTTCTCAAAGTCCCCATATTTTTTGCTTTTCCACCTCAGTTGGAATGCCGTTGCCCTGAGTGTAGGAGGAGTGTAGGAGTGTAGGATGGAAAACACAAATATTTCTCTTTCCATGGCGCTTTCTCTTTACACAATGCGCACATGATATTTTCCAGTTTTGTAGAGTATTGCAGTAGTATGGACTATTGTATTGTATGTGCACCAAAAATCTGAGCGGCTTATACAATTCAAATGACGAGCCTCTGAGTGACCCCTAGATGTTTCCATCTTTCCATAAGCCAAAATGTATTTTGCGTTTCATGTAATCAAAGTTGAAGTTGGAGGCTTTAACTTGAACTGACAGTGGCCTCAGTATTCATAGTACAACCACAAAATCACATTTGTGCATTCATGGGGTTTTTCATGCCCATGGCAGTGTGCTTATTTTACTGATAGAAGCAGGTGTTTTATTAATGCAACCAATTGTTTCCCTCTTCACTCAAAAAAACAAAAAACAAAACACACACACACACACAAAAAACACATTATTCACCATCAAACACTGGTTGGCTTCGTAGCCACATTTCGACATGAAAACATTGATTAAACTTTAAAACAGTCAAACTTGTGGTCTGTCAGCACCTTGACAAGTTGTATAGTTTCCCATCAGTCACATCTCAAAGTTCTTGTGGCTGAGTGCAGAATTGCTTGAAATTTTTATGAAGCATTTCTCTTTCAACGCTGCTCCAAGCCACGACTTACACAGTGGGCACATGATATTTACATCACAACTAAATCTTGCAGTATGGCGCACCACTAGAACGCACCACACTCCTGTGTCCCACCCACTCATTTTTTGACTATTGACAACAAATTTGCAGTTGGGTGGATGATCAGTTCCCACCGACTGTGAATCAAAACATTTGAAAGACTGTGAGTGTGTTTGGATCAGGTCTTTTCCCCTCACAAACTAACATGATTCTGTGTCGAGTGGACCTGACTAGTGCCGATGGGCCCTGGCATTCTCAGCCTGACTGGGAATTCAGGCGAAGAATCTTTTGGTGGTTCCCCATCTGAAGCTAGCGATCTGTGATGTGGACTACTGACTGCTCCTCCCCTGACTGTTTGTAGTCTGCTTTAGCTTCCTTACCTGTCCATTCGTTTGTCGTTTGTCTACATATCACAGCCCGTGGCCACCAACTGACGGCTTGTGGCCACCAGCCATTTCAATCCCTTGGACATCCTGTTCTGGCCTCTCCCCCTGATCCTGCTTTAGCACTGTCTACAGGCTTGTTTTGGGCTCCTCTGTCCCTGGGCCGGCCACCTTCTGTTTCTGCTTCTGGCCTGGTGCAGCGGTCCTTTACCTTGCCTAGACCCCCTGATGAGGGATACTGGTGCTGTTGTGCCCCTCCCACACAATGCTTCTGAGGTAGCATGTAAACGTGTTGTTGTTGTTGTTGATTTGTGTCAAGCCAGTCAACAGGAGGCTCTGATGTGTGGATGTGGATATGAAGCTGAAGTGTTAACTTGGCAAAGTGCAAAATGCCAGTTCCAAACAAACACAAACATTTTTAAAATATACGGCAGTGACATAAACACATCCACACCCACTGTGATCAGCAGGGGCCGGAGCACAACCAGATTGCAGGCTCAGAGTGTCAAACGGTCAGACCGCTGAGCTCAGCGTGCAGCTGATGTATGCTTCACAGGGAATCAAAAAGTTATGAACCAAAACAAAGACGCTTTCCTTTTCTTCCTGGCACAGTTTGAAAGCCAGTCAGCGACTGTTAATAATGCAGCTACTGGTGGATGATATACATATTTTGAAATCTGCACCTTAAACAGGTGAAAGGAGTTATGGGAAAAAGGGCACGGAAGTAATGACGACCTTTTCATGCTGAGCTGCTGGCCCAGCATTATGGCTTTTCATGTGTGTGTGGACGGAGGACTTGAGGTGTTTTTGATTGTTGGTGTGCATTTTCATTCAAATGGCATCCCATTTTCAAAGCAAACATCAGCGAGACATCAGATGCTTGGCTCGAGATGCTGGGTGTCACCTTCTCGCTTTCCCCCCTATCTTGCTCCCCTGACACGTTTTCTCATTCCAGACCCAATTAATCCCTGCCCTCCCATGATCCCCCAGGGGCCAGAGTTGAGAAACAGCGCTGCTGGACGCTGCTGCCATACCAGATGATCGTCTTCTCCCCACTCACCCTGCCAGCCACCTGTCTGCTCCTCGGGTCCAAACAGTCTCTCACCTCCCCACACACACACACACGCACACACACGTACACACACCTAGCTCGATCATTTCCCATTCTTCTTCTGCCCTGAGCTGCTTTTTGGACAGTCTCTCTGTATGTTTGTTTTGTTCAAGATGATAAAAATTAGTACCTAGGTTGGCACTTAGAGCTATTTGATGCATTTCTCTCTTCTTCTGCTCTTATTAGTATATTTATTGTTTACTTTTCCCTGGATTTACTGTGCTATTTCGTTTCAGTAATTCATTAATGTGTAATTTCATCAATTCTGTTGTGACACTTTCATTACTGTAATAAGCTGTGATTCATTTCTGTGGGTGGAGAAAAGAGGGACAGTCTGAATACTAATGTGACTTCTCACCAAATGAGAGGAGCAGCAGCAGCAGAGATGGCTGGACTGGAAGCTCTGTCATCCATCAGTCTCATCACTTCTTCATTTTCTCTTGGGTTCCTTACAGACCTGAAGCCTTATCCTTCTTTGTTGGTAAGAGGTGTTGAGAGCTAACCCTCATCCCACTCCGTCCCACTCCGCAGCCTGGAAAGCATGATCTAAATATGTGGCATGTATAAAGCCCCTTGAAGAGATATGCCGACAATTAAATGAGTCAAATCATATTTGTATTCATGGCACACATACAAACAAGCAGAGGCTTTGCAAGTATGTATAACAGCCAGACAACTACTGATCTGGCCAAGTTGTAAGGACATGCCCTGATGTGACAGACTTCTGATATTAATGCCCTAGAACAAACAAGCCACTTAAATACATGACTCTATAAGGAGGTGTAGTTCAGGGGGATCTTTAATTAGTTCATTAGCTCATTGTACAGGTGAGCAGTCCAGAAAATCAGAAGAGAAAAGGAATGCGCAGGCATACCCAGAAACAGGAGCAGTTTAGTTCACAGGGCGTCATTTAATGGGAGAGGCATCAATCCAGCTGGCAAAAGAGCCCAAATTATAGTCATAATATATAGTCCATAAAATAGTCAGAACATGAGAAGTCACTTCTATGGCAGAAGCACAGACATCGTAGCAATTCAACAATCTTCCTTCTCATTTTGAAGGTATTAGCTACAGCATGTTCAGGTGTGCAGTAGACAGGCAGCAGGTGTCACTTCTGACGACTGAATCGGCAGGAACTGAGCCACTGTTTCATTTTGAAATTTTCAATGGGGCACGTAGAGAATCCCTGCAACGGCAAATCTCCGTCATTCAGCAGCGAATATGAAATGATGCATGAGCCGTAATCCGCTGGCATGAAGTAATCTGAGTGGATGTGCATTTGGATTATCAGTCTGGAACAGTCTAATCTGAAACACTTCACAAACTGGTTGATTGAGGGGTCATGATAGAGCCTTAGCCATGTGGAGCCAAGTGTGTGTTTGCCTCCATGTGGCCAGGGTGCAAAGTGGCAGAAAATATCAGTAAGAGTTTGGTTGTACACATTAAAACAACTTTGATTCCAGTCTTGAGTTTATGTCTTGTTATTGATTGTTCACTTTTATCATCATGTGACATCATAGGACAAGCCGAATCAGCACCAGGATTAGATGCAAATTTACCTCATTGTGTATCTCAATAAAGATAATCACTCCAGTCACTCTCACACTCAAAACCTAGAGTTTCAAGCTGGCATAAACAAATGATTTGGGCTGCGGGAGGAAACTGGAGTACCTGGAGAAAATCCAAGCAGACTCTGGGAGGACATACAAACTCCATACAGAAAGGCCTGTGGTCTGACCCAGGCCCCACTCATCATCATCATCATTATTGTACTAGTGCCACATCAAAATTATAGTTTTGAGTGAGATCTCTCCACAACAGGATTGAACAATAAATATCCACACCATCTTTTGTAAAGTTTTCCAGTTAATGTTGCTGAGTGGAAAAGCAAAACTTGTGCGATGTTGTGAATCCTCCCACCTGGAGTGTCTCCCGTGCATGTTCATCAAATACTAGTGCAGTGTGCCACAATGACTGTCCATTTTCAGAGCTTTGTTGCCCTTTTGTCACTCGACCTCTCTGTGTCACAGCTGTGACCGGCTGCATGTTCCATCTCTGCGGAGATTAAACTCCAGAGACAAGTTACATGTGAAATTCCATCAGACAAATTGAATGCAAACGACCTCAGCTGCACATGCTCACGACAGAACATATTCAACACAGAGACACACACACACAGGCGTTGCTGGAAAACATAACCGACTGGGTAAACACACATTAGTACGTGAGCATGTGCATATGCGAGCTTGCACACATGCCTGCTTGCACACATCCTCAGCAGGGAAGACAATGTTCTCATCCTTGTGTCTGTCCATTTGCTAATGTCCCATATGTGCTTGCTTGGTTTAAATTCAGCTCTTTATGCCTCCCTACATTTTCCTCAGTGAGTCACAAAGTGCGAGAGCCTCCCTGGTGTTTAAATAGTGTGTCTCTGTTGAAAAAAAAGCCATCCCAAAATAGACTTGCCCATGAAATTTGTTTGTATGTCCTGTTTTTACAAACAAAATGTGCCTTTTTCAGGTTTAAGCCATATTTGTTAAAGCCAGTGATTTAATTTCTCAGAAAACCCATCCTGTGTGCGTGAATTTGAGCTGTTAGGTGCCACAAATGCAATGACTTTTGGTGAGTGGCCACCAATTTTGTAAAGCCATTCCTTCTGTTAGCCATTCAAATACCTACTGCAATGAATCAAGTGCCCCTGAAGTAAAACTGCTACACATGTCTGATCAGGAATCAGTATCAGTCATCTGCTTTTGCCATGCAGGCTTTGCATTCCATGTTAAAATGGGTCAATATAGCACAGATCAAATAATGCAAAGACCAGGAATACAGTTTATACCCATGCAAAATAATGACAAAAAGCTGAACTCACAATTTTGGAGCAGAAAGTTCCATTAACATTTATCTTTGAAGCAATTTTTCCCATTTTAACTTCCAGCTCTGACTCGTCTTTGCTGCAGTGGTGAAAGAAAGCAGGAGATGTCTGACAACTCAACTTGTGTTAAATTGAAGTGGACAAGTTTGCCTGAACACCCAGCGGAGGCATAAGAGATGAGAGGCGCCTCGTCCCAAAACTCCCCCGTCTTATCTCTCCTCAAGCAATGTGGGTCGGTCTGGCCTTAACTGCAAGAAGCCTGGAAGCAAAGACACAATGATATGGCATATTCACATTAAAGACGACATGGTGAGTTAAAGGAATAAAGTTACGATTTTATTGGCACAATGACAAATTAGAGAGAAGTTAAGTGAAAGGTTACTTTCCCAATCAATTATATTAAAATTAGTGAGTGAAGGTTCTCTGGTTTGTGATTCCTTTTTTCAGGTGACAGTCCAAGGTAGGCTATTTCATATTTTCTCTATGGTACATTCACTCTAGATAACACGTTCCCTCAGCAATTTCATACTCTCTTAGAACCACTGTGGTTATGGTTTATGTCTGCAAACTGTTGCCAGTTTTCTTTGACTCACACTTACGCACATCTACGTGGACATTCAGGCTCATAATTATCTTTCTTACACACCACTCCTCTCACTCACTCTGTTGCTCACTCGCTTTGCAATTGCCCATTTGACATATGTGCACAGCGGCTTGTTTGATTAGACACTGTGACAAAACCTCCCCAGAGTCCCCTCCTATAATTCAACAGGGATAAAATTTTATTGATTAATCCATCAGTGAGCCAAACAAACTGCAATAAGAAATGGGTGAAAGGCTCCGCCTAAGAGCTGTTAACCTTGTCTTCATTGGATCAATCATCACTAACACAAGATGTCAGAAATTGTCATACTGTGTCCTAATCATCTCTATTGCACAGGGAGTTACAAGAGGACATACAGGGTCAGTTACATCCATATATCAGCTGTGACTAGAGGCTCTTGTCACCTTTTAATACCACGAGGGGACAAGGGTTGGTACTTAATGAGGAACTCTAATGACGGATGCTGTGACATATGACACTTCATCAGGGCAGAGGAAGACAAGCCCTCGAAGGAGACGACCTTTACTTGCATCAGTGGGTTCACTGATTCACATGATTTAGCTCTGACAGAGGGATCCAGTGTGAGGGTGTGGGTACTTCAAGAGTCCCACACCACTTAAGTAAATACACGGTTTGGACGCCCTTCAAATCGTGACTTGGCGGGCCAAGTTACGGTTTTGAAAATCAGTTATTCACAGTCAAACCTGTTTTCTCCTGAGCGAATGTCTTCTAAATATTCAAGCGAATGAGGTAGTCGTCGAATACAAATGAGAGACAATTTGCGCAGGTGCTCTCATTGCATCCCAGTGTCACTATCTTTCACATCAGTCACACTCGGAAAGAAAAGCTGGGGATGTCTGGCGGCGTGTTTGATTTGTATCACTTCAGATAACAGAAGGCATGAGGGTGTCAGTGAAGAGAAGTAGGTTGAAGGAAACATAAACTTAAGGAGAGGAGCACAGTGTGCGTGATTTGGATCTGAGGCGGTGATTCATTTAATCTGTAGTGAACGAAACCCGATAATTGCTGCTCAGAATTAAACCCATCAAAACTGATCTAAATCATGTCGTTGGAGCATCAGATTTTTTTCTTTGAAATTGTTATGGCCGATGTCTCACTGGAGCTCTTATGAGGCATATAATTATTTCAAGCTTTAAACTGTAATTTAGTAGTGTGAACATATATGCTTGTGGCACCATCTCATGGAGAGATATGGTACTTCCAGCATTTTGTCACTGTCACTTTCAACATTTCTGAATCCTTGCTAGTGAACAACAGAGAACTGGGAAACAGCTGATATGCTACAAAGTGGCAATTGTCACATTTTCCATATTATTAAGAAAAATAGTTTATTTTGAAAACAAAAGGAAGGCTCAGAGAGGCAGTTAATGTTTGAACACAAGCTATAGCAATGAGTAACGACGATCTCACAAATCCATTACATGTAGAATTTTTGACAGGTGACTCATGAAATTCCAAATGAACAAAACCTACTTCTATCAGCTTAAACTGAAGTTCTCACATTAGAACTCGTTGTTATCATATGGTGAGTGGCCTTGGCACAAACATAACCACCAAAAGATCAAGATCAAAGACTGTGGAAAGTCGAAAATGATTAAATAACTAATAAAACCTCATCTGGACCAAGAGGGACACACAGCCACGCTAAGAGAACAACATGGTCCTCATGTTTGCAGATAATGTTCAAAATATTGGGGTTTCAAAACCAAACAAATCATTTTTAAATACCTGTCATCTCTTGATGTAATCCTACTGTGGATTATGATACACTTCCACAGTTTCAGCGTTGAGGTTTAAATTTAGTTTCCTGTCTTAAAACCTCATATTGCACCTAATTTCAGGATATATTGAAAAAACGCCTGACTGCTCACGTGAGAGGAAGGAAAACAATAAAACAGATCAAGCGCAGGCTTTTGGCCGCCCTGGACAATGTCTGTAACGCGACTCCTTTTTCATTTCTCTTTGCTCTTGTCCCGTGGCATGCGACCCATATTGTAAAACTCTAGGTTTGGCCTCATGTCAGTGAGGTGGGCGAGCCTGTTGGACATGGCGAAGAAAGCGGCAATGGCAGCGATGTCCCAGGCGTCCTCACGGTCAAAGCCCACCTCCTCCAAAGACTGGAAGTGCTGCTCGGTGATGGTGTCACTGCGACACACGGCCATGGCAAAGTCCAGCATGGTGCGCTCCCGGGGTGACAGTTCGGCTTTCTCATAGTTCACAGTGACCTGCTCGAGTAACGAGGAAAATGAATGTCATGCAATCAGTTGTCACTAAGCCCTTGGCAGCAGCAATTTTACAGTTCAAGTTTCTGTACGTTTCTGTAACTGTCAGAAGGTCATACCTGATCTGAAAGAGTGGGTTTCTTGGAGTAGATGCGATGCAGCGCGCTGTGGGATACCACGCAGTAAAGGCACTGGTTGTGGGCACTGGTAGCCACCACAATCAGCTCACGATCTGCTTTACTTAAGCTGCCTGGAAGAGATTAGATATTAATTACAGTTGCTTTCAGGGAGAGCGGCCACAGTAGAAATGAGAAGCCCTGAATGTGCAATGTTGCATAGCTATGCTGAAAACGACTTTAATTTGACTCTCTGAGATCAAGTATCAGCTCAGAGGTGCGGAGACTAACACCAGTGTGGATTAACAAAGAGTCTCTGTAGTGTCATCCATTAACCACAAACAGGTTGCACAGGAAGGAGGAAAAATGTCAAATGGCTTGGTTTTGTCAAGTACAATATAAGCGGACAGCATACAAGCCAACACATGTTCCACAATGTGTCTTCGGGTTTCTGGTTCAAAATCCCAGTTGAAACACAAGCCTTTTCTACGTGGAGTTTGTGTGGGGGTGTGTGTGTGGATTTTCTCCAGGCATTCCAGTTTTTTCCCACAGTCCAAAAATGTGCATGTTTAGATTGATCAGACACTCTGAGTTGTCCCTAGGTGTGAATGAGCAAATAGTACATGTGTCCTGTAATGGACTGATGACATGTTCAGAGTTTATACCCAACGTATGCTGGGGATGGGCACCAGCAGACCCCCATGACACCATTGGGTACAAAGCAGGTAAGATAATGCATGGATGAAATGAAGAGAACAGCCATAAAATGAGCTGCAGTGTAGTGGCTAAGCATATCAACCTGCAACCTGCAAAGACCTCAGCTTTGAATCCCACCAAGGCTCAAGTGAGTCTGAGCAAGGCAGCTCCCCCCAATTTTGCAAAGGGAGTCATCCCCAGTGATTAAGGGGATGAATGACGTATACTTTGTTTTTGTTTATTTTAAAAATGCATGTGTAAATCCTTGCAATTGTTTTGTTTATAGTCAGCTCACTGTATTGAAGCTATCCAGCCTCATGAACATGATCTGTGGACAGTCTCTTAAATAAATAAAGCTACTTTTAGCAATTCTGCCACTTTGACAGTCCAGTTTCCACACACACACACACACACCTGTCTCTTTGTTCATGAGTTCATTGTAGTAGGCGAAAAAGGCTCTGAACTCGGCGGGTCTGTGAGAGAGGACTTTAAAGACATTTGGCAAGAAGCCTCCCTGTGAGACAGACAGAAGGTGGTCAAATTAGACACGTCCAACAGCGTTAAAAGAGCACAAATAGCACATTAGAGTTTCTCTTACCTTTGACTCCACTTCCTCCATCAGTTCCACTATATCATAAGGAAGGTCTTTCTTGTACGGAACAGGATAGCGACTGATTTTTTCTGGAGGAAGATCGCTGGAAAGGTGTCTGGTCCCCGCAAGCGAAGCTGCTTTACCCACTGACACCCCGAGAGACGCCTGGAGCGGAGGGAGGACACTGGAGCTACACTGAAAGTACTTACCACATAGAAGTAAAGGGAAATGTTTGATAACTCACCAGCTGTGTGAAGACAGGGGGGCGTAACAACTTCGTTACGAGCTTACTCGCCATATCAGTTCGCTGAAGCCCGCGTCCGCAGAAGGGCAAACGGGGAAATCGGTCCCTGAAATGCAACTGTAGTCGTCAAAGTAAATGTGGTATTAGCATTTCAAGCAGCTGTCATTGTTGTGTAGCCTATGTTGGTCCACACGTAGTAAAGTATTTAAGTTAACAACGTACGTCAGGGAGTTCCACTGTGCTATCAGTAGCGTAGCTGAGCAGACCAATCAGAATGGACTCTGGAGTGACGCCTTCTCTAGGCGCCGCCCCCCGCCAGAGCCTTCCCAGATACGTCATTTCCGGCTACTTCTTTCAAGCGGACCCATAGACTGTATATCGGACCTCTTATTACTTGTAATCAACCTGTAAAAATGGGTAAGTATAATTGTTTCAGATATATTTTTCCATAGACTTTGGCAGAGGTTTTATTTGCTTTTATCTCAGGTGTTGTGGTTTATTCATTTTATTCAGACATGAAATTGTGTGTGAAAGGTGTGTGATGACAAAAAAGAAAAACTTACTTATCTTGTATTATTACGTATCTTGTATTATATTAGCGAAATGGCATCGATGGACTGAGTCAGTCCGAGAAAACTCATTTGATTGACGATGTGATGGACATTGGAGGATTTGTTGTTGTTATTATTATTATTATTAATATTAATAATGCATCAGACATATCCTGTCATGCATATGGTTGCCATGGTTACCACTGAGTTTATTCTATCAATATCTAATGAAAATCCCATTTACGCACTATTTAACAAAACACAAGTTTGAAATCAGACCGGGATTAGTTCTGATGTTGTATTTTCCGACGTTAACAGAGGATTCTATGACAAACAGAAATCAGGTCACGCGTCCTGTGACCCGGAAATAGTTACAAGAGTGTGAGCGTGAGCTCTCAATCTCCATGAATCAAATAATAAACGTCCTGTAACGTTTTACAAAAAACGAGGTATTGTAATCAATTGCGGATACAACGACACAACCAACATGTTTTACCATGTGAGTATGCATGTTCTCTGTCTCTAATAACACCATACGTGTCTTTTCTATACAAGTGAGTGCTTAGCATGATTACAGACCGGTTAGCATAGCTAACATAAATAACTCAGCTTCCCCGCACATTGCTTTTCTGTTGTTATTTTGTTCTCGCGCCGCAATGTCGCCAGTGTTTATATTCAAATACCCACCCATCGCCTCATAGTCTCTTATTGTTTGTGTGATCGCAGATCTCTTTGGAGCACGAGATCTTACTACATCCGAGGTACTTCGGTCCCAACCTTCTCAACACGGTGAAGCAGAAGCTTTTCACTGAAGTGGAGGGTACTTGCACCGGGAAGTGAGTGGCAAAAAGACTCGGATAAAGACTTTGTAATTGAATTAGAATAATTAAAGACTTTGTAAATTTACATTGTAAATTCTGGCCTGTGCTTTCAGTGATGTTGCATATCACAATGCTGTATGCTCAGAGGAAAACAAACTAATGCTGCCTTTCAAATAAGATTTAAGTCGAATACATAGTAAATCAAGAATCTTTACTGGCATTGTGCGAGACTTGCTCAAATCTGTGTTTTAGGTTACAACACCAGTTGCTTATAATGCACTTTTCTATTTTACAAGTACTTTATAGACTCAAATCACAGTCACACCCATCCATAATATGGAGGCAACCCTACATAGGCTGTCTGCTCAAACAGTAGTTTTAACAATTCATACTCAAATGAGACAATATCAGGGCAGTTTGGGTTTCAAATGACAACTAAGTTTATGCAATATTTAATGTAGGATCATATGCCTTCAGTTTTCTGAGTTTTCACTTTGCTATAGTATAAACATTATACATTATAAACATTTCAGGGACAAAGTGCACAACACAGTTGTTAATGCTGCATTCACGCTCCTGCATGCCAGATACATGTTCATTCGTTCATGTTTTACTTTCAGGTATGGCTTTGTCATTGCTGTCACCACCATTGACAACATCGGCGCAGGTATAATCCAGCCAGGGAGAGGGTTTGTTCTCTATCCTGTCAAGTACAAGGCCATTGTGTTCCGCCCATTTAAAGGGGAAGTTGTGGATGCTGTGGTCACTCAGGTCAACAAGGTGAGGTGATATAGACCTATTAAACCTAATGCATTAAGTCCTCGTCTGCAGGCTTCAAAGCTTGCCATGTCTGTGCCTCAGTTATCTAGATAATGCATTGTTTTCAAATTTCCAAACATGCCCCTTAAAATTGGGTGCAAGACATATACTATCCCTAGCCTTTATGTTTGCTCATAACTAAATCATAACAAATTACTTAATATAATGACAGTGTCTGTCCTGCTGACATGCTTATCCATCCATTATCTTGTGTGTACATCTTTTAAGTTAATTCAAGAACAATTGCAGTGGTTGAGGTTTTGAATTTGGAGCACCGAATGATTGATAATGGACATCTATCCAAGTGACCTTTTTCCTCTGTCTACAGGTTGGATTGTTCACAGAAATTGGTCCTATGTCTTGCTTCATCTCTCGCCATGTGAGTCTATCTCTCTCAACAGTTGGCTTCAGAATGTGTTTGAGTGCGTTTTATTGTTGTCTCACTGGAAATTGTTTTTACAGTCCATCCCCTCTGAAATGGAGTTTGACCCCAACTCTAATCCTCCTTGTTATAAGACCGTTGATGAGGTAAGCATATGATCTCTTATGACAAATTTTCAATTTGAATGTAATAAACCAAATAATTTAACTGGTTTGGGATTAGCAAAAAATGAAGCATGAAAGATACATGAGTGCCATAAATTAATTAGTTGTATTGCTTCCTTCTGCTCACTTTAGTGTTGCTCTTTCTTGCATACAATAATGTTTTACCATGCTCTTTTCCAAGGACATCGTAATCCAGCAGGATGATGAGATCCGGTTAAAGATTGTGGGAACAAGAGTGGACAAGAATGACATTGTAAGCCTTTTTTTTTTTTTTTAAGAAGCATCACTAGCATGTATTTGACGAAAATGTTTTTCACAGTATCTTGTATCTGTATATGAAGCTGTTAATTCAATTTTGAAAAAATCTTTGTTTTTCAGTTTGCCATTGGGTCCCTGATGGATGATTATCTGGGTGAGTATATCATAGTCTACACTATTTTGCAAAATAATGAAAATGTTACAACAGGTTTATTTTTTACTGCCATTGTTGCAATGGAGGAATTGTGGCTGTTTGACCTCAGTTTTGTACTGTATGTAGAAAAAAATCTGTTTTGAACATAAGCATTGAGTCTCTTCTTTTTCTGTGTCTCCAGGTCTTGTGAGCTGATTCACACCAGCGGGAAGAAATTTCACTTTGGACATTTTATGTAGTTGTTCAGTTGTTCATTCCCTTGTTAAAATAAATATTTTTCTACACTGATAATGAATGATGATGCCTCATCCACACATCCTCTTGCCCTCCACAGCAGCTGTGTTTTACTTGTAATTTGCCTGAGATTCAGAAATGAAGTGAAGAGGATGTCTAGATTTAATTAACTTTTCCTTTTGTGTAGAATTCATTTTCAATCGCATTTTGTTTTGTACTGGGTTGTAATAAAATCATTGTATTTCTTCTACATCTTTGTGTCTTTTTTCTATGACATAATTGTCACTGTATGATGAAGTCATGTCAGAGTATAGATTTTGATTTCTGTGCTTCTGTAACTGAATGACGTCTATAAATAATTAAATTTAATTCAGATGTTTTGAGATTTGGGCACATGCAGTTGGAGTGGTCAATACTTTTGCTTTACAGCAAAAAGGTTTGACTCCCAGTTGTCCAAAGGGCCTCTGTGTTGAATGAATTCCAAATGAATGATGTCCAAATTGGCACAGCAGATCTACATGACACCATCTGGTATAAAGTGGATAAGGTAATGGGTGAATAGATGGATGGATAAACACTACGAAGGTCCTTAGTTCGAATCCCAGTTGGACCAACTGGGTATTTCAACTATGTGGGTATTTCCTCACATGGTAACCATACATGGTTTGGTGAATTGGACCCTCTGAATTGCCACTAGGTACGAGAGTGACAGATGTGTGTCCTGAAATGGACTGGCGATGTGTCCAGGGTGTATTTACAAGTAAGATACGCTGTCTGGACTGAAGAGCAGCTGTAGCCAACATCTTTGTTCTCCTGGTTTTTAATGTTTAAAAGTTAAGTATTACTTTATTATTATCACGCACTTACTATTGGACTGCTGTGTATTGTGAACATGATTTTCTTTTGTGCGCCTTGGATTGCTGGATGTAATCACCCTACAGAGATGTATAAAGTAGCTGTCCTCCCTGCCAAATGTGTGTATAATATTGTCTTCAAGGGACTATCTTTCAGATGGATGGGGTCTGCCTTGTGTGGGCCTGAGGAATAAGCCCTCCTGTGCTGAATGAGAGGTGAAGCGTCTTCATGAATTTACAACTATTTACGCCTTTTTGCTTGGATGGCTTTGTGTAATCGCCTCCCCGTGCCTGCCTGAACAAAAGATGGAGCGTCGCGTGACCGCGCAAATGTGAAGTACGCGCACGTCGCGTGGACGTAAATACGTCAGCGCGCCCTCGCTCTTTCTTTCTCTCGTCCTGAAGATGGCGGCAGGGGTGAGTAAGATGGAGAGATGGCCAACCGTGGTGCTTTCTTTTCACTGTCCCTTTACAATCCGCCTCAAATCGGGCCCATCTGCACCTCTACAGCCTACCTCTACCCGTGAACATCGCCGCCGGTGTGTCGTCCAGCAGATTTTGGGTTCATTTCCGAAGAATTTCATTCAGTGTTGCTCCTGTACGGGAGTTAGCGGCTGCTATCCTGACGTAGCATTATAGTGATTGACGCCCCTCTCCTGGTCAGGCTGGTGCCACGTTAAACATCCTGTTCTCTAGATAAGAAAACGTGCTGAAACCACGGAGTTTTTCCTTCGTTCTGCCTAGCTCATATCCAGCCCGTGGAGTTCCGAGTCTTAACTCGACTCGGTCGTTTTAAACAGTGCATTAGAGGAGCAGGTTATATTGCCGGTAACGATGGCTAGCACAGGCTAGCATTTAAAGGCAGGCAAAAGCCACGTGAATGGAAGCCAATGTTGTCTCGTAGTAGTTTGGCGAGGTGTAATTCTGCCCTTTCAGTGGTTGTTTGGGCCTCAAACGCCTCAACATCCAGTCCCTACTCTGGATTTACCAGATGTTAGAGCTTAATGATTCTGAAGCGTCCGAAAAGCTTGAGCCCTGAAGTAGTTTAGTAGCTGTTTAATCTCAAATTGCACGACATTAAAAGTGCATTGTAGTGGTCAGTGGCATTGTTTGTGAAACCCAGTTCAGTGCTGCCACGTTCATCCCACGTCCCTTCTCGTTAACGGCGTTATTTCTCTTGAGCAGTTGTTAGACTCTATGTGACCCATTTTTTTTCCCCCCTCCCTCACCCTTTCAGACTCTGTACACCTACCCGGAGAACTGGCGGGCCTTCAAGGCTCAGATCGCAGCCCAGTACAGTGGCGCTCGCCTCAAGCTCGCCAGCAGCCCCCCTGCCTTCACCTTCGGCCAGACGAACCGTACCCCTGCCTTCCTGAACAACTTCCCCTTGGGCAAGGTTGGTACGAGTCATGGTCAGTTCGCCGAGCCATACACCCAGCGACGTAGTCAACTTAAAAGATTGAGACGGGTTTCTCTGTTCTTTGTGTGTAGGTACCTGCCTACCAGGGAGATGACGGTTTCTGTCTGTTCGAGAGCAATGCCATTGCTCACTACCGTAAGTACCACCTCACACAGTGGTTATGGGTGCCTTGTATTTATTTCTGACTAGTGCCTCTAAATAAGTGGGGCAAATGCCACAAGGTTTAGCTGGTTCTCCATGACTGTGGGTGTTTGGGTGGGGGGGGTTAAATTTGAAGTCACCTGTCTTCGGGACGAACAGGTGGTCCCTGTCTTTGGGCAAGGCGGTGTCCATTCATGGCACTAAGTCTTAATCTGACGGGGAAAGAGAAACCTGAGACCATTTTCATCCCAGTCACCTCTGATCAGTGAGTTAAAGGCTGGTTCATGCAATGGGCACAATGGACTAAAACGCTGATGGCTTTGGTATTTAGACTGAGAACTGGGATGTGTCGGTAATATTGAAATGGCGCGATAATAAACGTACCTCGGTATGACCGCGGGTATGTGGTTTATAACCCCAGACAGTCCTTATGGTTCAGTATAGTACATGGTATAGTTCATGGATGAGGGTCTCAGTCAGTGGCATGTCCGTAAAGGGGGCATTCAGGTACCGTCAGAAATGTGAGAATCTGTGATAAGCCAGTATGCCATTTCCACACTGAGTTGCACTCATGCAGGGGCTTTTCTCCCCTCGTTACTTCAAAGCTTAAGACTTCTTTCTTTTTTGATACTTTAATCATTGTCAACATGCCTCAAACTGTGGGCCTGTTACTGAAATACTGAGATTTTGATACCACTGCACCCCTAATGGGGACCACTCTGTGGTCCTAGTGCCTGCCCGTATTGCATGTTGCGTCAACTCAACATGTGTTTTTCACAGCAGGAACGACAAGCACATACATGACGTTGAACTAATTGATCTGACAAGCAGCCGTTTTTGGTTCTACCTGATGGACGAGTTAAATTCGGCGTCGGTTGCTCCGATTTTAGTATTTTGGGTCGGACTTGTCTGCGCACGCAAGCGTGCCTCCCTGCAGATGTAAATAAGTTAGTTGTGGGGATTGCTTTGGGCAAAAAACATTTCAAGAAGGGCTTCAGATGATATTGATTGCGTTCAAACAGTCTTCCATCTGTTCTCCACAGTGAGCAATGATGCTCTGCGTGGCGCCACTCCCCAGGCCGCTGCCCAGGTGCTGCAGTGGGTGAGCTTCGCTGACTCTGAGATCATCCCCCCTGCCAGCGCGTGGGTCTTCCCCACCCTGGGAATCATGCAGTTCAACAAGCAGGTTGGCGCCGCAGCGTTTTCTGCACAACTACGGACGCGTCTTAGCAGCTGTGGTGGTTGATTAGGTCGCCGTTCGATCGCGTAAACCTGCTTCCTGTCGCTGCCCGTCCAGGCCACAGAGCAGGCCAAGGAGGACGTGAAGAAGGTCCTCGCGATGCTGAACCAGCACCTCAACACCCGCACCTTCCTGGTGGGAGAGAGGGTCAGCCTGGCTGACATCTCGGTGGCTTGCTCCATGCTCTGGCTCTACAAACAGGTAGAACACAGGAACGGCGCCTCATCATAACCTGACAACACCCGGGTGGTCCATGACTGTCCCGCAGGCCCTCATGCCTCTCTGCCCTCTCCGGTAGGTCCTTGAGCCCTCCTTCCGTCAGCCTTACCCCAACGTCACTCGCTGGTTCGTCACCTGTGTCAACCAGCCACAGTTCAAGGCCGTGCTGGGAGAAGTCAAGATGTGCGAAAAGATGGCCCAGTTTGATGGTGAGTCACTGCCATTCACAATTGAAGGCGCATTTTTGGATGCACGTACTGGACATCCTGGTGTAGAGGATTCAATTTGTCGCATAATCGATTTTGGTCCGAGCGGAGTTCTTTTTTTAAACCGTTCCAGGTCTTAACCTCGTTTTGCGCATTTACTACTCGTCTTCAGAAAATTGCGCCTCAAGCTTCCACTGACACGCTCTCCATGAGAGTGTTGGGGATTAAATGTGAACCAACGTGTCTTTGGGGCGAACAGGTGGTCCCTGTCTTTGGGCAAGGCGGTGTCCATTCATGGCACTAAGTCTTAATCTGACAGGGAAAGAGAAACCTGAGACCATTTTCATCCCAGTCACCTCTGATCAGTGAGTTAAAGGCTGGTTCATGCAATGGGCACAAAACGGCAGATCCTACGGTATTAACTGTGTGTCTGTCCTTATTGGATGCTGCAAGTCATTCATCACGGCAGAAACAGATTTTTTTTTTTCAGATCGAAGCGTGTTAGAGATTTGATATTGTTAAAAACTTAAATGCTCTCAGGGACCAAAATTTCCCCCCACAGCAAATATCAAATTGCTTGAAATATTTCTCAATTCATCCCAAATTGTAACCAGAAAGTGGATCCAGGGGACAAGACTGAAGTCAGAGTGTGGAGCGTTTAACAGAAAACACATTTTTCGTTGTTCCTCCGTGTTCCCCCAGCCAAGAAGTTTGCAGAAATGCAGCCCAAGAAGGAGGCTGCACCTAAGAAAGAGAAGGCAGGAAAAGAGGCAGCCAAGCCCCAGGAGAAGAAGGAGAAGAAAAAGGAAGAGAAGAAGCCCGCCCCCGAAGAGGAGATGGATGACTGTGATGCTGCTTTGGCTGCTGAGCCCAAGGCCAAGGATCCCTTTGCAGAGCTGCCAAAGAGGTAAAAAGAGCTTTGGCCTTTCCGTGTCCACATGTCCACTGCTTTTTGATGGTGTGTAGATTGCCATGGGCCACAGGTTCTGTTTTAAAATGAGCACTAATGGTTGGCATTTGAAGGATTCAGAGCCACACAATGACACAGACTGGCTTAGCATGAAAGGGTGTGTACGTCACCTGACCCCTGTCACTTGGCAAGGCTGTGTCCAGCCATGGCACAGCCTTTTACTGATGGGGAAACAAAAACCTAGCCAAGTCGAAAGCCAGGCTTGCTCTGTTGCTGTGAGCAATGGCTGCAACCAACTGCCGGTACAAACCTTTTTTTTTTTGTCAAGGTTGCTTGGTGCCGCGTTGAAGAGAATTGCCCGATCGTTCAGCGTGTCCATTCCTTGACATCTTGCGTGTATCGGTCTGCTGCGTGTGACCGGACGCTCTCTCCCCCCCTGCAGCGCATTCGTCATGGACGAGTTCAAGAGGAAGTATTCCAACGAGGACACCCTGCAGGTGGCCCTGCCCCACTTCTGGGAGCACTTCGACCGCGAGGGCTACTCCATCTGGTACTGCGAGTACAAGTACGCCAACGAGCTGACACTTCCCTTCATGAGCTGCAACCTTATCTCAGGTGAGGCCCAACTGGACACGTTCGGCCCATCGGCCTGGCCCCAGGCGTCGTCAAATGAATCGATGTGCTTTCACACAGGACAGTGTATTGCATTGGCCTGGAGCGGTAAAGTGACGTGATGGATGGATGGAAAGTGGGTCAAGCTGTTGGTCTTATCCTATGCTAGAAAAACCGGTTACCGCGTTGTAAAACTGCAGGCACACCAATAGTGCCTGACGCGCACTCGGAGTCGCAATCCAGGAGCTGGATCTGGAGCTTGTGTATGAATAATCTGGTCTCCTCCACTTGGTGAACTGCACATTTTTTTAGAACGCTAGAATCCGATCACTAATGGTTGAGTAAGTGCACGTCAGTAGATTCAGAATCTGAAGTAGAGTCATGTGTGCAGCACCGGCTCGCAATTCAACATGGCATGACTGTATAGTGGTTGAGCAGCCCGCCATGGATCATTCATTGGAAAGGGAAGCATTTGTCCCCTGTCAACTAACAAGGCAGTGTCTAGTAATGGCAGCGAGCCTGAATCTGACGAGGGGAAGAGAAAACCTGAGACCATATTCATCCCAGTCGTCTCTTGATTCAGTGAGAAAAGGCTGGTTCATGCTATGGGCACAGACCTTAGGCGAACGCATCCTGCCAGAGCGGAGCGCTCGACACTTGTCGTGTTCAACACTTGTTGTGTCGACAGATTCACAAATGTAATCAAGCTACTCTGCTCGCTCTGCACAGGTATGTTCCAGCGCCTTGACAAGCTCAGAAAGAATGCCTTCGCAAGTGTCATCTTGTTTGGCGGCGCCAACGACAGCAGCATCTCCGGCATCTGGGTGTTCAGGGGTCAGAAGTTGGCCTTCGAAGTAAGTATGGGTGGTTTTCAACACACTTCTGCCCCCAAGCACTTCCTGACCTTTTGGTGGACCCGAGTACCCTGTCAATCCGGAATGATTGAGATGGGCGACGGCCAACATCTTAGCGTAGCGGATGGTCCCCTGTCATTGGGCAAGGCGGTGTCCCGTCGTGGCACCAAGTCTTAATCTGACAGGGGAAGAGGAACCTGAGGCCATTTTCATCCCAGTCACCTCTGATCAGTGAGTTAAAGGCTGGTTCATGCAATGGGCACAGATGCCATCCAGGCTCTTAAGTGGGAAAACCAGTTTTCATGCGAGATGATGTAGAACCTGAGTGTTTTCTGACATTGACCATACTTACCTCTTAGTCTTATCATCGCATGTTGATAATCGATGTATTTTCCACTGGATGAGCTGTCATTTAACACATAAAGGCATCAGTGCATTCAAATACTTTATTCTTCCTCCTTGTAGCTGTGTAGCGACTGGCAGATTGACTACGAATC
The DNA here is from genome assembly GCA_029224185.1 of Karalla daura. Classification (NCBI taxonomy): domain Eukaryota; kingdom Metazoa; phylum Chordata; class Actinopteri; order Chaetodontiformes; family Leiognathidae; genus Karalla; species Karalla daura. Next base: position 23,847,095 of record CM055195.1, read on the forward strand.
ATACGACTGGCGCAAGCTGGAGCCCGACAGCGAGGAGTGCAAGACCATGGTGAAGGAGTACTTTGCCTGGGAGGGTGACTTCAAACATGTGGGTAAAGCCTTCAACCAGGGTAAGATCTTCAAGTGAGAGGACACTGGGGCAGTGAAAGAGAGCACCCTGCGCTTCCGCCTTCCAGCACTTACAACCTATGGACTTCCAGCCGCCACGTGCTTACTTTGCTGCAAGAATGACTCTGAAATGACAGTGTTTGAACATGAGAGTGACTTGTCTCATTGGCCCCAAACTGGTTTTCTGTTGTTTGACTTGCGAAATAAAGCATTTTCCACAATGCCATTCATGGGATTTGTTGCGTGGTCTCACTTCACTTGTGCACTCTCACTCGGCAGTCTTGAACGTTACTGCCTTCATCGGTACCCCGAGTGTGACCCAACTCCTTTACTGCTCTCTGGTTGGAGAGGCGAGACAAAGCAGCGTAGCATATGCCATCAAAGTCGGCTCCTAGGGGTCCCGCTCAGACTTGTGAATGGGCTCCTTGACGTCTAACCTGCTAAGCTGCAGTGCTCTCCCGCGACTGCAGGGGGCGACCAAAGACAAGGCTGTCGTCAGGAACCAGTCCAGGCTTGCCGAGTGGAGGCCCAGCAGAATGACCGTTTACTCTTTAACTGTAGGCCCTTGTGCTGCTGTCACTCCCAAATCTTCAAAATGAGCCTTTTTTTTTTCTCCAAACGGGGTCGAGGTAGCGAAGCGGAGTTGTGGTGAATTCCACTAAAGCTCTCTCACGCTACTGATGTAAACCTTGAAGTTCAGATCCGACAGAGTAGAGCCCGACTGTTGACACCGATAGGATTCCAAATGTTTGTGCCGCGTAATGTTTATGAATAGAAAGATTTTGCACTGTCGTGTGATGAACCACACCCCGACTCCGAAACAGAAAGGGTGTGTCTTGGATGCTCCCTCTGCGAAGAGAAAGCGTTTCCGTCAAGGAGCGTTGACTGTGCACGGTCTGCAGGTATGCATGCGTCAGTCCAGGGGTGCCTTTCACAACATGCCCCTGAGCTAAAGAGATAAGAGAACGTATTTCAAAACGGTCCTTTAAATGGCTGCAAAAATACATTTTGGCAGCAACCTATTCCAACCAAACACACCCAACCAGTTTGTATCAGTTATGCCCATGTCTTGTTGATGTTCCCACACCCGCAGGCTGGATTATCCTTTCACTTCTGCACTGACTGATTTCTTTGTTTGTGCTTCTTTGTTCCTCTATATATACAGTTGCAGCCGTTCAAATGGGACACCTGGCGCAGCCCACGTTATGAATTCAGTTTATTATATTCACATGAGTCATCTTTTCAGAGTTTGGCTTGAGATGTCCAGCCGAGCTGATGCATTTTGCACAATCAGGTTGCAGTTTAATCAAGAAATTAGTTCGTTTGCAAAGTTGAAAGGACCGTGAGTCACTGACACACACATGAGACATGCACAAGGAAAGCATCACATCTCCGAGTGAGTCAGATGTGTCATATTTTCCGACCCGGGGGAAGAGTGATTCAGGCTCATTCTGGTGCAACCATCTTCTACCATAGTAGTGAACTAGGGAAGCCATTTTAGTTTGTTCTGTGGGCTCATGGAAATCAGAAAATGGAAATGTTCCCACAACAGCGGAGTGAGTCCTTGATCGCATGACTCACCCATCCTGTGGATCATGGTGGAAGAGGGCTGTAACTTGAGCAAATAACTCCAAGTTCTCCCACAGCACTGCGGCAGCTACGCCGCCACCGATGGCTAACCCTTACATTGCTGAAGGAGTCGAGTTACGAAAGAATATTCATCATGTAATAAAATCTGAAATGACCGTGGGGGTGAGCGTGCGACTCTTTTAAGACACTCGAGACAAGTTTACCGCACAGGGGTTGCAATATCAGGTCCGTGTGATCCCCCGGACCTCGCTTGTGTTTAGCAACGTCAGAGTTAAATAGCTAAACTCAAGCAAGCCACAAGAACAATACACAAACTTATGCCAACAGCAACATTTTCTCTTCCAGCCCTGCCAACCCCCCCATCTTTATTTCTCTCTTGGCCTCGCACTCACTACTTCTTTTTCCTTCCTCTCTCCCTGCCCTGGCTCTCTGGACATTTTTCTGTGTTCGTGCAGAAGAGTTGGGATGGTGCTGGGTTTGGGGAGGGGGGAGGGGAGTGGGGTGGGGCGGGGTGGGGGTTTTAAAAGCAGTTGCAGCCAGGAGGAGTGTTGTCGAGGGAGGAGGACGGAGAGAGCCTGTATTGTTTCGCCACACAAAGTCTCTGTGTGGCTGTCAGCCCCCCTGTTGGTACCAAAGGCCTGGTATGCATGTGCCGAGCATCTGGTGGTGCAAGACACACATCTGGAAAAGAGTGAGGCGGTCGGTAGGGGGCTTGGAACAGAGAGGTGAAGAGCTCACCCTGGGGAGTCCGAGCCTGAAATCCAACTCAGCTTTCTCTGAAAAAAAAAAAAAAAAGTATTGCTCAAGATGTTCTTCTATGGGTTCAGTGTTGACTAGGAGACAGTTATTATTAGTAGAATGTAAGTTTTTTCAGGCTGCGGCTGTGGCTATGAAGCCCTTAAATAGCTTTTCTTCCTCTTTAGACATGTTTACAGCTCTGCAAACGTGTGTGAGCATTGTCAGCCGGTGGTAGGGGCGTCTCCAGGCGCACAGAGACACCGCACAAGACACCGCACATACACACTGCACAGTCCCACCCTCAGAGTTTATGGAGTTTCCTTTCGACTCGAGCCAGGGGTTGGGCCTGCTTGAAATCACACTTGCAAATACACAAACACAAGTACACACTAAATTTGAGTAAAAGGAATGGGGGCAGGAAAATGGATCCTTAGTCAGCACTCAAGGACTACTTTGCTTTGTGATACTGTCCCTCACTACACATGAGCTGGAGCAGGGAAGTGTGACTGCTCAACTAGAATGAAATCGTAGGCTAGCAGGCAAGTCCTCCAACAGGTAAAGAGGGGATAAGAAGAAAAAAAGAAGCGCAGGAAAGAGTATAACTTTTAATGACAATACAAAGACATCTAAACAGTGACCTGTGGAGTTTCACCTCTGGAGCAAGGGGCGTTTACTGCTTTTCATGCACTTAAAGGGGCGTGAGCTGCACATTTCTCTTTGGCACTAAAATGCAGCATAGTAATTTAGTACTGGAATGGAATGAAGGAGGTCAGAGGTGAACATACTGAAGGGAAGTAGCTGAAAAAGGAAGAGAGAGGAGATGATTCGGTAAAGTCACCAAACAGCCTTTAGCAAAACATGCAGCTGCATAACTACGATGTGTTAGCAACATCTAGAAGTTGAAGTGGAACAGAGAAGTGATTCTTAATCATATTGGGTTTTGCTTTGCCCTTGCATGGAGGTTGCCAGTGTGAGAGTAGAGAGGAAAAGTGTGTGACACGCAGGAAGAGAGGAGAGGTACGGCTGAGGGAAAACAAACTGCCCCTGCGCTTATGGACATGAAACCCCAGAGTTGCCTTTGGCTCATATTACCAGAATCTGGAGGTGGGGCACGAGGAGTGTTGCTGAATGATGTGAAGCAAAACTTTAATATGCACTACCATGACGACCAAGTGTTGAAACAATTATTGTCCCGGGAAATCAAAACAAATGGAAACTAATCTGAATGCAGAAGTAATTAAACAATATACAATGTCCGCTCATCATTAGTTACTCACCAGTCACATTCAGCCTTGAGTACTCTAAGTATTAGTCAAAAGGTTTCAGCCGTTGATCGGTGCGGGTGTGTGCTGAACTGACAATATTCAAAACGCCTGAGGCATTTAATCATTTACATTAAACTTTATGCTACTCTTTCTGAGCCATTATCTTAAGAAAACAGGTTTTAGGTAACTTCACATGAAACAGTGCAAGAGCAACTGTTCTGCGTACTGTACTGCGGCAACACTTTTCACAACACTGAATAGGATATTTCATGCAACGTATGTCCGATTACATATGGAACTCAACCTGGTACCCCAATCTTAATTGCACAACAGTGATTTCATGTATTGACTTGCTGGCTGTTGGGAGATTACATCCCACCCAACCAACAAAGTCGAAGTGTTGGAACATTTGCAGTTATGACAGGAATGTGCAGCCCAGGAAGGTATCTGCTTGTGTTGAAGTAACAACAGATGGGTGGCGAAACAGAGGGTGGGGAAACCTCTTGCAAAACCTCTTATCGCTGCCTTGAATCAATAATTGAAAACAGCTCACGGAGAATGATTGCCGGATGCCTCAGAAATGGATGACACAGTGGGTTAATCAGGTGCAGCACACAAAGCTACCTGTGTCTCCATGAATGTGCCAAGCCACAGGAGTTGCTTCACTTTTTTCGGCCCTCATATGTTGGAACGTCAAACATCCGCATCACGCCTACCGTGAGCTTATCAGCCTTGATTACCTATGGCATAATGTGACGGCAATGGCAAGACTGAACCTGCGAGGGCGTTCCCAGCATCATGGAGTTAGGATGAGTCTAGAGCACAGACATAGAAAGACTGCAAAGGCGGCATAACAAGGAGAGAGAGAAAAAAAACAGGAAGGGTGGGGGATCATCCAACTAAAGAACAATTGCAAACTTTATACAACAAAGCAGAACAGAGTTCCCTACTACCGTATAAACAGCTTTGTGGCATGTGATATTTATCCACATACACACAGGGCATTGCTATGGAAACATCCCTGCACGTACCAAGCCCCCCCTGCTTATTATGTTGCTATAGCAGCCATCCCAGAATAGTTTCTTTTTTTTTTCTCCTGCCCGTCCCTCCCTCGTGTTCGTGACTCACAACTAGCAATGGAAACCACAATTCAGTCTGTCTCTCATTCGCCTGTTTTCCCCTGTACATTCCTCTCTGTACCAAAGGAACAGCTCGCCTTTCTGAATCATCACTGTGTATACGTGTGTGCCTATGTGTGTGTGTGTGCGGTTGTGTGAGTGTCTGTGAGCGTGTGTGTGAGTGTCTGTGAGCAAGAGAGAGAGAGAGGGAGCGAGAGGGAGCACGCGCTGTGGGGAATTCCAGCCAGATTACCAATGATGAGTTGCTATGGTGATGGCAAATATCAGGCAGGGTGACCTGTGTTTTGCAAGATAGTGTATCTTGAGCTCTGCATACTGTCATTAGCTGACTGTGATTTCTTTGTAGCTGTGATCTCACCATGGATACATTCGTCTCTCAACAGTAGGCCCACTTTGTTATGGGGAGTCCCAGCTTGTGGTCTGTTTACTCACAGGCCTCCAGGGGCAGGGAAGCACAAAATCACATGTATAGTAACGTGGCGCACACAGTGTAACAAATGATGCATGGGCTAATAAAGTTACCTCTAAACTTTTTGATGACGTGTTGAGCATGGACATTATCTCCCCTGGTTTGTTTCAGTTCCATTGCTCTAAACCATTTGCCCCAGAAGATTAAGAAAATCCAATTATCAGTGCTGATTAAATTAAGTTAAAACAAATTGGATTCACATACAGGACGGGGCCATTCCCTGCCTTTGACAGCAATTCTACATGTCAGGAATTTTTCATTTATATTCAGAGCCTCACTGATCTTAGTTTGAAAAAAAGAATGTGGAGAAATGTCTCTGGGTCAAATGAAAATTTTATTTTTATGAATAATTTTAAAATTTAATTGAAAGTGTTTGGAAGCTGGGACTGACAAAATTCGAAGTAAAAGAGTGAATGTATCAGTATCAGGCATCAGTGTTGCACTGTAAAAACATTTAACATTCAAGTATTATCACATTGATTTATGAATGACCTTTGTCAGTCTTTACATGAGTGGACCTGACTGAATTCATTTTGTGAAAGCAGTCTTGATGCAGTCTTACAAGAAGCCATGATGTTTTGACTGCAGGGCTTTGAAACGACTTTTACATGTCAAAGGTTTTTCTGGGATGAGAATACAACATACCCGCTGTAAAATGCAGTTAGAACAGCAAGACCTGTGTCTGAAATCTAGTAGAAACTTAAAGATGAAGACAATTACTCAGCTGCATTTAGTAAACGCGAACAAATGAACAAGATCTACATTCCACTGCTGTTCATATTAATTTTGCTGGACAGAGCAGAGGTCGGTATGACAAATGTTAATGAACTGGATAACAGAGATTGTGTTTTTTTTTTTTTTTGGTTTTTATTTGCATCACCTAGATGGGTTTACTCAAAGCACACTGTGAATAACAGAAATTCTGTAATTGTATTAATATTTTCTTGTGATTCAACCCGTTCATCATCTTACCCATGTTCAGGTCTCCTGTTTTATAGACCTGAATACAATTACTGTAGCATGATTTTGTGTGAACTGTGTTCTTTTCTTATTGCATATTGTTATGTATATAACGTCTAGTTAAAGAAAGTTTTTTTGAGGATGTTAAAAAGAGTCCTGAAATTGCAAGCATCAACAGGAATGCATAATATAAGATGCCTATTCACACTGCTTAATCTTGCAGCACTTTGACTCATCCTCAGCAAACGCATATTAACGCTGATTTACGATGGTAAGTTTCCTCCAACATTTTTGGATGCTGACAATGTGTCTTTGGGATGTTTATCTGATTGTGTCTTCACTATCACCCGTTCAGACACTTGTTACAACACTGACAATGCTGTATTGTGTCAAAAAAAAATCTAATGAAGTTGGTGGACAAAGAACTCTCCTGTGTGAACACAAGATGGTTTGTATTGTGAGCATCTGCCTTTCACAGTGATTGTTCCAGATGCAAAGGAAGACGTTGATTGTACTGGCATTTTCAAGTGACCACAGCTTCAGCAAAACAAGATCAGAAAGTACTAAGAATGGGCTCACTGTTTTGCTGGAACAGGGCTGGCAAGTTATCCTCAAAACAATCCATTTGCAGCGTTATCAAAGTAGGGCACAATAATAGTTGTCGCCTCTGGTAAACAAGCAAAAATTGAGAAAAAACAGTATAGTTAATTTTTTTGACTCATGAAGATAACTTTAAGCATTCTGCACATATAAAATGAATTTCTCTCCAATGTCCATTCTCTGACATTTATCATAATCATAGATTCCAGTGGGTTTAATATTCATCAAAGTGTGCTCACAGTCTGTTGTGTACGTATGTGATTAAACCTGCATTACACAATCAAATGTGCACCTCCCACACAGCTGGCGCTTTTGCGTGTAGACTTCACAACACTTGCAGAGGGATCTGATGAAATTTGGATAATCACTCGGTCCAGGTGTGGTGTCAGTTTTCTTTAATCGTATCACAAGTTGAAGTTGTGCTCAGATCATTGCCATGTGACTTTCCTCATCTAGCAGGAGACACTAATCATACACACAGACACAAACATGCATGCATGCACGCACGCACTCACACACATTCAACTGTCCGAGTCCATCTAATCCTCTGATTTTCCTCTGCTGTACAGTCTAAGCTTCCCTGTTTTCATTGTAGTCATGGGCTGTGACTCACTGTGCGTCTGGGCCAAGCTATTTGCTCTGGTTCACACTGGCTGACACACCTAGGACCAGGAAACACACCCATTCCCGCATATCCTAGTATTCAACTACGACAAAAATCGCAACAGATTTGTGACAGCCAGAGGATTAACTTTTCAAAAACAAGAACCTGAGGTGAAAATATTATCTTTCCTTCCTTAATATATTTCCTTATTCCACTCCCCACATTTTAGTTGTCTGAAAACAACTATTCCATTTATCTCAGACTGCTTATCTTCTTACAACAACAACTGATATAGGATTGATACTGGTGTATCAGTAGGTAAAAAAGGACACAGCAAATCACACAACAGTAGAAGTGCATTGTGAGGCGAAAATAAACAATCGAAGCCAGTAGAAATGCAGTTCAGCAGTGCAAGTTTTGGACAGGCACGCTCCTGTTTACACACGCACACACCGCAGGAGTTGTCTGTCTGGAAGTGGCAATCGCTCTGAGCTGAAACTGTTCTTCAAAAATAAGAAGTGCCACACCTACGATGTATGAGGACAAACATGGGGCCCCACAAACAGGTGACGTAGCAAGATGGTGTGAAAAATGTTGTATGCATTTATCAGAGAAGGTCTCTCTGATAAGATAAGGTCTCTCTGAGTAAAGGCAACACAAGGATATTTTAGATGTGTTCTGCAATGAAATCTGATCACCTGCTCACTGAAATAATCTGTTTTCAGAATTTTTAATTTCACTGTGAGGACATTTTTAATCTACTTTTGCTGCGTTTACTCAGTGACAAAAAAGAGTGAAGTTATACGACACTTCATGCAGAGTTCATGCAGGGTTTCTACTCATCTTTCACATGGTTGGAATTACACCTATGCTTTTATCTCAGTAAGCACACAATTATAGATAAATATCATGCAAGCGCACACATACACACACACACACACACACACACACTTGGTTTTGTTGTTGAAGCAGAGCTGCACCCTTTCTCTGCAAGAAAAGAAAATCAGAGCTCTCTTGGCTCATGCTTTTGTAATGTGATAATATTAAAGTACCAAAATGTGCACGCACATGTGCGTCTATGTGCCACACCCGGTTCGATCCCCACACAGCCACGCAGTAACTTCCTCTGTGTTTGCTCTGCTCCTTGCGCGCTGTTTGCTAAGGAACCTCTCTGGCTATGGGTGTGACAGGTTGCTGGTGCAGCATTTCAGTGTTCCCAGGTGTTATTGTTGGATGTGAGCAAGTACGCTCATACATTAAAATCTACCTGTACATACACATCTGACATGATATTCGCTCAACAGGACGCACCCACCCGAATCCATGATTCACTGGGGTGTTGTACCTAAAGAAATGTGTCTGTAGTTGGGTAGAGTGTGGACAGTAGACAGCAAATTTAGGCTACAACTTGATTTGAATAAATCCAGATATCTCACTTTATGTCAGCCACCTAAACAAATTATGGCTGAGTGTATAAAAGAACAAGTTATCACTCAACAGTCAGAGCAATGATAATTCTTTAAACAAATAGCCTACAACTAGTGCAATGAAAATAATGAATATGTTGTTTAAATATGGAAATATGTTGTGTATAAACAAAGTAAAAAATAATCGATAAATGGCTGTTAAATAAACCTAAATGAAATGAAACAGAGCTACATGCCATCTATCTGTCTGTCTGTCTGTCTGTCTGTCTGTCTGTCTGTCTGTCTGTCTGTCTGTCTGTCTATCTAGCAGATAAATGGCATGCATAAATAGCAGTATAAAATAAATGACGAAAAGTAACAAAAACAAAAATAAAAGACTGTAATAACCTGTAATAAAAATGAGGCAAATAGTCTAACATCAACCTTAGAATGAGTGGAACCATGGTGAGATAACTTGAGTTCAGCTGCCTGGACTGTGACAGCAAAAAAGAGTCCACGAGGAATCACAGAGGACTCCACTGGGAATCACCCATTCAAAAATAATCTTTAATGTCAATGGAGCTCCTATTTTAACTGACATTTTCATGAATAACCGAGTAAGGTCTCATCTGCCTTCTGAATATTAACCCTAATCCCAGGATAACTGTTTGAACGGCACCACCCACTATTACTGCCTGAGTTGTTTGTGTCATTTCTCCTTTTCTTTCTCCACCACACACAAAGAGATGCACAAGTTCAGCTTTCTCACACATAACACTTGGGTTAATCTTTTGTTCTAAGATTTCTAAATCACAGAAAGTCATGTCTGATTTGCGTTCCACATAAAAGTGACACTGGTTTTGACAGGAAGAAGATCGAACTACTATCACAGCTCTGGGGCAACATACAATGTGAGTCATAGTTTCAAAAAGAGATTCATTTTAAAATCCAAAACTGAAATAAAGTACTTTAATCATCAAGATAAAGCTTTAACAGTTCTCCAGGCTTCTGTCCAGGGTGGGCATTGTTAAAGAAAGCACACCTTGTAAATACACACTCTGGCTTTTGTAAGTAAAGGACTCACTCCTGAGTCATTGAGTTAATGATAACTTTCAGTCAGTCTGTGTGCAGAAGTTTAAATGCTGTAATAACATGTTTATATCATTGTCCGTCCTACCCATTTAGTGGTGTGGGCTTCACTCTTTTTGTGAAATGTTAAGCAAAAACCTGCCTAAAATCTGAAGCAAAGGAGATCTATTTTGTATTAACAGAGTGACAAAACATGAGAAAAGAGTGGTTGTACAGTTGCCTTTTATTAATCTTTTATCTTTATTTATCTTGCGTGGTAGTGGAATTTTAAGTCATTTAAAAAGACAAAAATGTTAGTTTGGCAGCTATAAGGCTGGAATAGAATATTTAGTGTGCCCTGTGGTTCATGCCCACACGCCCAACTATTAGCCATGCACAGCGATAGCACCAATCAAGCAGCAATCAAACGCACTTAATTTTCCTGGCAACAACTTTTATTTCATTACAGGCCAAGTTTTTTTTTCCACATCATTGAGATCATCCCTTTCATGCTCAGGTGCCCCTGGGCATGTGCCTAGACGTCCTCTGTAATAGAATTAAGTATGGACAGCAAAAATGAAGCAAAACAAGATCTCCAAGGTCATGTGAAAAAATGTCCAAGGTTTTTGCTGAACTCATTATATGGGTCAGAAAATTGTTTTGCAGTCACTAATGGCTGCTCATTATGACAGTTAAAGTGTTGTGAAGCATTTTAAAAGCTCTGACTGGTAGTAACTGTGAGGACAAATGTAGATGCTTTTCGACTTATGCAACTCTGACACATGTGTACATGCATGCACAGGATAGCAGGATAGGAGATAGAGCTAAAGTGATATATATATATAGATATAGATATAGATGAGTAGATAGATAGATAGATAGATAGATAGATAGCAAGACAGATAGATAGAGCTCTGAACTGACATTTCATTCCATCCCTCTTTTCCTGTTTCATGTCACTGGAGCCCTATGTTAAGCAGTGGGTGGTCCCATGCAGAGAACCACTCCCTTGCCTCGGTCCCCTCCCCAGTATTCCCCTCCCTTTGCAAACCAGGAGCCCTACCCAGCTCTCTATTCAACCACTCTGCTCAGCCCAGAGAAGCAGCCACACAGGAAAAAAGAAGTTTAAATCAACTCAGAGAAGCAGAGGGAGGGAGAGAAGAGGGAGAAACGCCCTGGAAACTTGGTTGAACAAGAAAAGAGCTACAGAAAGTAACAGACAGCAAAAGTTGTGACTGTTTCAAGTGCTTTCCTTGGGCTGGGAGGAAGGCGGGCAGCAAAGTTTTCAAGGATGCTCAAGCTGGTGTGAGGCTTCTTGGGCGCAAAGACTGCGCACAGGTAAAGACCCAATTTTTCCTACTCTCATATTGACATGAAAGCTGCTCCTGAACTTTATTGTCAGTTATACTTTGCAATGAACTTTGCTGGAAAAGAGAAAAATCACTCACAAAAGTTGCTGCATTTCAAGATGTATGTGTGTCATTCCTACAATATGTCTGAAAGTGTCTCTATCACTGAGCAATACTAAATCAGCACTGTGACTTAATCTTATTTTATTGCATGTCTTTATCATATATTTGAATTCAGTGTTGCAGGACAGATAAAGGCATATTCTATTATAGTATACTCTTATATGCTGTGGTGCTCTTATTTAGTATATAAACGTTTAAAACAATGGAGGATGAGAAGGAGGTTGGGATGGAATGGCAAAAGTGGCTGTGAATTTGTGTGAAAAAGTTTTAAACACAAATTTAATATCACCCTGTCCATGAAAAGTGGGTGTGTACCCTCGGCCACCAAATAAGTGCAGAGGACTTGACTGGAGTTGCGCACTTCATTTTTCACTGCACTCAAAGATTGTTATCCATTGTGGACTCACTGTTTTAAAAGAACATAGAGTATCCTCATGTTTCTTTTTCTATATTAACCCCCAAAATGTTTCAATTTGTAAAAGAATTAGATTACTGCACAATATGGATGTAATGTGTATTCACATCATCTTTGGGATAGAAAACTTTTTCAGCACTACATAAACTGAAAATTAAATGACCGAAGCACAAGACAGATAAAGCTTTTAATGGAGCAATTATTGAGGTGTTACTGTTTATTTTCTAAGGCCCTTGGCTGAGATGGGGCTGTTTAAAATGTAAAGGTACTTCCCTAAGAGAGCGACAAGCTTGGGTGTGGATTCCTCTGTGCCACCTCCCTCCTTTTTCCTCTCTCTCTTCTTGCTTTGCTGTATCCTCACAGTGGCACACCCTGTAACGCCCGAGAAAAAAAAAAGAAAAGAAAAAAAAAAAAACATGCATGCTGGAGACAGTTGCTGCAGTGGGTCCTTATGTACACCACAGGATATCCTGGGCGATTTGGCAAAATGAAAAGTGTTGATTATGACTTGCTCCCTCTCTATCCCCTGTGTTCAGGGTCTTATATAACTTCCAGTCATTATTTGTATGAACTCTCATATATTGGGACGTTTAATACAGTCTGCTTTTGTGCAATGTGGTGAACTTGTCTGATGGCTGTTACATGATATGGATACGTCTTTGAGCAAAGATGAAAGTTGGAAAATATCCTGTTGCTTACTACTACAATATATACTGCTTATTTTAAGGTTGGGTTCAGTAGACATAGATTCCTTTTTCTTTCTTTTACCTTGGGTCTCTTAACCTGGGCCTACAGCCAGGGTGTGCAGGGGAGGGGACATGAGGGGAGAGTGGAAGGAGGGGAGAAGACGAGGAAAGAGTCAGGGAATGAGTTAGTAAGGGGGATGGGTGGGGCGGGGGCGAGGAGGGGAGTAATGGAATGCAGTGGTTTGGAAAGACAAGCTAATTGAAACCAGGTTTGAGGCATAGAAGAGGGAGTTTAGACTTTGCACATTTAGCAAAACAGAGAGAAGTATTTTATCTTCACAAAAACTTGGGAGAGTCGTTTTTGGTGCCAACCAATTAAACACCTTTCCAGGAGTGATCTATCTTCACATCTTAACATAAAAACCTGTCTGTTAATATTGGGAGTTAACTGAAGTTGCAAATGAAGCATGAGAAGACTATATGAGACGTGATCTTTTGTTGATCCTGCTGAAAGTAAATCTGTGTGTGGCTGCCTGTACTCCGCTGCTCCCTCCTGCCACACCCTAAAGTGTTACTGTTAGAGGGAGCTGCCCTACGTAGCACACTGGTAGCGCTCTGCACATTGTCTGCTTATCTTGTGTAAAGCGATAAATCATATTGTTCTTTTGATGGTCATTGATTGTGACACAAGGTGCTTGACGAGGGGATCTAGTCATGGTTTGTCACTTAAGGTATGGTTTGTTGTCAGTGTTTCAAACTTGATGGTAGCACAAAACAAACCCCTGTATTGGATGTGTTGGTACAGGTCTCGAGGTTTGCTGCAAGCAGAGGCATGGGCTTACATAAACATGATAAATATGGAACATAAATTTGAGGTGTTGAGGCAGAACTGGTTCCTGACTACCTGCAGCTAAAACGTTTGTTGATTAAAATGGCCTCATCTTGGCTTGGGGCGGATTCTGTTGGACTAAATACTTGCACTTTCTACCGTTGCTGCAGTACAGAGGGTACATTATATTGTGACCTCAAGTAATGCCAGGCATTTGGAATGCAAAAACCAAACCGAAATTATTAGTAGAAGCTCTATTGATCAGATCTTGCTAAGTCACCAATGAGAACTTTTGCCAGTGAGCAGTGCCACTCACACTGATTTTGTCGCACTTGCCACCCATATGACAAGCAGCATCTTTTACTGGCCTGAAGAAAAGGACATGCCTCATGACTGTTTGGAGCATTAGCTTGACCTTGTGAAGATATTTATCACAGCACTCAGAAACGCTTGTATTCATGCTTTGTTGACTGTCAGCGCAACAGAGAGCAGTGAGGCTAGACTGTCATGCCACTGTGAGATGGAAAGAAACTGGTCTCTAGCACACTTCCTGTGCCATTTCCTTGTGGGTGTGTGTGGGTGGATGGAGGGAGGGACAGTGTGGAAGGGTGAAACGTGGGAGCTCAATGCAGTGAAGAAGTTGAAAAAAGGGATCATTTTATTTTTTCTCACACACTTGTAGAGTTAATTATGGCCTCAGGCCCTAACCTAAGCCTGTCCCAATTTTCAGATTGGATAAAAAAAGAGGGTGAATTTGTAGATTTTTGTTTGTTGCAGTGCTGTTGTGAATCCTAAAATTCAGCAGTGTGCGATTTGTATAAAGCCTACCAAGGCCATTCACTCAGCAACCACTCCCTGACTGCTCTTCCTTTGCCACTTTGGAATGTGTTAGTGTGTGTTCAGTAAGCTCTAACAGACACCTATCATATCATTGCTCATTTTGTTGTTGAGATATAGTGGTTTGAGAGTAACTCAAATGTGACATAACACCGCTTTCAGTCACACCCAAACATACACATGAAACTCAAACCTGTTTATTGTCGCTTCCCTGCCATTAAACTCTAAGTGTGGAATTTTTAAAGGGCACAAACTATTCTGATAAACCTATAACGTTTATGACTATATTGCCAAACATCCATAATACAACACTAACAATATATATCAACAATGAGTTTTGTTTACTGTTACTCCACAGCCTACCTGCTGTCCACTAACTGTACTGACCCATGCCCCCATCCCCCACATGCTGTTACGTTGCCTTGCACATGGAATGGCACGCAGCATCTGTTACACAAACTCTAGTTGGAATGAGCCAGCCAAAATGTCAGGGCATCAAGGTCTGGAATGTAAATTTAGCAATGCATTCAGCTTTGTTTAGGTTTTTGCTGTCTCCTGTTTTTTTCATCCTTGAGAGTCTGGCAACAAGATACTCAAGGATGGCACTCGTCTCAATCGACTGCTCCCTCGAGTTCTAAACAAATCTGACTCTCTGGTGTTTGCTAAATGCTCAGTCTGAATATGTATTTAAAGAAGGTGCTCAAGTATCAAGTTCTATTGCTAATTAAGGTTGTTGTCTATCTTTAGAAATGGACTTTGTTCTTATGCAAACTGCAACAGCAAAAAGCAATTCTAGCCAAATTGAAGGGAAGTGAAGATGGACATCCCATAGTAGTTTTCTGTGGAACTTCTTGTGATCTCTTATTTATGTGTCAGAACGACCCCCCCCCCTTCTCTTTGTCTCTGTCTCTCTTTCTCTCGCTCTCTCTCTTTCAGGTGAATTCAAATGTTCTACCCTCAACTGCAGCTGAGGTTGCACAATGTTCTTGAATGTGAAATGTCTTGTAAGCACCAGCCAAGGAACACTTCTCATTTCAGAAGTGCAGTGCCACCTAATGTGTTTCCTATCATTTTAATAAAAATTAAATTTCCTGATTTTCTGCACTGTGTAATATCGCACATATGATGGCTCATAGCAATTTACTGGGCCACAACATTTTGTAATGCAAAATGTTCCAGGAAAGGAAAATCAAAGCAAGAACCTTTTGCCATGACTTTTGAAGGGTGTAATATGGAGCAGGGTCATTATTTATCTAGCACTTATCTTTTCATACAGCAGAGTCCCTTTTTTGTTGGCCTTAAAAGAACATAAGCTCTTCAAACAGAACTTATGTGAAAATCAAGACGTTGTTGAAATGTTCTCTCATCACAATCCCTGCATTTGTTTGTGATCTCATACAGAGTTTTCTTCAGTTTTTCCATTTTGTGCATGACTCCTGCCAAAATCACAATGGTTTAATCACCAGCAGGCCAAGTTGGCGTCAGTGGGCAGGCTTTGGTCTTATGCAGGCCTTGTGGTTTGGTTTAGGGCTATGTGGACTATGGAGTGCAGAAAAGAACCATTTATTTTGACATGCATTCCTTTTTAATGTGTCATACATGCATATTTTATCTGAGTTAGGGAAAGAGTGAACTTTTGCTGTGGTCTGTTGTGTCTCTCTTTGAATTTGGTGAACTTTTTTGTGTCAACCTACAACAGAGGTTGAAGAACAGAGAGTCTATTCTGTTGTGACAACTTCACTAGTTTGGTCATTGCTCCCCTCTCCCCCTTTCCCTCTCTGCACTGAGGCCTTTTTATTGGATATAATCGAATCTTATCACTCACCAGCACCATTGTGGCTGATTCACTTATGGTTGAGCTTTAATCATTGTCACACTGCTGCTGTTTTCTGTTCATCAAATTGATTGGGTTTGGCAATCAGCCAGACAGATTAACATGAGACGTTCAGAATGGTTTTCAACATTCTGTGACTTAATTAAAATAAACTGCCAGTTGTACTCTTCCAGGTGTGTGTCTCAAAAGGTATTGAGAGACACCTTGAGCTTGATAGGGAAACAGTAACATAACATGGATGATGAAAATAAAAGACGGGTTTCAGCACTACTTAAAAAATTTAATGTATGTCAGGGAGAAAATGACTTGATGACCTGTGGTCTTTTTGTTTATTTGAGGAAAACTTGGGGGCCTGGGGTGTGGTGAACTGACTGCAGGGGACGGGCACTTAGGCAGGGCACAGGGTGGGCGGCAGAGAATAGAGCTGAAGTCTGAGAGAAAAAGGACATTTCTTTGGAGTTAGTCACTGTGGGGAGAGGCCGGGCTCCCTTCCAGCTGGCCTGACGGCTCTATCAAGGAATGTGTGTGACTGGAGGCCTGGGTGGGGCTGTGCACTGAACTACTCCCTCTGCAAGCACAGCACAGAGGCACAGCGACATGATCCGCCTCGTGGGCTGTGGACTGGTCTTGCTTCCCTTCCACACAGCATGTGTTTTTATTTTTCTTCTGCACTTTTGGTGACCACGCTTCACTGTACATGCTTGTGTGTGGGTGTTTATGGGGGTGGTCTCACCAAGATACTGCAAACAAAAGACAGGGCAATCTGTTTCTTATCTATTTCATTTGCATCCCAAATGTAGCAACTGTAAAAATAAAAGCAAATACCTCACACCATAACATTCTTTCATTTTTCAGCTCAAATACAATTCATTTTGCTTCCAGAGATCTCACATAGACCCTTTTGTTATGTGCATCGATGATCCATGTAAATTCTATGTCACTTTGCCCCAAGACTGATATTCTGAGTGTACCCCATTGTTGTTTGCTGTTTGAATGAATCCTGACATGGTATCTGATTAATACATCTCTGTAACAAGAGTATAGGCTAGAGAGTGTACACAGCTGCTGTACAGCAAGTCTCCCTACACAAACAAAATGACAACCTCACACTGGCTGCAATTTATCTCTGCTATGTCGCATCTATTTCAGGACAGTCCCCAGTCAAAAAGCCACTCAACAGAAATATGATACAATGCAAGCAGTTTCACTAGCTTTGCCTCAGTTTTGCTGATTTTATGTGTAATCACTTTCACTGTGGTGGCCTGTGTTTAGCACAGGTAATTAAAGTCACACCATTTAGTCTCACAAACAATGTCATTTGACAGACGAATGAGCAATTTTGGTTATTGAACATCTGGGACTTGGGAGGGTAAGGTTAATCATGGGTTTGGAGGGCCTGTGTCAGAAGAATTTTTCTTAGGGACATGTTCCCACCAGCAGATGCCTGTCTGCACACACATCTAGTCTGGTTCTGTTTGTACAGGGATTGACAAAGGGAAGGCTTTGTTTCATAATAGACTGGTGGGTCGAGGCAATAATTCTAGTAAGTTCTGGAAATATACTTCTAGAAACAAGTTGCAGCCAGTGTCAGTAAAATTGACTTGGAATGCAGAAATACACTCTAGTGAGCATGTGTCTTCTCTGAATTTATTTACTTAAAGAGTCTTTTGCAACATTACTACTGCCAGTACTGCTACTGCTGTTAATTATTTAAAACTATCGAGTGTGTGATTGATCATGGGATTTCATTCAGTATGAGGACTAAAATGCCATGAGTAAAGCAAAACTGTGATCACAGTAAGTTCAGGTTTGTGTGTCATGTTGGAGCTCTCTTAATGTAACGGACGTCAAACATACCACTGAAACACTACATGCTAAAAAAGAAGCATGACGAGCTCAAGACAGCTTTTGATGGTATCCTCAGTATTTCATTTTTTGAATATTGCTTTTTTTTTTAGCAAACATTCTTATGTCTTTTTTCTTATTAACAGAAGTGAAGAATACAAGAATTACAGTACAGACCTGAAGCCCTTGGCCTTGCTTGAGCAATCTGAGGTAAGTGTCCTTTACACAAATTGCAAAAGATGCACACCACAGATTAGTCATTATATCCCCGAATGCAAAGTGTCAGGGATACTATGCTTTTGGACCAACGGCATCCGCCGCCACGTCCATTGCCGCCGCATGTTTTTCGTGTTAACACGATAACTCGAACACCATTTGGACTTGAATTTTGATATTTGGCAGACAGATTCATCACTCATAGGGGAAATACCAATTTGATTTTCATACATTTTGGATCGTATGTTTTGCCACACGGGGCAGCACTTTGTTTGAAAAATCACATTTGTGCTTATATCTCCAGAACTATTAGGCCAATTGATGTCAAACTTGATGCAAATGAAGCAACATGGATTGTTCTATCGTGCCTCATGGCTTTCGGGGATATATCCATTGCACTCAGTGCTGAATGCATACTGTAGGTGTAGTTAAGTGAAGGAAATACATTTGCATTTCATATTACCCTTCAATCCACCTCAACACTATGTAGTCCATGTCACCTCAGAACAGCATGCCATTATGCAGCCAGATGCCAAACCTCTGTTGGAATGTTTGTTGCAAAGCCTCCTTTGAACCTGGAAGGTCATGCCTCTGCCATTCAGCTGTGAAAGGCCTGCCTTGTGGAAACCTGACACTTGCTGCTTCTGCTCCCTGTGCCTCCTCTTTGGATGTCCCTTCCTCCCCCTGACACCACCTGTTCTGCTTGAACCCCTTTTGCCTTCTTATGAAACAACCCTGTCAAAAGCCAAGCAAACTCATGTTGCTTTAACTATTTGCAGTTGGCAGCTGTGGATTTTTTTCCAAATGAATTGGCGGGAGAGTGAGACCCAGATTTCAATAACTTCTACAACTTATTTCAAGTGCCAGCTCATAAAAAACATTATCTCAAGGCACTTTTCAAAAGTGAGCAACAATATGTACTGTGTGCAGGGCAACTAATCGGCCATAAGAAAGTGGTTAGTGTTTTCTTGAGAGAAGCTTGATTTACAAACAAGCACCTCTGTTCCCTTTTCCACTCATTGCCTCTATGATTTCTTATAATGCAAAAGAAATCAGATTTTATGTGTGTTTCAGATATGCTTTTGATGACATCACCGATCAAATTCAATGTTACACACAGGCACATTAAGGAAATCAAAGGGAAAGAAGAAAAGGATAGTTGATTGTCATATTGGTGGATTGCTTTGAGTCACAGACTGCCTCTGTGTCTTATGATCCCAAGAACAGAGGCTTTCTTATTTAGTATCTGTTTACAACGCAATCCATATCTAATCATATGATTTTGATCAAGTTAATTGTCCCTCTGTGTTCTATCTCCAAAATAGGTTTGAGGTATTTAGGCATATTCTGAAGAGGTTGGGGTTTCATGCTTGAGTACTTTTAGTAACATATAAAACCAAAATTTTGACGAAGTCTCACTGTCTGCTGTGAGGGTTGTTACATGATAGAGCCGCTGTTGGGTTTCTTAGCCTTCATTGTAACCGTAGGGTATCTGACATGCCGCAGAGCAGTTTCACATCCATTCCTTTCCTGTTCTCACTTATCTTTTGTGGTCATTTTTTTCTCCATTTTCCCCTCTCACAATTTTCCCACCTCTCTGTCTTCCTTCCTTCCCTCCTATATTGCCGCAAGCATCACCTTCTCCCTTCAGTTTGCTGACAGAGATATGTCAAAGTCTTGAGAACAGACAGCTTATGGTTAAAGAAATACTCAGGGACAAAAGATGTCTCAATAGAAATTTGCAATGTAGTTATATATTTAAATAGATAAATAGGGAGTATGAAAGTGGGCAGTAACTATTACTATGTCCTGAGGTTGTTTAAGAACATATGGATTTTATGAAAATATGGATGGTATTTTCCTCTTTGTCCCGTGAGCCTGATTCTCCCTAAAAAATAAGCAACCAATAGGTCTGTGATAAAGAAAGCTCCTCTCCTAAACTGCAAGGCATCTTAACTGAAAGTGAGTGATCATGGTTGTTTGCTTGCTATTTTTTTTCTGTTTTTATGAATGAACAGAGAAGCTGGACCAGAGGAGTTTGGTTTAGATACTGGAATTGGCTATGTTTATTGACTTTAACTGTTTTGGAACCTTGTCTTACTTAATTTAACTGTGTTTAATGCATAAAGAACAGGGTATATTGCTTATCTTTGATATAGTCCTCTTTCCAAGATCAAACTGTGAGACATAGAAATAATGAGAAAATTGAGTTAATGCCTGAGTGTGGTTGGTGTCATCTTTGGCATATAGACCATTGTTATCTTTGGTATTATAACCCTCAGTGGCCTTGGCCCTGGAATTCCATTCTGAGAGTCTGCATTAGGCTATTCTTGAAAGAAGGCTCAATGTTACCTGAAAGCATTGCAAGCATTTTCCAGAATTCCTAACCATGCAGGATGTGTATATTCACTGACGAGCATTAATTGGTGGATTACTGGCTGCATGCCCTTGGGCACATTACAAAAACTGGGCACATTACAAAAACTGGCGGGACCAGTTTTTGAATTGCTTTTCATATCATATTCTATTTATCAGTGATTTTTCTAACACTCTCACCTTTATAGTAATTTGGCTTGACACATGGTAACAGTAATAGTAATTTGGCTGACACATGGAGGGACAAATAGATCTCACATTCTCTGTCATACTCACAGATGCACACAAACAAATGTGATTTGTCAGCATGGAAACTTCAGTGAACAGGGAAATAACCTGTTACTTAATAGTGTTTTGATATTTTGTGTTACAGTGCTAAATATTTTTGGGACGTGAAATTCAGTACTTATTTCTCAGACTTATAATTCTGGTTGTGGCACGATGAGGCAGTTTTTAAGTTGTCATGTTATATATGCAAATACATGAGAATCAACTCATCAGCCCTGATTCGACAGCAGTAATGCGTTTTATATTACGGATTATTTATGCTGAGAATGTAGGATAGTCATAGCTTTGGAATTGTGGCTTGGTCTGTTCTTTTACTCTAATGTTTACGTATATAGGGAAACATGTCAGAGAAGGAAAAAATGTGTTTAAGTTTGATGTTAATAAATCTTTTTCACCACTACAAACAGTTTTTTGAAAGTTTATTTAAAGTGATACAGAAAAGTTAAGCATACCTGTAAATTATCATGCAGAATGTTTAAATAAATATTTCTTTAAATAACTTCTGAAACTGAAACTACTGGTTGATATGTATTTGTGAAAGAGTATGTTGAACTGTCCACCTCTGCACCTCTTTGTATTTTCAGTAGAAAAGGCCTTATAAAGGTTTAAACATCATTGTTCTTTCTATTGACATTGGAGCTGGGGTTTAGGTGCAGCACTGGGCTGCTTTCCTAAGGGCAGGGTGTGGTCACCCCAACCAAATTTCCAAAACACAGAGCAGCAAGGAGGGAGGTGTTGGCAAAAGGGTGTGTATGTGTGTGGTTGTGGGAGGTGGGGTGGGGTGGGGGCTATACTAGTGTTATGCCACCATCTAGTGTTCACCTTAGTGTCTTACAGGCCAGACAAAAGTGTAATCAGTCATGTCTCTTGAGTGTGAAAGTCAGTAAAACAATTTTACATTTTTGGTTATTTATCTTTGTTAACTGTATAACTTTTCTTTATGCAGTAAAACCGAGACAGAGTCCTAATCAACCCCAGGGCTGAAACAACAGAGTACAAAATCAAGGTATACTCTGTTACAATCTCTATATATTCTTATCTATAATGCTACTCCTTTAACACATTATCTGCCTATTTATGTATATAGATGGCTGAAGAGGAGGAAACCAGGGAGGTGCTCTTTCCAGACTGGGAGGGTCCAGACAAAACTGGCCTAACAATTGAACAGACAAGTGAAGGAGAGATCTTTGTCAAGGAAGTGAAAGGAGAGTCACCTGCAGCACGGTCAGGAAAAGTATATGAAGGTACTTGATTGTTTTTTTATATACTTTTTTCTTCAAATGACTGAAATGAAATACATGAAATGTGATTAGAATCACTTCTATAATCATTCATCTAGGTGACCAGATTGTGGGAGCCACAGTCTACTTTGATAACATGAGCCCTGAAGAAACAGCTGACCTACTGAAGACACTGAACCGCCACAAGGTTGGACTAAAGCTACAAAACAAGGGAGACAAGTCCCCTTGCCGCTCACCGTTGAGCACTCCATGCCGTTCACCAATTGGCACCCTGACATGGGAAGGGAAGACCCGGTTTGGAGGCTCCAATCCAGATATCATCCTTGTAAGTAATTTTCCACATAATCTCTGTATATTTTGTATATACATGGTACAGCTTTGGTTCCATGTTGTATGCTTGTGTCTCTTTGTTGCAATAGAGTGGAGATGATGAGGACTATAAGAGAATATACACAAAGAAAATTAAACCAAGGCTGAAGTCTGAAGACCTTGCGGAGGGAGTGGATGTTCGCACAGAGCGCCATAGCAGCACAAGCAGTGATGGCAGCACAATTACTACCATAACCCGCCGGATCACTACCTACACTGTTGAAATGCCGAGTGGCATAACTGAGCAGCTTGAACTTTCAAGTCCAGAGTCTAAGGAGATGAGACACGAAGGCAGAGTCTCACAAAGCAGCCCTTCAGGTAAAGTAGGGGAAGAAGGTGGCGTTTTTGAGTTAAGTAATGTCTCTCACACCAGTGCACAATTTAGTGCCACAGAGGCACATGGGGGAGATGGGGGAGCTCAAACAATAACTGTCACAAGAGAGGGAGAAAGAGTGAGAGGAAAGGTGGGGCTTAAATTTGAGGGGTCAAGCCAGGAAGGATTTGAGGTCTCAAGTAGGACTGGACAGCTGAGAGACAGCACAAACACTGGTAGTAAGCATATAACAAAGGGAGGGTTAGAAAGTACATGGGAAAGCGCAATGGGGAAAGGATTTCAGAGTATTCACAATCCAAATGTTGGATCAAAGTTTGTTGGATCTAGATGTATTGATACTGCAGTGAGAGATGGTGCAATAGGAGGACCTGTAATAACACTTGGCAATGTTACTTCAGGATATTCATCAGCACCTGCAAATATTGCAATGACCGACACAGATATTAAACTGTCAAGTTCAAAGCTAAAAGGGAACGGGGATGTCAACCTGCCCAGTGCAAAAGTAGAATCAGCTCAAACAGACGTTCAAGGTCCAGGTTTAAACACTATGGTGAAGGAGGGAGGTTTCAAAACACCTCAGAGTAAGACATCTGACTATGGATTAAAACAGCCTGAATCCATAATTCCATCCATTGGCCTAACCGGTCCGCAACCACAAAATGAAATGAATGTATCAGTACCAAAAATTAAAGAAGGCATAAAAACGGAAATTGAAAACAAAGACATTCAAAGGACGAATGGTGGGGTTGAAATCAAAGGCTTTGACAGTAATATTGGAAGCAGAGGAAATATCAAAGAAAGTATCATGGAAGGGCCATCTGTTTCAGGAATGAAAATCTCCAGGCCAGATGTGGATATGAGTCTAAAACAACCAAAAATCAAAGGTGTTTTAGATGTGTCAGGTCCGCATATAAAGGGAGACATAGAAACACCAGAAATCCCCCCAAAAGGGGGAATTGAAATGCCAAAAATCAAAATGTCATCATTTGGCATTAAAGGCCCAAGAATGGATGGTACAGATGTTGACATTCACCTTCCCAAAGCAAATATTGACGTGAAGGCACCTAAAATTGATCTAAAAGCACCAGAGGTTGAAATGGTGGGATCTGACAGTGAAATAAAAGGACCCAAATTAAAGGTGACAAGTATTTCTGGCCCAAAGATTTCCATGCCAGATGTGGACTGCAATTTAAAAGGGCCAAAGCTTAAAGGCGATAGGGAAGTGTCAGTTCAAATGATAGAGGGTGATGTTAAAAGACCTGATATTAAAGGTCCAGAGGTTGACACTGAAGGGACAAAAGGAGGATTTAAAATGCCATCATTTGGTGCGAAGAGCCCAAATGTGGAAGGTGCAGAAGCTGACATAAAAATTTCAGGAGCAAATACTGATGTGAAAACACATGGAATTGAAATACAAGGGCCAACAGTTGATGTAGAGGGAGCTGACGGAAGGATAAAAGGACCCAAATTCAGGATGCAAGGTATTTCTAATCCAAAAATGTCAATGCCAGACATGGACCTGAACTTGAAAGGGCAAAAACTCAAAAGTGATATAGATGTATCAGTGTCAAAGATAGAGGGAGACATCAAAGTACCGAAAGGTGACATCCAAAGTCCAGAGATTGAAACTGTGGGGATAAAGGGAGGATTTGAAATGTCTAAAGTCAAAAAACCATCATTCAGCGGCAAGGGCCCAAAGGTTGAAGGTCCAGATGTTGACTTAAATCTTCCCAAACCAAATATTGATGTAAAAGCACCTGCACTTGATGTCAAAGGACCAGAAATTGATATTGAGGGGCCTGAAGGAAAGATCAAAGGACCCAAATTCAAGATGCCAAGTATTTCTGGTCCAAAGATTTCCGTGCAAGATGTAGACATCAACCTAAAAGGACCAAAAGTCAAAGGTGATGTGGATGTGTCAGTTCCAAAGATTGAGGGAGAATTCAGAAGTCCGAAAGTTGACATCAAAGGTCCAGAGATTGACCTTGAAGGGCCCAAAGGAGGATCTGAAACGCCTAAAATCAAAATGCCATCATTCGGCTTTAAGGGATCAAAGGTGGAAGGTCCAGATGTCAACATTAAAATTCCCAAAGCAAACACTGATGTGAAAGCACCGGAAGTTGATGTCAAAGGACCAGAAATTGATGTTGAGGGACCCGAAGGAAAGATCAAAGGACCCAAATTCAATATGCCAAGTATTTCTGGTCCAAAGATTTCTATGCCAGATATGGACTTCAACCTGAAAGGACCAAAAGTCAAAGGTGATGTAGATGTGTCGGTTCCAAAGATAGAGGGAGACATCAGAAGTCCAAAAGTTGACATTAAAGGTCCAGAGATTGACCTTGAAGGGTCTGAAGGAGGGTTTGAAATGCCTAAAATCAAAATGCCATCATTTGGTCTTAAGGGTCCAAAGGTTGAAGTTCCAGATGTTGACATTAACCTTCCCAAAGCAAACATAGACGTGAAAGCACCAGAGGTTGATGTGAAAGGACCAGAAATTGATGTTGAGGGACCGGAAGGAAAAATCAAAGGACCCAAATTCAAGATGCCAAGTATATCTGTTCCAAAGTTATCCATGCCAGATGTGGATATTAATCTGAAAGGCCCGAAAATAAAAGGTGATGTGGATGTGCCAAGTCAAAAGATAGAGGGTGACATCAAAGCACCAAAAGTTGATATCAAAGGTCCAGAGGTAGATACTGAAGGGCCGAAAGGAGGATTCGAAATGCCTAAAATCAAAATGCCATCATTCGGCTTTAAGGGTCCAAAGGTGGAAAGTCCAGATGTTGACATAAACCTTCCCAAAGCAAACATTGATGTGAAAGCACCAGAAGTTGATGTCAAAGGTCCAGAAATTGATATTGAGGGACCCGAAGGAAAGATCAAAGGACCCAAATTCAAGATGCCAAGTATTTCTGGTCCAAAGATTTCCATGCCAGATGTGGACTTCAACCTGAAAGGACCAACAGTACAAGGTGATGTGGATTTGACAAGTCTGAAGATAGAGGGTGACATCAAAGGACCGAAAGTTGACATCAAAGATCCAGAAGTTGATATTGAAGGGCCCAAAGGAGGGTTTGAGATGCCAAAAATCAAAATGCCATCATTTGGTCTTAAGGGTCCAAAGGTTGAAGGTCCAGATGTTGATATAAACCTTCGCAAAGCAAATATTGACGTGAAAGCACCAGAGGTTGATGTGAAAGGACCAGAAATTGATGTTGAGGGACCGGAAGGAAAGATCAAAGGACCCAAATTCAAAATGCCAAGTATTTCTGGTCCAAAGTTATCCATGCCAGATGTGGATATTAATCTGAAAGGTCCGAAAGTAAAAGCTGATGTGGATGTGCCAAGTACAAAGATAGAGAGTGACATCAAAGGACCGAAAGTTGACATCAAAGGTCCAGAGGTTGATATTGAAGGGCCCAAAGGAGGATTCGAGATGCCCAAAATCAAAATGCCATCATTCGGTTTTAAGGGCCCAAAGGCTGAAGGTCCAGATGTTGATATCAATCTCCCCAAAGCAAATATTGATACAAATGCACCTGAACTTGATGTCAAAGTACCAGATATTGAACTTGAGGGGACCGAGGGAAAGATCAAAGGACCCAAATTCAAGATGCCAAGTATTTCTGGTCCAAAGATTAGCATGCCAGATCTGGATTTCAACCTGAAAGGACCAAAGGTCAAAGGTGATGTGGATATGTCAGTTCCAAAGATAGAGGGAGACATCAAATCACCGAAAGTTGACATCAAAGCACCAGACGTTGACATTGAAGGGCCGAAAGGAGGGTTTGAAATGCCTAAAATCAAAATGCCATCATTCGGCTTCAAGGGCCCAAAGGCTGAAGGTCCAGATGTCGACATTAACCTTCCCAAAGCAAACATTGATGTGAAAGCACCAGAGGTTGATGTGAAAGGACCAGAAATTGATGTTGAGGGACCCGACGGAAAGATCAAAGGACCCAAATTCAAGATGCCAAGTATTTCTGGTCCAAAGATTTCCATGCCAGATATGGACTTCAACCTGAAAGGACCAAAAGTCAAAGGTGATGTAGATGTGTCCGTTCCAAAGATAGAGGGAGACATCAAGGCCCCCAAAGTTGATATCAAAGCACCTGACATTGACATTGAAGGGCCGAAAGGAGGGTTTGAAATGCCTAAAATCAAAATGCCATCATTCGGTTTCAAGGGGACAAAGGCTGAAGGTCCAGATGTTGACATTAACCTTCCGAAAGCAAACATTGACGTGAAAGCGCCAGAGGTCAATGTCAAAGGACCAGAAATTGATGTTGAGGGACCTGAAGGAAAGATCAAAGGACCCAAATTCAAGATGCCAAGTATTTCTGGTCCAAAGATTTCCATGCCAGATATGGACTTCAACCTGAAAGGACCAAAAGTCAAAGGTGACGTGGATGCATCAGTTCCAAAGATAGAGGGAGACATCAAAGCTCCGAAGGGTGACATCAAAGCACCAGAGGTTGATGTTGAAGGGCCGAAAGGAGGGTTTGAAATGCCAAAAATCAAAATGCCATCATTTGGCTTCAAGGGCCCAAAGGCTGAAGGTCCAGACGTTGACATTAACCTTCCCAAAGCAAACATTGATGTTAAAGCAGCGGAGCTTGATGTCAAAAGCCCAGACATTGAGGTTGAGGGACCTGAAGGAAAGATCAAAGGACCCAAATTCAAGATGCCAAGTATTTCTGGTCCAAAGCTTTCCATGCCAGATGTGGACTTCAACCTGAAAGGACCAAAGGTCAAAGGTGATGTAGATGTGTCGGTTCCAAAGATAGAGGGAGACATCAAAGCACCCAAAGTTGATATCAAAGCACCAGAGGTTGACATTGAAGGGCCGAAAGGAGGGTTTGAAATGCCTAAAATCAAAATGCCATCATTCGGCTTCAAGGGCCCCAAGGTTGAAGGTCCAGATGTCGACATTAACCTTCCCAAAGGAAACATTGACATGAAAGCACCAGAAATTGATGTCAAAGGACCAGAAATTGATGTTGAGGGCCCGGAGGGAAAGATCAAAGGACCCAAATTCAAGATGCCAAGTATTTCTGGTCCAAAGATTTCTATGCCAGATGTGGACTTCAACCTGAAAGGACCAAAAGTCAAAGGTGATGTGGATGTGTCAGTTCCAAAGATAGAAGGAGACATCAAAGCACCCAAAGTTGATATCAAAGCACCAGAGGTTGACATTGAAGGGCCGAAAGGAGGGTTTGAAATGCCTAAAATCAAAATGCCATCATTCGGCTTCAAGGGCCCCAAGGTTGAAGGTCCAGATGTCGACATCAACCTTCCCGAAGCAAGTATTGATGTGAAAGCACCAGAGGTTGATGTGAAAGGACCAGAAATTGATGTTGAGGGACCCGACGGAAAGATCAAAGGACCCAAATTCAAGATGCCAAGTATTTCTGGTCCAAAGATTTCAATGCCAGATGTGGACTTCAACCTGAAAGGACCAAAAGTCAAAGGTGATGTAGATGTGTCAGTTCCAAAGATAGAGGGAGACATCAAAGCACCCAAAGTTGATATCAAAGCACCTGACGTTGACATTGAAGGGCCGAAAGGAGGGTTTGAAATGCCTAAAATCAAAATGCCATCATTTGGCTTCAAGGGCCCCAAGCTTGAAGGTCCAGATGTCGACATTAACCTTCCCAAAGCAAACATTGACGTGAAGGCACCAGAAGTTGATGTGAAAGGACCAGAAATTGATATCGAGGGACCGGAAGGAAAGATCAAAGGACCCAAATTCAAGATGCCAAGTATTTCTGGTCCAAAGATTTCCATGCCAGATGTGGACTTCAATCTGAAAGGACCAAAAGTCAAAGGTGATGTAGATGTGTCCGTTCCAAAGATAGAGGGAGACGTCAAGGCACCCAAAGTTGATATCAAAGCACCTGACGTTGACATTGAAGGGCCGAAAGGAGGGTTTGAAATGCCTAAAATCAAAATGCCATCATTCGGCTTCAAGGGCCCAAAGGTTGAAGGTCCAGATGTCGACATTAACCTTCCCAAAGGAAACATTGACGTGAAAGCACCAGAGGTTGATGTGAAAGGACCAGAAATTGATGTTGAGGGACCTGAAGGAAAGATCAAAGGACCCAAATTCAAGATGCCAAGTATTTCTGGTCCAAAGATTTCCATGCCAGATATGGACTTCAACCTGAAAGGACCAAAAGTCAAGGGTGATGTAGATGTGTCCGTTCCAAAGATAGAGGGAGACATCAAGGCACCCAAAGTTGATATCAAAGCACCAGAAGTTGACATTGAAGGGCCGAAAGGAGGGTTTGAAATGCCTAAAATCAAAATGCCATCATTCGGCTTCAAGGGGCCAAAGGTTGAAGGTCCAGATGTTGACATTAACCTTCCCAAAGGAAACATTGACGTAAAAGCACCAGAAGTTGATATGAAAGGACCAGAAATTGATGTCGAGGGACCCGACGGAAAGATCAAAGGACCCAAATTCAAGATGCCGAGTATTTCTGGTCCAAAGATTTCTATGCCAGATGTGGACTTCAACCTGAAAGGACCAAAAGTCAAAGGTGATGTGGATGTGTCCGTCCCAAAGATAGAGGGAGACATCAAGCCCCCCAAAGTTGATATCAAAGCACCTGACGTTGACATTGAAGGGCCGAAAGGAGGGTTTGAAATGCCTAAAATCAAAATGCCATCATTTGGCTTCAAGGGCCCAAAGGTTGAAGGTCCAGATGTTGACATTAACCTTCCCAAAGCAAACATTGACGTAAGAGCACCAGATGTTGATGTGGAAGGACCAGAAATTGATGTTGAGGGACCTGAAGGAAAGATCAAAGGACCCAAATTCAAGATGCCAAGTATTTCTGGTCCAAAGATTTCCATGCCAGATGTGGACTTCAACCTGAAAGGACCAAAAGTCAAGGGTGATGTAGATGTGTCCATTCCAAAGATAGAGGGAGACATCAAAGCACCTAAAGTTGATATCAAAGCACCTGACGTTGACATTGAAGGGCCGAAAGGAGGGTTTGAAATGCCCAAAATCAAAATGCCATCATTTGGCTTCAAGGGCCCCAAGGTTGAAGGTCCAGATGTCGACATTAACCTTCCCAAAGCAAACATTGACGTAAAAGCACCAGATGTTGATGTGAAAGGACCAGAAATTGATATTGAGGGGCCTGAAGGAAAGATCAAAGGACCCAAATTCAAGATGCCAAGTATTTCTGGTCCAAAGCTTTCCATGCCAGATGTGGATTTCAACCTGAAAGGACCAAAGGTCAAAGGTGATGTAGATGTGTCGGTTCCAAAGATAGAGGGAGACATCAAAGCACCCAAAGTTGATATCACAGCACCAGAGGTTGACATTGAAGGGCCTAAAGGAGGGTTTGAAATGCCTAAAATCAAAATGCCATCATTCGGCTTCAAGGGCCCCAAGATTGAAGGTCCAGATGTCGACATTAACCTTCCCAAAGGAAACATTGACATGAAAGCACCAGAAATTGATGTCAAAGGACCAGAAATTGATGTTGAGGGCCCGGAGGGGAAGATCAAAGGACCCAAATTCAAGATGCCAAGTATTTCTGGTCCAAAGATTTCTATGCCAGATGTGGACTTCAACCTGAAAGGACCAAAAGTCAAAGGTGATGTAGATGTGTCCGTTCCAAAGATAGAGGGAGACATCAAGGCCCCCAAAGTTGATATCAAAGCACCTGAAATTGACATTGAAGGGCCGAAAGGAGGGTTTGAAATGCCTAAAATCAAAATGCCATCATTCGGCTTCAAGGGCCCAAAGATTGAAGGTCCAGATGTCGACATTAACCTTCCCAAAGGAAACATTGACATGAAAGCACCAGAAATTGATGTCAAAGGACCAGAAATTGATGTTGAGGGCCCGGAGGGAAAGATCAAAGGACCCAAATTCAAGATGCCAAGTATTTCTGGTCCAAAGATTTCTATGCCAGATGTGGACTTCAACCTGAAAGGACCAAAAGTCAAAGGTGATGTAGATGTGTCAGTTCCAAAGATAGAGGGAGACATCAAAGCACCCAAAGTTGATATCAAAGCACCAGAGGTTGACATTGAAGGGCCGAAAGGAGGGTTTGAAATGCCTAAAATCAAAATGCCATCATTCGGCTTCAAGGGCCCAAAGGTTGAAGGTCCAGATGTCGACATTAACCTTCCTAAAGCAAACATTGATGTGAAAGCACCAGAGGTTGATGTGAAAGGACCAGAAATTGATGTTGAGGGACCCGACGGAAAGATCAAAGGACCCAAATTCAAGATGCCAAGTATTTCTGGTCCAAAGATTTCAATGCCAGATGTGGACTTCAACCTGAAAGGACCAAAAGTCAAAGGTGATGTAGATGTGTCAGTTCCAAAGATAGAGGGAGACATCAAAGCACCCAAAATTGATATCAAAGCACCTGACGTTGACATTGAAGGGCCGAAAGGAGGGTTTGAAATGCCTAAAATCAAAATGCCATCATTCGGCTTCAAGGGCCCAAAGGTTGAAGGTCCAGATGTTGACATTAATCTTCCCAAAGCAAATATTGATGTGAAAGCACCAGAGGTTGATGTCAAAGGACCAGAAATTGATGTTGAGGGACCGGAGGGCAAGATCAAAGGACCCAAATTCAAGATGCCAAGTATTTCTGGTCCAAAGATTTCAATGCCAGATGTGGACTTCAACCTGAAAGGACCAAAAGTCAAAGGTGATGTAGATGTGTCAGTTCCAAAGATAGAGGGAGACATCAAAGCACCCAAAATTGATATCAAAGCACCTGACGTTGACATTGAAGGGCCGAAAGGAGGGTTTGAAATGCCTAAAATCAAAATGCCATCATTCGGCTTCAAGGGCCCAAAGGTTGAAGGTCCAGATGTTGACATTAATCTTCCCAAAGCAAATATTGATGTGAAAGCACCAGAGGTTGATGTCAAAGGACCAGAAATTGATGTTGAGGGACGGGAGGGCAAGATAAAAGGACCAAAATTCAAGATGCCAAACATTTCTGGTCCAAAGATTTCTATGCCAGATGTGGATTTCAATTTGAAAGGACCCAAGATCAAAGGTGATTTGGATGTGTCAGTTCCAAAGATAGAAGGCGATATTAAAACACCTGAAGTTGACATCAAAGGTCCAGACATCGCCTTTGATGCTGCAGAGAATGGCACGAGGAAATCAAAGTTCAAGATGCCAAAGTTTGGTTTCAAAGGAACAAAGGTGAAAGTACCAGATTCAGATTTGAAAATAGTGAAGGGAGATGTCAATCTTAAAGCTAAAGGAGGTAGCTCTGAAGGTCTTAATGTTGACCTTGGAATTTCGGGTCCAAAAGTCAAAGGATCAAAGTTCAAGATGCCAAAATTTGGTTTCAAAGGCCCAAAGGCAGAAGGTCCAGATGTTGAAATGAACCTTCCAAAAGGCAACATTGATGTCAAGGCACCTGAACTTGACATAGGCGGAATAGATGTTGATACTGAGGGACCAGATGGAAAGATAAAAGGACCAAAATTCAAGATGCCAAACATTTCTGGTCCAAAGATTTCCATGCCAGATGTAGATTTCAACTTGAAAGGTCCTAAAATCAAAGGGGATGTGGATTTGTCAATTCCAAAGATAGGGGGAGATGTTAAGGCTGCTGAAGTTGACATTAAATCTCCCGAAGTTGAGATTGAAAGTCCAAAAGGAGGTTTTGAAATGCCTAAAATCAAAATGCCATCATTTGGCTTTAAGGGCCCAAAGGTTGAAGGTCCAGATGCTGACATCAATCTTCCAAAGGCAACAATCGATGTGGGCTCAGCTGAACTTGATGTGAACGTTCCAGAGATTGATATTGAGGGACCGGAGGGAAAGATCAAAGGACCCAAATTCAAGATGCCAAGTATTTCTGGTCCAAAGATATCAATGCCAGATATGGATTTCAACCTGAAAGGACCCAAACTCAAAGGCGATGTGGATGTCAACGTTCCAAAGATAGAAGGGGAATTTAAAGCACCTGACGTGAAAGTCAAAGGTCCAGAGGTTGATAGTGAAGGGCTCAAAGCAGGATTTGAAATGCCTAAAATCAAAATGCCATCATTTGGACTAAAGGGTCCAAAAGTGGAAGGTCCAGATGTTGACTTAAACCTTCCCAAAGGAAACATTGACATAAAAGCACCAGAACTTGATGTGAAAGCACCAGAAATTGATGTTGAGGGACCCGACGGAAAGATCAAAGGACCCAAATTCAAGATGCCAAGTATTTCTGGTCCAAAAATTTCAATGCCAGATGTGGACTTCAACCTGAAAGGACCAAAAGTCAAAGGTGATGTGGACGTGTCCGTTCCAAAGATAGAGGGAGACATAAAGGCACCCAAAGTTGATATCAAAGCACCAGATGTTGACATAGAAGGGCCGAAAGGAGGGTTTGAAATGCCTAAAATCAAAATGCCATCATTTGGCTTCAAGGGCCCCAAGGTTGAAGGTCCAGATGTCGATATTAACCTTCCCAAAGCAAATATTGACATGAAAGCACCAGAAGTTGATGTGAAAGGACCAGAAATTGATATTGAGGGACCGGAAGGAAAGATCAAAGGACCCAAATTCAAGATGCCAAGTATTTCTGGTCCAAAGATATCAATGCCAGATATGGATTTCAACCTGAAAGGGCCCAAACTCAAAGGTGGTGTAGATATGTCGGTTCCAAAGATAGAGGGAGACATCAAGGCACCCAAAGTTGATATCAAAGCACCTGACGTTGACATTGAAGGGCCTAAAGGAGGGTTTGAAATGCCTAAAATCAAAATGCCATCATTCGGCTTCAAGGGGCCAAAGGCCGAAGGTCCAGATGTTGACATTAACCTTCCCAAAGCAAACATTGACGTAAAAGCACCCGAAGTTGATGTCAAAGGACCAGAAATTGACATCGAGGGACCCGAAGGAAAGATCAAAGGACCCAAATTCAAGATGCCAAGTATTTCTGGTCCAAAGCTTTCCATGCCAGATGTGGATTTCAACCTGAAAGGACCAAAAGTCAAAGGTGATGTAGATGTGTCCATTCCAAAGATAGAGGGAGACATCAAGGCACCCAAAATTGATATCAAAGCACCTGACGTTGACATTGAAGGGCCGAAAGGAGGGTTTGAAATGCCTAAAATCAAAATGCCATCATTCGGCTTCAAGGGGCCAAAGGCCGAAGGTCCAGATGTTGACATTAACCTTCCCAAAGCAAACATTGATGTAAAAGCACCCGAAGTTGATGTCAAAGGACCAGAAATTGATATCGAGGGACCCGAAGGAAAGATCAAAGGACCCAAATTCAAGATGCCAAGTATTTCTGGTCCAAAGCTTTCCATGCCAGATGTGGATTTCAACCTGAAAGGACCAAAAGTCAAAGGTGATGTAGATGTGTCCATTCCAAAGATAGAGGGAGACATCAAGGCACCCAAAGTTGATATCAAAGCACCTGACGTTGATATTGAAGGGCCGAAAGGAGGGTTTGAAATGCCTAAAATCAAAATGCCATCATTCGGCTTCAAGGGGCCAAAGGCCGAAGGTCCAGGTGTTGACATTAACCTTCCCAAAGCAAACATTGACGTGAAAGCACCAGAAGTTGATGTCAAAGCACCAGAAATTGATATCGAGGGACCTGAAGGAAAAATCAAAGGACCCAAATTCAAGATGCCAAGTATTTCTGGCCCAAAGCTTTCCATGCCAGATGTGGATTTCAACCTGAAAGGACCAAAAGTCAAAGGTGATGTAGATGTGTCCGTTCCAAAGATAGAGGGAGACATCAAGGCACCCAAAGTTGATATCAAAGCACCTGACGTTGACATTGAAGGGCCGAAAGGAGGGTTTGAAATGCCTAAAATCAAAATGCCATCATTCGGCTTCAAGGGCCCAAAGGTTGAAGGTCCAGATGTCGACATTAACCTTCCTAAAGCAAACATTGATGTGAAAGCACCAGAGGTTGATGTGAAAGGACCAGAAATTGATGTTGAGGGACCCGACGGAAAGATCAAAGGACCCAAATTCAAGATGCCAAGTATTTCTGGTCCAAAGATTTCCATGCCAGATATGGACTTCAACCTGAAAGGACCAAAAGTCAAAGGTGACGTAGATGTGACCGTTCCAAAGATAGAGGGAGACATCAAGGCACCCAAAGTTGATATCAAAGCACCTGACGTTGACATTGAAGGGCCGAAAGGAGGGTTTGAAATGCCTAAAATCAAAATGCCATCATTCGGTTTCAAGGGGACAAAGGTTGAAGGTCCAGGTGTTGACATTAACCTTCCCAAAGCAAACATTGACGTGAAAGCACCAGAGGTTGATGTCAAAGGACCAGAGATTGATGTTGAGGGACCTGAAGGAAAGATCAAAGGACCCAAATTCAAGATGCCAAGTATTTCTGGTCCAAAGCTTTCCATGCCAGATGTGGACTTCAACCTGAAAGGACCAAAAGTCAAAGGTGATGTAGATGTGTCAGTTCCAAAGATAGAGGGAGACATCAAGGCACCCAAAGTTGATATCAAAGCACCAGAGGTTGACATTGAAGGGCCGAAAGGAGGGTTTGAAATGCCTAAAATCAAAATGCCATCATTCGGCTTCAAGGGCCCAAAGGTTGAAGGTCCAGATGTTGACATTAACCTTCCCGAAGCAAATATTGATGTGAAAGCGCCTGAAGTTGATGTGAAAGGACCAGAAATTGATATTGAGGGACCTGAAGGAAAGATCAAAGGACCCAAATTCAAGATGCCGAGTATTTCTGGCCCAAAGATTTCCATGCCAGATATAGATTTCAACCTGAAAGGACCAAAAGTCAAAGGTGATGTGGATATGTCAGTTCCAAAGATAGAGGGAGAAATCAAGGCACCCAAAGTTGATATCAAAGCACCTGACGTTGACATTGAAGGGCCGAAAGGAGGGTTTGAAATGCCTAAATTCAAAATGCCATCATTCGGCTTCAAGGGCCCAAAAGCTGAAGGTCCAGACGTTGACGTTAACCTTCCCAAAGCAAACATTGACGTGACAGCTCCGGAAGTTGATGTGAAAGGACCAGAAATTGATGTTGAGGGACCGGAAGGAAAGATCAAAGGACCCAAATTCAAGATGCCAAGTATTTCTGGTCCAAAGATTTCTATGCCAGACATGGACTTCAACCTGAAAGGACCAAAAGTCAAAGGTGATGTAGATGTGTCAGTTCCAAAGATAGAGGGAGACATCAAGGCACCCAAAGTTGATATCAAAGCACCAGAAGTTGACATTGAAGGGCCGAAAGGAGGGTTTGAAATGCCTAAATTCAAAATGCCATCATTCGGTTTCAAGGGCCCAAAGGCTGAAGGTCCAGATTTTGACATCAACCTGCCCAAAGCAAACATTGATGTGAAAGCACCAGAAGTTGATATCAAAAGACCAGAAATTGATATTGAGGGACCTGAAGGAAAGATCAAAGGACCCAAATTCAAGATGCCAAGTATTTCTGGTCCAAAGATTTCTATGCCAGATGTGGACTTTAATTTGAAAGGCCCTAAACTCAAAGGTGATGTGGATGTGTCAGTTCCAAAGATAGAGGGTGATATCAAAGCACCGAAAGTCGATATTGAAGGTCCAGAGGTTGACTTTGGTGGGCCCAAAGGAGGGTTTGAAATGCCCAAAATCAAAATGCCATCATTTGGCTTTAAGGGCCCCAAGGTTGAAGGTCCAGATGCTGACATCAATCCTCCAAAGGCAACAATTGATGTGGGCTCAGCTGAACTTGATGTGAACGTTCCAGAAATTGACATTGAGGGACCGGAAGGAAAGATCAAAGGACCCAAATTCAAGATGCCAAGTATTTCTGGTCCAAAGATTTCCATGCCAGATATGGACTTCAACTTGAAAGGACCAAAAGTCAAAAGCGATGTGGATGTGTCAGTTCCAAAAATAGAGGGAGACATCAAGTCACCCAAAGCAAATATCAAAGGTCCAGAAGTTGATATTGAAGGGTCTAAAGTAGGGTTCGAAATGCCTAAATTCAAAATGCCATCATTCGGTTTCAAGGGCCCAAAGGTTGAAGGTCCAGATGTTGATATCAATCTCCCCAAAGCAAGTATTGATGTAAATGCTCCAGATGTTGATATGAAAAGACCAGAAATTGATATTGAGGGGCCTGAAGGAAAGATCAAAGGACCCAAATTCAAGATGCCAAGTATTTCTGGTCCAAAGATTTCTATGCCAGATGTGGACTTCAACCTGAAAGGACCAAAAGTCAAAGGTGATGTGGATGTGTCTGTTCCAAAGATAGAGGGAGACATCAAAGCACCCAAAGTTGATATCAAAGCACCAGAGGTTGACATTGAAGGGCCGAAAGGAGGGTTTGAAATGCCTAAAATCAAAATGCCATCATTCGGTTTCAAGGGCCCAAAGGCTGAAGGTCCAGATGTTGACATTAACCTTCCCAAAGCAAACATTGATTTGAAAGCACCAGAAGTTGATGTGAAAGGACCAGAAATTGACATTGAGGGACGTGAAGGAAAGATCAAAGGACCCAAATTCAAGATGCCGAGTATTTCTGGTCCAAAGATTTCTATGCCAGATATGGATTTCAACCTGAAAGGACCTAAAGTCAAAGGTGATGTAGATGTGTCTGTTCCAAAGATAGAGGGAGACATCAAGGCACCCAAAGTTGATATCAAAGCACCAGAGGTTGACATTGAAGGGCCGAAAGGAGGGTTTGAAATGCCTAAAATCAAAATGCCATCATTCGGCTTCAAGGGCCCAAAGGTTGAAGGTCCAGATGTCGACGTCAACCTTCCCGAAGCAAATATTGACGTGAAAGCACCAGAGGTTGATGTCAAAGGACCAGAAATTGATGTTGAGGGACCCGACGGAAAGATCAGAGGACCCAAATTCAAGATGCCAAGTATTTCTGGGCCTAACATTTCCATGCCAGATGTGGACTTCAATCTGAAAGGACCAAAAGTCAAAGGGGATATAGATGTGTCAGTTCCAAAGGTTGAGGGTGAAATGAAATCAGCCAAAGTTGATATCAAAGGTCCAGAAGTTGATATTGAAGGGCCGAAAGGAGGGTTTGAAATGCCTAAATTCAAAATGCCATCATTTGGCTTCAAGGGCCCAAAGGTTGAAGGCCCAGACGTTGACATTAACCTTCCCAAAGCAAACATTGACGTGAATGCACCAGAGGTTAATGTCAAAGGACCAGAAATTGATGTCGAGGGACCTGAAGGAAAGATCAAAGGACCCAAATTCAAGATGCCAAGTATTTCTGGTCCAAAGCTTTCCATGCCAGATGTAGACTTCAACCTGAAAGGACCAAAAGTCAAAGGTGATGTAGATATGCCAGTTCCAAAGATCGAAGGAGAAATCAAATCACCCAGAGTTGATATCAAAAGTCCAGAGTTGGATATTGAAGGGCCGAAAGGAGGGTTTGAAATGCCTAAATTCAAAATGCCATCATTCGGTTTCAAGGGCCCCAAAGTGGAAAGTCCAGATGTTGATATCAATCTCCCCGAAGCAAATATTGACGTAAAAGCACCTGAATTTGATGTGAAAGGACCAGAAATAGATATTGAGGGACCGGAAGGAAAGATCAAAGGACCCAAATTCAAGATGCCAAGTATTTCTGGTCCAAAGATTTCCATGCCAGATATGGACTTCAACCTGAAAGGACCAAAAGTCAAAGGTGATGTAGATATGTCGGTTCCAAAGATAGAGGGAGACATCAAGGCACCCAAAGTTGATATCAAAGCACCTGACATTGATATTGAAGGGCCGAAAGGAGGGTTTGAAATGCCTAAAATCAAAATGCCATCATTCGGCTTCAAGGGGCCAAAGGCTGAAGGTCCAGATGTTGACATTAACCTTCCCAAAGCAAACATTGACGTAAAAGCACCAGAAGTTGATGTGAAAGGACCAGAAATTGATGTTGAGGGGCCTGAAGGAAAGATCAAAGGACCCAAATTCAAGATGCCAAGTATTTCTGGTCCAAAGCTTTCCATGCCAGATGTAGACTTCAATCTGAAAGGACCAAAAGTCAAAGGTGATGTGGATATGTCAGTTCCAAAGATCGAGGGTGACATCAAAGCACCAGAAGTTGATATCAAAGGTCCAGAGGTTGACCTTGACGGGCCCAAAGCAGGTTTTGAAATGCCTAAAATCAAAATGCCATCATTTGGTTTTAAGGGCCCAAAGATGGAAGGTCAAGATGTCGACATCAATCTTCCCGAAGTCAACATTGATGTCAATGCACCTGAACTTGGCATAAAGGGACCAGAAGTTGATGTTGAGGGACCTGAGGGAAAAATCAAAGGACCCAAATTTAAGATGCCAAGTATTTCTGGTCCAAAGATTTCCATGCCTGACATGGACTTAAATTTGAAAGGCCCAAAAGTCAAAGGTGATGTAGATGTGTCCATTCCAAAGATAGAGGGAGACATCAAAGCACCCAAAGTTGATATCAAAGCACCAGACGTTGACATTGAAGGGCGCAAAGGAGGGTTTGAAATGCCTAAATTCAAAATGCCATCATTCGGCTTCAAGGGCCCAAAGGCAGAAGGTCCAGATGTTGACATAAATCTTCCCAAATCAAGCATTGACATGAAAACACCTGAACTTGATATCAAAGGACCAGAAATCAATCTTGTGGCACCAGAGGGTAAAATCAAAGGATCCAAATTCAAGATGCCGAGTATTTCTGGACCAAATATTTCCATGCCTGATGTGGATTTTAATCTGAAAGGTCCAAAAGTCAAAAGTGACATGGATGTCTCTATTCCAAATGTTGAGGGAGACATCAAAGCACCCAAAGTTGACATCAAAGTTCCAGAGGCTGACATTGACGGTTCCAAATCAGGGTTTGAAATGCCTAAAATCAAAATGCCATCTTTCGGCTTCAAGGGCCCAAAGGTCGAAGGTCCAGACGTTGACATTAATCTTCCCAAAGCAAATATTGATGTGAAAACACCTGAAATTGACATCAAAGGACCAGAAAGTGATCTTGAGGTAACAGAGGGTAAAATCAAAGGACCCAAATTTCACATGCCCAACATAACTGGGCCAAAAATATCAACACCAAATTTAGACTTTAATCTGAAAGGTCCCAAAGTCAAGGGAGAGATAAATGCAGAAGCACCTAAGATTGAAGTTCCAGATGTTGACATTGACGGTCCCAGTGGTAAAATGAAGGGATCAAAATTCAACATGCCAACCATTTCAGGTCCAAAGCTTTCTATGCCTGATGTGGATCTCAGTCTGAAAGGTTCTAAATTCAAAGGTGATGTGGATGTGTCAGTTCCAAAGATAGAGGGAGATATCAAAGCACCCAAAGTTAACATCAAAGGTCCAGATATTGAAATTGAAGGGCCAAAAGGTGGGGTTGAAGCTCCATCCATTGAAGAGAATATTACTGGTCCAAATGTTGACATTGACTTCCCCAATGTCACAATGGATGGTTCTTCTATTGACACTGCAAAGAAAAATGTTACATTTCCAAAGTTCAAAGGTCCTAAATTTGGAATGAAATCCCCAGAATTGGAGGCACCTGATTCAAGTGTCAAGACCTCCACATTCAATGTGCGCGCCAAAGGATCAAAGACAGAAGTCAGTCTCCCAGAAACTGAAGCAAGTCTTGATGCCCCCGACATTGACATTGATGTAAAGGGTAAACGGGGGAAATTTAAACTGCCTAAAGTGAAAGGAAAGGCAAAGAAGACTGATAGTGACATGGGAGGATTAGCATTGAACTTGGATGCTGAAACATCAAGTTCCCATGTCAAAGGAACAAAAGTAAAGAAGCCACTTTTTGGCAAGCTACATTTTCCTGATGTTGAATTAGATATAAAATCACCAAAAGTGAAAGGTGATGGGTCTTTATCAGAGACATTAAAGTCCTCAGATTTGGATTTGCCATCCATTGGTCTGAAGACCAATGCTGACAGTCCACGTTTAGAAGGGTCTTCCTCTGATATTGGTCCCAATCCAAATATAAAACAGGCAACCATTTCAACAGGGTTTAAGGGCCAAAAGTTAAATTTGAAAAGTGGTGCAGAGCTTGATGTGGGTGTGGCAGGGGACAGTGCAAGTGATGGTCTTCATTATCCAGAGGGAACTATAACATTTCCAAAACTGAAAATACCTAAATTTGGTGTTGCACTGCCTGAGATGAAAGGACAGCAAGGTTCAGGAAGTGTTGAGTCAGGACTTGCAGTTAGTGGAGGCGATATAAGCATCCAGGCTCCATCTGTTAATTACCAAGGCAGTTCACAAAATATTGATGTTCCTAGTCCAGAACTGAGACACAGTGAGGGCAAAGTCAGGGTAAAAATGCCCAAATTGTTTGGCAAATCAAAGACGAAGGGTGGTAGTGACATTCAAGGATCAGAGGGAGAATTAAGTGCAAGTGGAAAAGGTAGTAATGTCACTAAAGAACTACGTGTACAAAGTGGGAAACCAGAATTAGAGGTTGATCCTGAACTCAGTGTGTCCT
The DNA here is from genome assembly GCA_029224185.1 of Karalla daura. Classification (NCBI taxonomy): domain Eukaryota; kingdom Metazoa; phylum Chordata; class Actinopteri; order Chaetodontiformes; family Leiognathidae; genus Karalla; species Karalla daura. The sequence goes on from CM055195.1 coordinate 23,888,218, forward strand.
CTAGAGGCAAGTCAGCTTCACTAGATCTATTTAAGAAATCAAGGCATCGGTCCTCTTCGCTGAGTGATGAAGGGGGGCTTGCCGTTAGCACTCCTTCAGTTGACCTAGAGGCTGAGGGTAGTGACATTGCATTAACCCTTGGGGGAAGTAAGGTAAAAGGAAAGAAAGGAAAGTTGAAGTTTGGCACCTTCGGAGGTTTTGGTTCAAAGTCAAAGGGCTCATATGAAGTGACACTTGGTGAGGATAATGAAGCAGGAGTGGAGGGAGGTGCTGGTGTTTCTCTGCCTTCTAAAAAATCTAGATTGTCGTCATCTTCTAGCAGTGATAGTGGTTCAAAGGGTGGTTTCAGGTTCCCAAGACTTGAACTATCCGTTTCACCCAAAAAATGAACAATTATTAGGAAGATTACCTTTCTCATGAACATTCAAATACCTTCCATAACTGTTAGAATTAATATCTTCAAATAGGGGTTATAATGACACCAATAGGGGACATACCCAATCATCTCAATGTTGTTGCTTACTCTTTTCAGTGATTAGAAAAGAGTGCATGAGATTGTTTAAAATCCCTTCAAACTGTAAATAAGATTGTTTTGTATTGTAATAATAAATATTGTTTTATTGTTTTTGTACATAGTCTAGATTTATTATATACCACCTCATCAAATTTTCACCAATAGTTTATTACAGGGTTTGACATTTTGTCCTGTTACATACAGTTAAATACATGTTTATGAACAGGTGTGGTTTATTAGTATCCAGGGGTCTGTTACACCGGGCTTATATTATTTTGAAGGATAAAATGTTTATACAGCCAGACACAAATATTAACAGATGCAAGCTTTTGTATGAAATTATTCAATTTTCAGGCTTTCATATTATATAATCAGTGCAGAAGCATATATTCACAATATAGAGCTGGCCCCTTACTACACATTCTAAAGAGTGATAGTGTTGTAAATACCATAATTGCAAAGACAATCACTGCTTGGATGCATAAAAGTACTATTAGTACTTTTCTGTCAAAGGAAAATGTAATTCACCCTTTCACTGAGTGTCATTTACCAAAACTGTGCATTTGTTTCAAATATTTTCAACATGTTCTTTGTGATCTGTCATTTTCATACTTAACTGTTTTATGATCCACTGTGTTTTACTTCCTTCAATTCATGTCACTGTATCTTTGTACACACACCTTATGATTACATAAAAAATGTCACAAATAAACATCTTTTCTTGATTTATTTGCAAATGGTTTCTATGTTAATAGAGGTTAAAGGATAAAGCATGTTTATATGGGTTGATTCTTTTGTGTGCATTCTGCTAAATAAACGAAATAAAAAGGTTAATAGAATCTATAAGGATTCTTATATTGGTATATGAATGTTTTATTGATACGAGTTGATAAAGACGTATGACATAATCAGAAGTAATCATCCATCAATCATTCCACCCTGAATTGTTAACAACTCTCATCCACTCGGTGGGTAATTGGTTAGTTGCCACTGGTCCCTGGTTTAAATACCAGTTAGACCTTCTATTTAAGTTCTCTCCAGAGCGAACAAGTTTTCCACAGCACTCCACAGCTCCCACAGCACAAAAACATGCATGTTTTTCTAAAGCGGAGAAAACTGACCCTAGGTGTGAGTCTGAGAGTAAATGGTGTTTGCGCCCTGGTGACCTGTCCAGAGTGTGTCTGCCTTTGCCCTGCATGCACAGGAGACAAGCTCCAGCAGATCATGTGATATTGATAATGTACGAAGCCGGTATTATAATGGATAGATAATAGCTCAAGCTAAGTACAGAAATACATGAACCCAATTCATTATTATGAACAATGACCAATTAACACAAGGCTGTATCTCTATAATCAGTGACATGTGGTGAGGTTCATGGCTGGTGAGGCACTGATGTCATCACTATCAAATTTTCCAACATATGAACTCTACAGAGTAGCTTATTCGCCATTGATTGGCAGCATTTAGTGAATTGTTTGAAATCTCATATGAATGTTATTTACACATACAAACCATATCATACAAAAAGCACATTTAATACAACAATAAAGCGTCATGATCTTACCTTCACTAATAAGATAAACCCATGCGTCGTTCCTTTTGAACAAAAGAATTGATGACTTGTTCGTAGAAGTGTTCCTTATCCTGTTTCAGTTTTTAAAGTCTCTGTGTCTCAGTGGAGACCGCCGGGTGATAGGAGTAAATAACGGATGGCTGCATTTGAAATCACTTGTCACTCTCACTTATTCTGCAGCCAAGCCGAGGAGTCGCAACAAGAATTCCTGGGATCAGTAGTGCCCCCTACCTTGAGGCAGGAAAACTGTGTGCTTCATCCAGTGCCTTCTCACAGCCATTTCAGCTTGCTGCTCAGCACAAGAAACACATTACACACACATTTTAGTAGCGACATACACTGCATAGGGTACCAGAACGGTCAACCAAGTCATTGTACAATCCCTGGTGAGGCCCAGCCTGCTGCTGCCTCACTGCACGTCTCTCCACAGTTTTTGAATTGAAAATGCGAAAATGCTGTCGTTCAGAAGCAGGAAACTTGCAAAAAATATTTCTGGTGAATGACTTGCTGTGATTATAGTGGCATTACAGTTACAGTTTTTGTTGAGATTTATGAAGCCTTGATTTGACCTTTGTGTAGTATGTATGTCTTTTACTCTGTGATGGGTATGTTGTACCATTTTCAGTCCTTTACCACGATCAGCTGCTACTGTACCATCCCTTAACTACCTCAGATGTGGGATGGTGCAGGAAATATACTGTATGCTCAGCCTTCATTTTTAATAATATTCATACAAATTTCTACTCTTGATTAAATTACATTTTACATTCATGTCTGCACCATAACACTAAATCAAGTATCTGTATGTAAAAACATACTTAAGCAATACACATTGTTCTAATTTTCAATAATATATATATATATATATATATATATATATATATATATATATATATATATATATATATATATATATATATATCCCTCCTGTTGCTGTTGAGATGGAAATTATTGGGCTCTCAACTGGGAAATCAAGCGGGCACAGGTCGCACAAAGGAGGCGAGCCAAAATGAGTTTCACCCATGGGCCCCATTTAGGGGCACACTAAACCGCTCTACTTCTGCCAACAGGGTTTACAGTTTGTAGCGACTTCCGGAAAAATGTCAAGCTCCGGCAGCTGGACCGGTATCAGAAGGTATTTACAGAAATAGTGCCAAGAGTGACTCTTGAAGATGTGCACCGGCTGACAGAGAGACATTCTCGTACAGCCAGATCCAAACTGGACAAGGGATACAGTTTCGTTTTTGAGAACTACATCTACAACTATGAAGGTTAACCAGCTCGGCACCAACTCAGCATTATAATGTTTACATTGGAGGGTAAACCTAGCTAAATAGATTATCCATTTTCTTTAAATAAAGATGAGTTAACTCACTTATTATTTTATGATGTATTCTGCAATGAACTACTGCCAACGTAACAATTAATGATACCCATAGGTAAAATGAGTTGCTCATCTCTTGCAAAAACTCATCTCTTGAGAACAATTCTCATATTTGTATCATAATTGTATCATTCTGTGATCATTTGTTTCTGAGTTACTTCTCCTAAGTCCCTTAGGACCAACAGAAAAGCTAAAAAGAGACAAGACACCACTAAGACAAAGGAGATTGAATTGAGAAAACCATTTGAGCAATAATTGAGAAGTGGGATAAACAGAGATCTCATAATTGCATTGCCCTGATCCCAATTTTGTCTCGGTCATTTGAAGGTGAATGAAAGAGATTAACATGAGATTAATCTGAGACTTTATGAGACAAATCTGAGAAGTATGAGATCTTATCATAGTGTGTCTAATGTCTCTTCCATCTCCTGATTATTTCTCTTAAAAGTCTTAGTGAAGCTATATATGAGAATATCTGAGCTATAGCTGAGAAATACAAGAACAAATTGAGGTTAAGGTTAATACTAAGGTAAGACACCCACACAGTTAAATAGAACACATGCTCAATTCTTAAATACTTTATCACAAAGTTCAGTGTGCGAGTGAGTAACATACTAAGTAACAAATGACATGAAGCAGGTGATAAAAAAGCTAAAACAGTGAAGCATGCCAAAGTATAAGCATGGCTATTAATAACAGAAAGAAATTTGGGGAAAAACTTCAATAACCTTCATGAAAAACTTTAAAAACAGTGGACTCAATCAAACTCATATTATCATATTATCAAAATATCAACAGGCTTGCCAATCCTTATCCCAATGTTAACATATGCATGCACACAGACACATATCCTCATTCCCTCTTGCTCCTCAATAGTCAGTCACATCCAAACTCCAAGCAAAATATAAATAAATAAATATTTACAACAGAGCTGGAGACTCCTTCATCAGAGTCTTGGCAACTTGCATTAAGGTGCTTCCACATAGACCGCGGCAAGCGCAGGCGGCAAACCCATTCATTGTGTATGTGGTTGCGCGGCGCAAGAGCGCAGAGCCTTGCGCGCAAGAGTTGAGAAATGTTCAACTCGGGCATGTGCGCTGTGACGTCATCCCAGCGCGTCCAATAGGAGAGAGGTTGTTGGGTCACGAGTTCCAGAGGACTCCAGAACTGTCATGGAGGGGCAGCTAATCAAGTTTCCCGATCTCTGGGACACAAGGTTTATTGAGCAGGCGGTTAAACTGCTCCTTGCTTAGCCTGAAGTAGACCTTAAAACGGGCATTATGGAGCTGTAGCTCCCGGCCCAGCATGAGGTAGCTCTAAAAGGGGTCGTTGTGGAGCTGTAGCTCCTGGACCCAGTCTATATTCCCCCAGTTCCTGCCTTCCCATCACAACTGGATGGACCCACATCCTCCTTTTCTGTGCTGCTCGTCTCCTCGTCACCTCACTAGCACGATAGCCAGGACTTAATACACCTACACCTACACCTTATACAAGATCGTGCTCAAACCAACTGCTAAATGTTGTTACTGGTAGCTTAGCAACCTTGCTGCCTTGCCGCACGGCACAGCGGCAGCGCGGTGCCCGGCTGCGCTGTACCCAGCGCTGCGCACCGCGCTTGCCACGGTGTATGTGGAAGCACTTTAGTCTGTAAGGAAACAGTGGGGCAATGAGATTAGATGGTAAGCAGTGGCAGTAGCACATATAAGTATAGTATCAGTAAAAAGTACATTTTGCAGATCGGGATGCCGATAAATTAAAAACTCCAGCCTGCAAAAATCAATTTCACCTTAATACAGTTGTGTTTTGATCTGAAAAAGAAAGTCAATAAGGCTCATGGACTGAGAATTTGCACTGGAGGAACGAATAGTTGGAAGTCTTCTATTCAAAGCAAAGAAGTTGGTGGAGAAGGGTGGTGACCTGCATGCAGACAGTTGTCACCTTTCTCTTTCCGAGACTGCCAGTCATGTGGCTCATGCCACGCCGGCAGGGCTAATTTTTCTTCTTCTTTAAAAAGAATAGCAACACAAGAAAACTGAAAACAGGACAAAGTGAATGCCATCACACTTACCTCTGTACCGTCTCCAAAATAATTATTGCCAATTGCAAAGGCACTTGCAGAATCAGCATTTCTCTGATTCGCATTTCTTTCAGTGCTGACCATCCAGTGGGTTGCATCCGTCAGACTTCTTCCTAAAACAGATACACTGTTGTCAAGCTCATCACGATGAAATTACAGAATATCACAAAGATACACATGTTAACATGAGGAGACTGAAATATATCTATTACCCAGCATGGTGATACTGGTGTGGTTGGTAGTACAATCTCCCTCTCTACAGAAACCTGAGTGGACAACACCTACAAAACACAATATTCCTTGTAACTTTAAGAGCAACGAGGGAAAAAAATGAAACAGCCGGACCTACATCGCATGACGTCACTGCCGCCGACAATCGCCGTTATTATTTAACTATTTTCACTGAAACGAAAAGCAAGAACTTTACATACGACGTAAAGTTTAGCCACAGGTCAACGATAAAACCGTGCAGCATTTACCGTGTTGTGTGCAGCTGTCGGTGGCTGTCTACCGTCCGTAACACCAGCAGCTACATGCCACTGCTACAACTGCTGGACGCGTCCAGGGCTTCTTCCTGTCATTTCAGATGAAAAGCGGAGCGTTGAAAACTTCATGCGTTCCTGCGGAATTCACATGCTTGATATAGAATAAAACAAGTCCTTACCTCGAACCAGTCAATAAATTTGGCGGTGCCAGCAGCCATAAATTATTATTGTAAATGTACTTTTTCAAAATTGTAGTTGTTATGAAGGCCCACGCATTATTAGTTGGGCAATAGTTCACTTGGTTTATGCCCATGATAATTCTATTAAAGTCAGTGTTCTAGGCTAAGCAAGTAACCGTTCGTGAGTGTTTGTGAGTGCTGGTGAATAGGTGTGAGTGACATCTGTATCCAGCCAATGTGAGTGTGTGTTAGTGTTGTCAGGGGAACCAGTGACGAATCAGAGGGCAGGGGGGCGGGCACCAACGGCTAGCGGTTGAGTTCACCAAGTGAGAGAGTTAGCGCGAAGAGCGACGGAGAGTGTGGATCATTAGTGGCTTGCTATCCATTTTAAAGTTATATTTTGTGGGTCGAGGTCGCCCATAATTTTATGTATAGTCCGTGTGGAACGACGCCAACGTAACTGGGCCGTTGTTCACCAACTCAAGAAGAGTCACAGAGAGGAGAAGAGGGGCAGAGCCGTCCCACCCTCCTCGAGTCGGACTATCGTGGTTGCGGAGGGAGCTAGTCCGCTGCTAGTCATCCTTCTGGCCGCGCCCGTGGATTAATTTTCATCGTCGTTTGTGGAGTGCAGTGCCGTCGGGTCCCTGGCCACCCGCTTGGACCGGACTGATTCCCCCTGTCGATCCGGTCACCGGACCGCGCTGCAGCCCCTCCCCCTCCTCCCCTCGTCGATCCAGTCACCGGACTGCGCCCCTCCCCGTTCCCCTCTCTCACTACACCCGACTCACCTGCGGCACGGGTAGGAGAGGCGGCCACCTCCAGAGCGCGCCATCGGGGTACCTCCAGCGAGCACCGGACTTCCATTAGCCTCAGAGGCTACGGGTTAGCCTAGGTGGGAGTGGGTGAGCCCGGGCTGGGGTGGGCGGGGTAGTGTTAAGTGAGAGTGAGTGAGTGAGTAAGTGAGCGGGTCAAGAGTAAAGTACGATATGGATCTGTGTGTATGTATATGTGAATAAATGTTTGTGTATTACGTATAAGTGTTTTGTTGAATATTCACTCTCTGTTGTTACCACCCTGGTCAGCAATTATTCCTAGAAACATCACGGCTTTACACAGCCAGTTTTAAACTCCTGAGGTGAACATAATACAGTTCTTTAACTTAGCTCCCCGGCTACAGTAGTTGTATGAATGGATATGTGACGGCATAGCCTACCTTGGAAAGCACAGCTTCCGCTAGAAAAATATGGCACCGGAAAACTTGACCGGCAGGAGGTTCTGAATTTACCGGACGAATTACGGCAAGTTTGCCCACCTTCGCAGACTCCTCCAGAACCCATTCCAAACGGTCCATGGAAACCATATATTTATGACTTCTCTCTCACTCTGGCCGCACACGCACGCACACGCGCGCACGCGCGCGCACACACACACTCCAACAAACCATTTACAACCATTGACTGTCTCTCTAAATTCTTCATAGGCAAAACAGATCACATAGACCTACAGTAGCATTACTGTAATTGTCAACAGTACAGCACCACATTTTCAAAAAATACAATGTTACTCTAAATAAAGGCACTTTACCCAAATTACAGCAATTTACTGGAAATATATTTTATGGTAGTTTTAATGTACACTTTTGCTGTACTGTCCTTTACAGTTTTTCCATGAGATAAACAGATATGTTTGAGGTCTAAAAGTGACTAATCAGACAACTGTAGGAGAATCTGAGAACTCAAATAGTGAGCAGTGAGAGACAGAATTGAGACATAAATGAGTTAGTAATGATATCAAATTAAAACATTTGAATATGTCTCATTTTCTTCTTAGCTGAGATCAGGAAAAGAGACAACTGTGAGAGAATTTAGAGAACTTGGTCAGTGCTCTCACAGTGCTCAGGAGAAACATTTGAGAAGAATGATAAAACCACTTTTGTCTTAATTAGTGCTTATTTATGTCTAGTAGATGTAAATGTGACATGAAGGAGATCTCATTTTCAATTTTGCTTTGCTATGGGTAGTTAGTAGCTAGCCAAGGCTGTGCCTTTTGCCTGAACGAACAATCCATATTATAGTGCAAGTGTAGCTACAGTAAATATGCGTCTCTGGGTGTGTTTGATGCATTAATGTTTGTTTTTTCTATCAGTATCCAACATCATTGACAGGGAGGTTGCTGTTGGGTCTAGGTGTTTCAAAGGGATGAAGAAGCGAGAAGAGCCCCATTACTTGAAGGTTACTCTAGGCTAAGGCATAACACTGGCTTAAGGACAACATCAAGTTAAACCCCTTCCACTGTTTTTTTAAGTGATGTTTACATCCCATTAGTCAACATCTCTGTGAAATGAATTGCTGCACCGCTATGACATGCATGCAGTAGGCATATACCAATGTGATACGGTAACTTTGCAAATCTGTAATCTCCTGTCTGCATCTGCATGGCAAAAATATGAATGATTGATGCTGTCAATGGTGTAAGAGGTAACTTCTTCCCTGCAGTTGCAGATTCTCCTACGAAGTGAATTTGTGTATTTTAATCTAATAAAACAGAATGATTCGTCAGTGTTATCATTTTGGAGTTACACACCTGTATAAATCTGTCTGACATAATGTTTTTATTTACTATAGATTGTTTCCCTAACTGATACAGCAGAATTCCAACTGAAGATGAATAAAGGAGAACTAGATGAAGAAACATCATGCATCTGTACAGCTGGAAAAGTTCTGTGCAACCATCTTGTGGCCCTGCTCTTTCAGAGTGCCCATTACTGCATGTTAAGGGTGAGGGCTGTGGTCATGGATGGTGTTTACATAGGCAGGTGACATGATACTGGTTCTCAATCCAATTCTGACTGTTGCAAGTACATTCTTAATTCCAGTATGCACTCATATCTCTAATCTTGCAAGTGAGAGCTGTACCACCAACAGTGGCTTGCACAAGCTCTCTGCAAGCATTGCATAGACCAAGGACAAAGGTAAAATTGTACAACTTTGTGTAAATCCGTATGAAATAAATTAGATTCCACATGTGAGCTGTACCGTACACAATGTCAACTTATATGTTGGTTCACAAATAAGTCATATTACAATGGACACTGTTGTTCATGTTGCTCATTAACAAATCTACAAAATGTACTGATCTACACTGTCCATACTGAAAAATGTTTAAGGGTGTTATTACCTGGTGCATAAAGACACAGCTGACACACCTTTTTTACGCATGCAAATGTGATAATTTATTAAATTATTAAACTAATTATAAAAGAACAAAGGATCCAATAACAAGCCCTGGGAAGAGGAGGAGACAGATCAGTCAACAGAAACGAGCACCCTGGCACATGGCAGGGTGAATCCATACATACATACATAGAGTATATACACTACCTACATAAACATACATACACTCCCACCCATGTTAACAAAGGGTGACTTCTTAAATGGAAGAAAACTTAAGCATATCACATTTTTTTCTGGTAAGAGGGTGAACAATGAAAAGACTTTTGATGATCATAGATGATCATTAATGACAACATATGATTACAAATGAGCATTATATAATCATTAATTTCATCACATAATTTTTTTTCAGTCAGTTACTCAGATGAGTAGCAAGAGATGATGCTTGGTCCGCACCACCCAGCCTTGAGCTGCGATGGGGGCATTGTCTGAGGAGAGTCGATGGGGGGATCTCTGCTCTGTTCACTCTCGGTCTGCATAACTTTCTTTTTTCTCCCATTCAATTTGGGACGTCTGGAGATCTTTCTGCTGGCTCCAGCAGCATGAACAAAGGCAGCCCAGTGAGCAACTCCTGATTTAATAAACGGGTCTTGGCAAACCAATGGGTTACGTCACGGAGGGTTGGTCGGTACGCAAAAGCGCTGTAGTGCCACAAGTGGCTTTACACATTGCTGATTTTGGTCGCACATGCATACCTGCGTCCCAGTTATATGCACCCCTGTATATAATAAAATAACATGTACAAAGGTACATACACTACCACCCAAGTAAAAAAAAGGTGACTTAAAGGGAAGTTTAGCACGAGTGTAAATGTGTAACATGCGTATCATCTATTGCAACTGGACACCTTTTGGGAACATTTGCTGAATGGGAGTGGGAGGGGTTGCATAAATGTGCATGCTATAGTGTGTATGTGCGTGTCTGTGTATGGGTGTGGATGCGTCATTACACACAGGTGCAGCTGAGTGAGGAGTGAGGGGGAGAGCGGCGCAAAGCTGCAGCCAATCAGCAGTGGGGGAGAGAGCAGCGCACCTGGCGACAGCGGCAATGGACACGCTTTGTGCTACCTGAAGGGAGCAGGCAGTAGACAACGGGTGACACGACACGAGAATGAGAAACACAACACGAGAAAGAAGATAAGCCGAACTCCAAAACCGAGGAGGGACGGGGACAGGCGCTGACGAAGCTGCAAGGGTTCACCGCAGGCCAGGGATGGGCGCAGAGGACACGGAGTGATCGGCTGAGATGTGATCAGACGGCGGCTACAGCTGGAGACACGATTTCCCTGGGCTCCGGAATTACGGCCGTGTTGTACTGATTGCCTCATGTTTTTTTTTTTTTTACTTTTATATGGCCTTTAAAAGACTCTTTTAACCCTTCTAATATTCTAATTGGTGGACGTGTGTGTGAGTGCGTACGTGTGTGTGTGGGCGCTCTGCCTGGAGGTTGGCTTTTTTATTTTTCCGGTGTGCCATTTACATTGCTGTGGCTATGTGTCCTGTTGTGCAGTGCTGTGTAAAGTAGCTCCATACTGTGCGCTCTTAGCCTGATCCTAAATGCAGTTCTGTGGACAGTCGCTGGTTGCAGCTTAGTGCTGCCCCTTTTTTATTGTTATCTGTGCTAAATTTTACACCTGATATAGGCCCTATAAAAATTTTAGTATTTACTTGAATAAATGTTCTTGCTTCTCTTTAATAAGCTTCAACCCATTCAGAAACCTAGTGTCCAGTGTCATGTGTAAACCTGCACCGTTACACAAGCACTGAATGCTTAAACACCAAAAAATGATACAGTGAACAGTGATTCAATAGAGTGAACAGTAAGCCTACAAAAGCTTACCTGCATAACTGCACATACCTATCACAGAGAAGTAGGCGACCCCACCTGGTACTCATTAGTAATGTAAGGAAGCATTTGCCTAAAATAAAAGGACCGGGGTCTGGACACAGTTTTGACACAAAATGTCTCAGCATGTGAAACACTGAACATCTACTTGGAGGCAGAACAAATCAAGAGCTTACATGTCCTCAGGCACGTGCAGAACATGCAAGCTGCCGCTGGGTGTAAAATCCACAAGGACCATTCTGCTGCAACTGAGGCACAACATCCACCATCTTCACGTCAAACCTCTTGAGATCCGCTAAGTCTTCACTATCCTTTAGAAAAGGACACTTCACTTTAAGTAGCTCCCCTGTGTTCAGAATGCCATCAGGGCTTGCAGATAGTCAAGGCTCTGAAGGACACAAAACAGGGTCACTCTAGGCAACAGTGAAGCCACACCCCTACATTTAACAGCCAATGTTTCTCCTTCTACCCCATGCCTAGTCATCTCATTGCCATGAAATCTGGGGTAGATGTGGTGCTGCAGAAAATTAAGAGGGCTACCTCGCACTGGGACCTGCATTGCGAAGAACGCTGTAATTCTTGTTTTTCAAGACTTGTGCCAGAGGTAAGATGCACTCTGCTCCCGAGGCAACTGCTCCAAGGCCTTCATTTTCTCTGAGAAAAGGGCAACAAACATGTCATTGTCCATGTCATTGTGAATGGCATGAACCTCACCTGAGGCTTGGGGTGTCATGAGGGCAACAGTGGCGTTGACACATTTGTAGGCTGGACAGTGGCAGCTTCAAATGTTTCAAGTCATCTCTCAGCTCAGCCTGTGAATGAAAATGGGGGTAGAGGAAGAAAGTTGTGCCTTTCTTCGGGTGTCTGGTAGGCATCTGATGATATATATCCCAACAGCTTTGGGACAAGGGTTGCTGTGTCCCATATTCCAGTGGCACTGCTCAGTCCTGTGAGCCCATTGGACACTGCATTCTCCACCTTACAGCTAACAAGGATGTTTATTTGCCCACTAAGGTGAAGAATTCCAACTCTCTGACCACTTGCCCATGACAGCCCCCAAATTTGCATGCTTTGAATTGAACTAACAACCCCTGGTTTAACAAGACCATTACTTTAACCACTGAGCTATGAGGCCTAGGCATAACCTTAAAATAAAACAAAATCAAACAATAAAAAAAACACACACAGAAAGACAGCAAACAAATTGTTAACTGATTACAAAACACAACCTTACCTTTCTCCTTGGCAAAAGTGATTAGACTGAAGGTTTGCTAGGGTTGCCAAACTAAACTGTGCCGGCTGTTCCCTCCATAGGGACTATGGCCTAAGGTGAACATGGGCAGACGGCCTAACGTGAAGCAAAACACGTTTATAACATTATATAACATGTTGAAGTGACACAAGGCCTGCCTCTCATTGTGTTGTAGATATGAATGTGTCTCTAACACTTATGGACTGGTGAACACTGGTAAAAAGAAGAACGGCAAGAAGTTACACTGGAAACTGGAATAACACTGGAAACATTTGTCATTTGTAACATTTGAAATGTCTAACATTGCCTTAATGTTAGTTTTATTCCATGGAAAAACTTCAGATCTACTGTCCTGTATTTTATCTTAATGACTGACAAGTATAAAGTCCCACTCTTGTCATTTGCTGTCCAAGAGGACAGCAATAGGTCCACAAAGACAGCATCATGTGCTACATACGTTTCACCTAAATAAAGGAAACTACCCTCATTTCCATTGTCTGATTAAGATTTTGTTGAATAAAATCCTCTGCTTCATGAAATTAAGATTACTGTATTTTGCTGGCGTCATCTTCATGATTTCACTCCTTCAACTTTCCCTTGGTGTAACACTGGTGTTAGTAATGTATACATTGTGCATCCGTTGGCACAAAATGAGGACACTTCAAATTACTTTTTTCTCAACGCTTAATCTGATAATCTATCTCTTGATATTCACAGCATATTGATCTTAGCCTCTCACTTCCACTGCCTGCAGTCCAGCGACACCCCCTGCCACCAACGAACCATGGCTCCACTGGACAACAGCAATGAGGACCCATGAGATCTCGTGAATTTATGCAAAATGCTATCTGTTCTGTGCTGAATAACTTCTATTTTCTAGCATTCTTCAGAAATAAAAGCTATGCAGATCAGCTCCAGCTGTGGACCTGTGGTAGAGGCAGACCACAATGGAACTGCAGGGTATAGAAGCCATAACATAGACTTGAATGTGACAGATTGGGTCAACCACGGTGGCTAAGGACAGCCAGATCACAACCACAAGCTTTGGAAGTGAGGGGTTTCACTGCAACTCCAATAGAGGCGCACACACGTTTCTCTCACGTTCCGCTGACGCGAAACATGAACAACATGACTGACTGGCGTCTCAGCCACTTCAATGGAGCCTGCAACAACCATGAACATCACTTGCATTCATTCATGAGCTGCCATCTGTTCAAGTCACGGTTACAGTGCCACATACAGGCCTGGTATACAAGTGGCATTCTCTGGTCATACGTAGTGGGGTGGGGGTTTCTTGTGCAGGGAAGCCTGCTGGCATATGACTGGGAGCTTGCTAGAAACTCAGTGAAAGAAAGCTGGAAGTCAGTTGCCAATCAGCAGGCACTCAAAATTTTGTATGGCTACCACTGTATGTGATAGCCGTTTTCATAGCAAAACCATAAGTAATGTATTGGCAGAAAAAACATAGCAGGCATGCCCTGTTTCCTCTACGTGGTACTGGCTCAATTCTACTCGACTCGACTTAGCCTTTTGTGCATTTCCATTACTTGGAATGTGTAACCTGGTATTATTTTTAACCGAGAATGGTGGTTGTGGTGCTGGATGACACAATGACACAATGACAACAAGGCAGTGGAAACGCGGCATTCGATGGCCATGCCGTCGTATCATCATTGCGTGGCCTGCCGACATTTTTAAAGAACATGTGCTCTCTTCATTTCCCATTTATTTTTCACCTGTTTTGGAAATAATGATGACCCATGTTCTTCTCCCACCTTTGTTTAACCAGCAATCAGTGGTGTTACATTGAAGATTATGTCACAGAAGTCACGCGCAGCGTAGCTTTGATGACCGGATAGTCTCAAGAGGGTACTATTCTGTAATGGAAATGCGCTCTAGCTGAGTCAAGTTTAGTAGAATCGAGTCGGTACCATGAGGTAGAAATTGGACTATACATTTTAAGGGACCCTCTACATTTCTGCACTACAGTCAAACATAGCCAGGGAATGTTTTTATATGAAACTGGGTTGTGGAGGCTGGGCCACGATGAAGGCCCAGGATAGAGTAGCTCCAAGATGGCAGGACCGAGGACCGGCAACTTGTCCAGTGGTAAAATATGTATGTGTTGTTTGTGATGTATGCATGTCTGTGTATGTACATGAGAGCTCTGATGCGTTCCTAAAATTTTTTCACAGCATTTTTTCACATTGTTGTGGGAAATACCACCTTTATTCAAATTTGTAAATAGATGACGCTGAAGTTAAACTGGGTTACATTAGCCAGTACAATAAAGATGCACTACATTTCTGCAGGTCACTTTCTTACAAAATGTCGATTGTGCCACCCAGTGGTTATAAACAAATGATAATAAATTTGGTCATTTGGTTATTTTATCAAACAGCAATCTTGGTTACTGAAGACCATACTTTGAAAATTGTCTAAGAAACATAGCTTTTATAGCTTAACGTCTTGTGGACCCAGTGTTGTGTTTCAATCACAGGATGTGATCCCAGTGTTCCTGGTTGCTTGAATGCAATTGTTGTTGCAGAGCAGAGGAAGGAACTTGTCAGGAGTTTCCTTTAAAAGAGGAAAGTGCCATGTTCCTTTCTGGAGCCAAACATTCTGGCTCATTCTGACACAGGAGAAGAAAAGGTTGAACAGTTCTGCACAGTTGAGATGGTCCCCGAATATCCACTTCAGGAACTAATTTTATCATTTGAATGGTGAAGAACATCATTTAGAAGTTTTCAGGTAAGATGAAAGTTAAATGACTGTAGCTGTATTGGGTCAGGGATATTTAAGCAAAGACTTGAACATTATTACATTTAGAATTAATTTTGTAATGCCGAACTCAAATCACAGTTGGGAATGAGTGCAAAGCAGTTATGCTTCATGTTTGTTACTGTTTTGGTAAACAGTCTCATAAATGTGGATAGTGTTGCTTATATTTTAAAGATCACTGCCCAACCAGAGAGAAAATTTGACCACTCCAGTGTTCCTTCCAGCCTATTTTAGATTACAGTTGTAATTGGGGATGGACAGAATCCCATTCATTCCATTCAGATGATCATGTTACCAAATTACTAGTTAGGTTTCTCTGGCACTGTTCATGGCTTTGGATGACATTCCACAGTATCTACCACAATTCTCTCCTCATAATATATGGTATCTAAAGGCCCTTGTTGTAGCTTGCTTGCCTGTGAAAAAAAAAACTACATGGCTTGCACATAAGAATGTTCACTGGGGAGGCAGATGTTAGATGATAATGTGGCTTACCACACCAATCTGACATTTCATATCATGTGGACTGCAGCTAGATGGTGTCCTTGACTCCTGGAAGAATAAAAGATGGTATCAAGTGTAATGACCTGTTACTATACATTAGATCATACCTCTCTGACAGTCCTTTTGCAAGATGAAATATCTTGGAGATGTGGAACATCCTCGAAATACTGCAGTTATGTAAGAATATTTCATTTAGGAAAGGCATTCACGTACTGCTAGATTAATACAATAAAGCCCAAAAGAGTTAAATATATCTAATCTAAATAAACTAATCAAGTATGTGTTTTGCTTTTAGCCTTTGGGAGGCACTTTATGTTATTCAATTTTATGTAAAGCACTATATAAGTATAGGTTGATATGATAAAATATGATAAGGCTACCTTTTGCCTTAAATAGAGCACATATGAATATTTCTTCAATGTAATCTTGTAAGAAAAAGAGTGTGGAGAACAATCTATCTATCTATCTATCTATCTATCTATCTATCTATCTATCTATCTATCTATCTATCTATCTATCTATCTATCTATCTATCTATCTATCTATCTATCTATCTATCTATCTATCTATCTATCTATCTATCTATCTATCTATCTATCTATCTATCTATCTATCTATCTATCTATCTATCTATCTATCTATCTATCTATCTATCTATCTATCTATCTATCTTTTTCTCCCTAGTAGTCAAAATCTTATTTTGTTCTGTGTTGTTTGGCACAGAAGAAGAACACAGAGACATAAAGAAGGGGTGATGTGCTCCTCTAATTTCAGGAACAGGTACAGTTGGCTGTAAATAACTAACAAATGATTCCGTCAACATGGCACGAGAAGAAAGAGTTATATATGCTATTTATAATCTGAGAATTGAGGTGATGTGCAGTCTTTGAGCGCAAGATATTTAAACATTTTTCATAGGTTTAATGAATGTGTGTCTGTTAAATAAAATGGGCTGTTATATCCAAAGTGGATACTAGAGAATTTGTAGCTTGTTGCGTGCACTCATCTAAACCTGCCGTGGGAGGTGATAGAGGCAGATGAGAGACTGCACAATACTGAAATCCAGGAGTCTGAGTGCAAGGTTAGCTTCTCACCTTTTGTCATGCAGTGGAAATGAGAGAGGAGCAGCTTTCATTGGAATAAAACCTAGCTCATTGCAGCTTTACGCTGTCAGCATGTAAGTATTAGATAACAGCCAAGAAAACAAGGTGTCATTTGGAAGCCCTGGAGCAGAATGCCAGCACTGATTGGGATATTTCAGTGCACAAATCCACAAATGTGGTATCAAGCAGGTAGAATAGACTTGTAGTGGTCTGAAATCGTTCGCAGTAATTCATTTCTATGGCCAATTACCAGCTGATCCAAGGTAAGTTTTCTCTGATGGCAGGATTATAATGAAGTACTTAAAACACCTGGATCCAGCAATGTTGACATTCAAAGGAGCCCCTTGGTTTGGATATGAGGATGGGTGAGTTAAACTGGTCTTCTGAACGATTCAGGTTCAAAAATTCTGAATCTGTACAAATGTGTTGAACACAAGATGCATCCTTCATGGAAACAGTTCATTGTCAGCCCATGAATGCTAGAGGCATCAAACCTCGATTGTGTCAATTTCAGAGATATCAAGTCTCCCTCTACTAAAATAGTTCTTACCTTCTTGATCTTGCAACTTAATGTTTAACCCTCTCTACACAGTAGTGTTCACGATGCTTCAGTTTACTGTTCGACACTAGTAGGCTGTTTTCACATTTATCTGCTAACAATGGCAAACTTCACTGTGCTTACTGAGCATCTATATAAAGGTGGGATACAATTGCGAAAGTACGATGAGGGAAGATCTATTGCAAAAATATACTATAGACATTTCAGTAAAATGTAATGTCTCCAGTGAAGCAGGACATATTTTCCATTATCATAGATTTAGAGGTCATAGAGAAAAAAATAAAGTAAAAGATGGGATTTTAACAGAAATATTGGATGCAAAAATATACTGCATCTTTTTCAAGAAAAAAGATGATCAGAAACGATACATTAAGTGTCCAATACAGTGTAAGATGGCTCTTAAAATGGTTGCTTTAGGATAGACGTCTTCAGCATAAGTATGTGAAAACAAATTGCACAGGCTACATTTTTTCGCTGAGTATGAGAGATGATCACTGTTGTGCCACCAAGCTCCTCTTTTCATATGCTGGCAACTGCTGCTAGCACTGATCAAATGTCCTCAAATTACCTTGTGCAGTGATCCAATGTCCCTTTGCCTTTGAAGTGGGAGTGAAGTTGTGGTATCTCAATGATCTGCTGTGGTGCAGAACTAAGCTGATGCAGGACTAGAATCTATTTTTGAAATGTAAAAGACTGTTTTCTGAAGCCCCGGAAGGGGAAAATGCAGCTTACTGACCTTGAAGGTTCATCAGTATGTAGTTTTACTCCTGTAATCGCAGGGGGCTTTCAAGACAATGACTGAAGGAGAATATTTTTTCTGCCTGGCTACATATGCTGAGACATTCCCCCATGGGATTCTGTTTGATGTGAGAATAGCAGACTGCACAGATGTGTGCATGTATGTGTGCGTGCGTGTGTGTGTGTATGTTTGCGTGTGCCTTTTGTGTGTGCCGATGTGTGTTGGTATTTATGGCAGAGTTATTAACATCTCTCTGCCTCTGTTTTTACTGATGTGCTTGCATGTGTGTGCACACATTACCGTGTATCATAATATATGAGAAGGTGCCATTAATGGTCCTGATAGTATCGTGTATGGTGACCTCATCATCCAGCTCCATGATACCCCACCTCCCCTATCTCACAGCACGAGCATGCAGCCCTGTTATCACACACACATATACACACATACATGCATCTACACAGACAGATGTGTGCCCATAAACACACAAAAAGGGCTTGGGATTTTCTCATTTTATTTCAAGAATATACAGTGCATGACTATGTCTCAGAGTGTGTGTGTGTGTGTGCATGCATGCACACACACTGGAGACCAGCAAAGGAGAGAGAGAGAGAGAGAGAGAGAGAGAGGGGAGCGATAGAGAAAGGGCGAGAGAGAGAGCGAGAGAGAGAGAAACAGGGTAGGCGAAGGGGAGGGAGTGTGGATCATGCATGTGCATTAACTCAGCTCCAGCAGCAGCAGCAGCAGCAGCAGCAGCAGCAGCAGCAGCAGCAGCAGCAAATAGAAGCAGCAGCAACACAGAAGGGATAGCGAGAGAGAAAGACAGAGAGGGAGAGTTGAAGGGAGGGTAGTCTCAGGCACAGGAACAAAAGCTGCAGAGGACTGCTTTCCATCTCTACTGAAAGAACAACGGAGGAGGAGGGGGGTGGTCATGATAGTAGTGAGACAATAACGGAAGGGAAGAGGTATATTGCAGACGGGGAGGACTGAAACCAAGGCTCCTCTCTCCTCTGCTCTTCATGTTTTTGGGGACCCAACGTATCATCGCCTTCGTCTCCACGCCCAGAAGAGGATGTCTGTATCGGGGAAGAAGGAATTTGACGTGAAGCAGATCCTCAGGCTTCGCTGGCGTTGGTTCAGCCATTCATCCCAGGGTTCGGCTGGAGGTGGAAGTGGTGGTGTTGGAGGGGTTGGAGGCTACATCCAGCAGGATGGCCTGGACCACAGAGTGACACCTGTCCAGGGCCGACTCAAGAGTCACTCAAGGGAAAGAGGCGTGGGAGGACTAAGGAAGACGAACAGCCCAGTCCACAGCATTCTGGCACCCACACCAGGGCCCACACCTGTCTGTGTCAGAGCCGGTCAGCAGGCATGGCACCACCAGCAGAGCACCATCCAGGGTCTCCAGGTCAGTGAGGAATCTTCAAAGAGCAGCTCCTCGCTGAGCAACACCAGAAAAGAGGATGCTGACACTGGACAGGAGGATGTGAAGAACAGCACAGAAGAGCCTACAGAGGTGGAGGCCAGAGAGAGGTATGAGAGTTACAGTAGAGTTACAGCAAATGTATTATGAGACACCAAGTTGATCAATCACTCTGCACATCATGGAGTCACTCTGCAGAGGCCAGATTATGGGATTCTATTTTGGGAACATTGACTTATATCATATGGAGAAAGTATACTTTACTCTTGTGATCAGGAGAGGTGAGCTTTAATTGTTATTTGATTTGACATTTGATAATGAGTACACACACACACACACATATATCTGTGGAATCTGGACTTAGCTATATTACTGTATATTTAGAACCTTTAGTTACACTAGGATGAAAGTATCTGCACTGCTAATGTCAATTTACTCAAGCTCTGCACCTGCAACAATGGCTCATCCGGGGACCACTCACTCTTATTGTCCACAACATGCTATGCAGGACAAACCAATAAAGCCTCCTTTTAATTATTCATTGGACCCAAAGCCGTAGCTTTTTCCTGCTCCTTTCTCTATGTTGTGATCCAGGTTACATAGACTCTTTGGCTTTGCTGGATTCTTCTTTCTATTTAGGTTTACAATAAACAACATCTTCCATAGAGTTTAAAGTGAATAGCAAGAAAGAACTATTTCATTATATTACAAATACCTGACCTGTAAATAGAGGAAGCAGTGCACTTGAATTATCTAAACCCCCACTATGACCACTTTATGTTCCAAAATCCATCATATTGGCTGCACAAGATATTTAATTTTTCCACTCAGATCTTTTTATTTGCTGCCAAACTCTGTGTTATAGATGGTGTCCTTTTTGTTGTAGCTATAAATCCCACCCCCTGCCTTTCCAGGTTGTGTTTTTTACACCCTCTGTCTTCTGCCTGATCCTACATCTTCTTTCAGGAAGTGAACAGGTTAGAGGTGTGTGCATTTGTGTGTTGCCTGGCAGAGCACTAAAGCATCTCACATCAATGATGAAAAGACAAAGTCTCCTTTTATCTTGTCTGTGACATTCTGAGGTGATTGGTCTTTAAGCTTTGCTTATTCTTGCCTTGCTTTTGTTCCATGCAACCAGTGAAGTGGCGAAGGTGAACCTGTCTCTTTGTTTTGGAGGGAGCTCACTCTGATTGAGCAGCATCCTGAATACATACTCTGTGTGCAGCCAAAAACTGATTAAATGAATGCCACAGGCAGTGGATGGTAGAGACCTGGGAGCTGGGCATGAATTATTCTTGGATAAGATACATTTTTGAAGATGCACTCCTTATGTTGGCATAACTGGCAGATTTTCATGTTTTGAGGTCCCTGTGTGAGAGAATTGCATGCATAAAAGATGTGCCCCAGAGAAGAAAATATGTAACTCTCCATCTCCCTGATGGACCTTGAGTTCATGCTGGCCACGTAAAATACAGTGCAGCCATCACATTTTGACAATGACGGTGAAATATTTAAACAGCTCAGCATGCTTGAAGCCATGATATACATGTTTGGATCAAGCTGCTTTTGATTCTGATGTTGTCCGTTGATGGCTTTGATCATCAGTGATGAAATCTAACTTTTAATGGCCTTGATTTTTGCCACTGTCCCCAGCACAGTCTGAATACTCTCACTGTCACTAAATTCATTTGCAGAAATAAACAACACGGTTAGCTGCTGTCACTATACGAAAACTGAATAAAATAACGTGTTTATGGTTATTTGATGGCGTGATGAGCAAAAAAAGGCAAATCTTCTTTGAGGTGTCTGGTTAACAGAGGCATACAGCACACAGCATACTGGTTGATACCACATTTCAGTGAGACCATTTAATGGAGCTGCAGTCACTTGCTAACAGTGAAGGGCTGGAAATGACATTTGGACAGCCACGACATCTGCAGAGAAATGCTGCATGGTGAACTAGGCCAGCGACTGTGTGACACACCATAGCTTGCATGTTCATCGGCAGCCAAGCAGATGTGTGGATGTCACTGAGATATGCACATTCATTTACTCCACCAGCTGGGTGGCCCTATTACGTCTCACATCATAAATCCTTGACACATAATTTGTCACAATCCCTCAGGCTGAATGTCGAAATCAGATCTGCTGGATGTGAAAAATACAAAAGTTTTAGCCGCTCGTCTGTAGTTGGAAAACATATGTCAGTCATTTTGTGGCACTTGGCCCTGAGTGATTAGATTCATTCGCTCAATATCTTCGAGTGAAACATAACCCCCAGTTTGATGTATTCTTCTGTTGCTTAAGCTGAGTTTGTTTTTAATATTTTAGGTTCTTTCCAAAATGAACTGACAAAGTGGCCTTTTGGGCCTTTTTTTAAATAGATCAAGTGGTGTAACACACATTGTACATTCTGCTTGATTCTGAAGAGTTAATGTCTCATATTGTTGTGTTTCAAAAGGATAAATTAAATGTTTATGTTAGCACAATTTCACAATCATTGAGGTTGTGACATTAAAATCAGGCTAATGAAACAAAATGTTGCTTCTATGATTTGTATTCACTATGTTTTGTGTCCAATTTAAACATCTTTGTGGCGCCTTGAGTCTTTAAGGAAATTAAAATCAGCAGCTATTAAGTGGAGGTCTGGTCTGGTAAATATTTTGTTCTTTTTAGTTCTTCTCTATTAGTTCTCTCCTGAACTTAGTTAACCTCTCTCATTTGACTTGACAACACCTCTACACAGTTGCTAAATCAAAATTGGTGGAATAAGCAGGATATAAAACCCTGTTGTCTCCCACCTGTACTCCTCATGCACCCACATACAGTGTGTATCTCATGTTTGTTTTCTCCTCGTGACTCTCATCCAAATAGCCTCGTGCTATCACTGGTAGAGAATATACGACAGAAGTTAACCTGAGTGGAATGGAAACCCTGACCTCTCCCACTTAAACACTAACACAGGCGCGAGTCAGTGGGCTTTTCGTTTGAATGATATCTCAATTCCCTCTTGACTGCCTTGGAAAAGAAATACCACCACCTCTCCCCTGTCAACAGCAGTAACTCAGATATTTGTTGGATCCCTCACCACAAGGCTTGTATGGTCTAGCTTTATGTGTGACACATGCAGGGGAGGCATCCTGAAGATGTTGTAAATAGCAAAATTATCTAAAAATATCTATCTTGTAGTGACATCTTCACTCAGGGCAGATTCTGTGGACATAATTGATTCTGAATGTGTTTTAAACTCTGCCTAATCAGCGTTCTGCAGGCAACAAGGCAAGGCTTATGATTAAGTCAGAGCTTTCAGCAATACCTCTTCTCGCCTTTGCAGAAAGCTTTGAACAGAGATCATTTCTTTTAAAATGCCGATCACCCCCCACCCCGCCACCCCCACCCACCCACCACATACACACACACACACACACACACACACACACACACACACACACACACACACACACACACACGTACACACTCTCCAAATGGACCAAATTCAAAGAAAATAATCCCTGACACAGCTTTCTATGAATTTTACATGGGTACTTTTAGAAGAGGGCATGACTCAGTTCAATAGTGTCCTCAGGCCTCACATCATTCATCACTCAAGTCATTTGCATGCAAGAATAATATGGTCAACTGTGATCGAGCTGATGATGAGATAATACAGATTTGAAATATACCAAAATTATGTGTAACTACAGGAGAGTGTTTAAAAAAAATCACTGAATTAAATTGGACAAAAAAATACATGCAAATTTACTACTGATTGGTGAAAGAATTATCCCAGTTTTAGGAACCACGGTTGAAATTTTAACACATATAACTCTCATGCTTTCAAGCACACCATGCAATACAACAGCCCACATATGTACTGTAATACAGACTCCTTGTGACCCAGGAACCACTGCTTTAATGATCAAGATTAATATGTTCAGCCTCTAGTGTGTAAATAACACACACACACACACACACTAATTAAATCCAACAATGATGACAATCCTTGTGCTTTTGAGTTAACCTCCCATCAGGAATACACAGATGAGCTTTCTGCACACGTCCCCAACCCCCAACACGCACGCACGCACGCACGCACGCACGCACGCACGCACGCATGCACGCAACTGCTCGCAAACCGATAAAATATAACATACCTTGAGCTCTGTCAAGGCATTTCCAATAATAATATTCTGTGGTTAGCAACATGAAAAATTAATGCATATTTTGAAATATATTCATCCCCCAGCACATTTTTCCTCAGACATCTCATTTATGTGTACTTCAGTTAGCTCTGCAGAATTTCATTGTGAAACAAAGAGAAACTTTTATTGATGATTTTTCATTTTCATTGCACAAGATTTAGTTTCTCAATATGGTAGACAGGAATCAGCATCCTACCTAAGATGTGGGCAGACATTGTGCTGACTTCCCATCCAAGCGTCTCAACAGCGTACACTATTTTGGAAAAGAAACAGCTGACAGGGATGCTATAAGAAGGATATATTCAATTTTTGTGAACAGCTAGGGTAAATTTTCCACTGCACGGCCAATACAAACAGCTGGCTAGCCAGCATCGAAGGAGATTTCAAAAGCCATACTTTCTGTATGCAGCTATATTTCCTCCATTATTATCAATACTGAGCAGTTAGGTGTGATATAACAATGGCGTTGGAGGAAGAAAGGCTGTTGTAAGGCATGGCATGATAGGAAGAGTGCAGGAAGGAAAGTCTATTTTTGCGCAGTTATCATCTCAGTACTGCCAGGATCGAGAAATTCAGTGTCAGTGAACGTACTGTATTTCTCTCCACACAAAAGTGAATGGCAGCACTACGACGCACGGAGAGGCAGAAAAACCTCTTGGAATATATAGACTTGGCACGTGCTTCACAAGCTTTTATAGGAGTTGTTGGATTCTCAACCCAACCCAAGCTACTCAGCATCCATCTGGAGCAAAATGGCTGTTACAATCCATTTTGAAAGAGATGTTTCCTATTTGGCCCAGGCAGGCACTGCTTTCCCTCTTGTAGAGGGATGGAGTTGACACTAGTTGGAATAAGACTGAGAATCTCAGCAACATGTCTGACTCACAACCTTTATAGCTAAGGGCTTATCTGGGCTGACGAAAGCACATCTTGCATTGTCCAACCATTACTCTCTAATGGCTGTTTCAGCACAGTTAGCGGCCACAGTGATTATAGTTCAGTTTTGAGACTTCATTTTTCATATAACACTAATGGATTATCATTGCATTTCTTTGTATACCCTTGGCAAATGCTGTGTAAAATGAAAAATAATGAGAGTGCAGCTATTTACAATGGAACTGTGTTAAGCAACAAATGTATGACATATTCCTGCAGTTATTATATCCACTATACAATCACATATCTCAGGAGGTGGTGAAGCTCATTCCATTCTTTCTCAATTATGCCACTTTTATACCCTATCATGATGCTATCACTGTTACCAGTGAGCCTCCTGTTGTTAGATGCGATTAAAAATAAGCAAGCAAGTGAATATATATCATTCACACAACATACTGTTGATGAACCATTTTCATTTGATTAGTAGATTCTCATTTTCTCTTTTACTAACAATGTATACAGCACCCCAACGCGTTTGGTGCCTGTCTTTTATCTCTCTTTATCTTGTGCTCGGAAAACAGCACATGGAGCTTTCATTAAAAGGGCACTAGTCTGACATACTGGAAAGATGTGCAGAGCATCTGTTTCATGTCAGTGGCAGCACTTTTGACTTTGTAGATCCAATTTGTCACATTGTGGTGTGAAATCATGGATAAGGTGTGAAGAGCAAACGACAAGGCTTCAAGTGCTCTGTGCTCGCTGTATGAAATGGCATACAGAGCTGCATGGCAAAACGAGGGCCAGTCTTGGAATAATCTGTACTCAACAAAAAGACATCCATGAGTCCAGTTAGGCTCTAGGACTCTATCTGTATCTCTTAGTAATATGTGATGTACCACAATGTGCCAACAGGGCTTTCTCCGTAGCAAGGTGTTCTGAGGCTTTAGTGCCTCAATAAAATTGGGCTATACCTCTGACGATCCAACCCACAACTGAGAGCGAAATATATACCTCAGAGAAATTTACAGCTCCCAAGAATGTGATACCAAAGCAATTAGTGTCGGAGAGATTGGTAGGCATGAAAAATCCTTGCGGCACACCTTGGAGCCAATACAAAAGCAATGCATCTCAGTTTTATGGCCTTATTGCTTATTCAGTCTTGTTTGGTGTTCCTCTCCAATACTTCAGAGTCAGTGGGGAATAAATGACACGGCAATAAATTACTCTTGCATTTAGCTGAAAGTCTCCCAATAGACATTAGACAGTAATACACTACACTGACCAGAGGGCAAAATCAAGAATTCCCAAGGGGAACTCTATTGCTTGAGTTAATCAAAGAGGAAAAATGTACAAACTCGGCTAAAAACTTTTTAACGGCTTGTTAATCAGGACATCAATAAGAGTCTCTGCCCCCTCTGCTGCTCTGGCATTATCAATCTCAGTGTGTGCCAATACACTACGCTGCCAAGCATTATAGGGTTTTGAGTTCATTTGTATTGACAAATCTGTAGTGTTATGAGTTTATGCAGCTTTCGTATCAGTGTATGTGTCGTAATGACTTGGCGGCATAAAATGTCGTTTTCAACAGCTTTGACATTTTTCTCGAGCTTGGCAGACGCACCATGAGATGGCAGTGAATTCCCTCAAAGAGGCATCTTGGGTCTGTTTATGTAGCGTAACAAACATCCCTAAATGTCAATGACTGAACTTGCACTTTGAAGGACACCGAGTGCCTTGGCTGCATTATTTGCCATGAGTTTGAGGGATTACTGGGATTCCTGTAAAACGGCATGTAATCTAGCAGCCTATGGGGACGGGGACTCACAATGCTGTGAGGAGCAGGCTTGTTCACTTGTTAAGTCCCTGTCTTTGGAGAAAACACGTGCGCACACAGATATGCAGACACAGACACAAAGGCATGCACACATTCAGTCACATAGAAATTGTGTCTGGAAAGCTGTTTTATAGATTGGGTTGCTTGCTTGTCCCAGTGGGCTGCAGTTCTCAGTTATCCACTTATGTATGGAGTTTAGTCCGCAACAGTTTTCATTTCAGCTTAGCAAGGCAAGAATGATGCAGATCCACCACAGGGACCACAGGATTCAGGAGTGCCATGCGTCTAAATAGCTCCCTTTTTTGTCCGGAGTCATTTGTTGCTTATCTTCCTGCTTTCAGCTTTTTGAATTTCATTTTTTTTCTTTCATTCTTATGATAATAGACAGCCAGAGGAACAGTGAAATGTGTTTGAAAAATTTGTACCATACTTTGACATTTACTTGTTCATTCCATCGAGTTTCAAATATGTTTATTTTAAGTGCAAAATAAATGCAAAAAATTATGAGAAAGCATCTTCCGTATTTGGCTGCTCATTTAAAGGACACCATGCAAAATAATCAAAAGAGTAAACACAATGTTTACACTGTAACTAACTAAAAAATTTGTATTGAACAATGACCAAGTGCAGGCTACAAAGCTCTTAAGTCCCGTTGTACAAACAGGGTTTCTTGCCCTTTGTTGACACATGTAACTCATCTATTTGTTCATCTCCACACAGGCTGGCTCTGAGCACCTTCACCAGAATGAACAACAACTCCTCTGATGAGTTTTTCCAGGCCACAAATCATGCAGAACAGACTTTCCGCAAGATGGAGACATATCTACAGCACAAGCAGCTGTGTGATGTCCTCCTAATAGCAGGGGATCATAAGATACCAGCACACAGGTTGGTATTTGTCCTTCTGTCCACTTTGATTTCATTAATTACGCCTGCATGGAACAGATATTAAGCCTGACGGAAACTCATCTCAAGTCACCTCACTAAATGGTTGATTTGTGCAGTCAGGTTTAACCCTGGACCTCAGTTAATGTGAAACACATTGCCTGATCCATCTGAAGGGTAATTAAGTAATATGAAATGTATGAAATGTAATGTAAGTTTTCTGTGATTTTCAGGTGAAGGTTGAAAAGGAAAAAGAAAATGCAAACCCACTGGATTGCTTCAAAATACTTCATACCACTATGATCTAATTACACCTCAGCCCTTCCTCATTTCCCCATTAATTTGAGATGAGGAGCAAGGCTCTGATCCACTCCATGGAAGTGTCGATACTCAGGCACCCATGCAGGCCTCGGTTGAATGACTGTATTGCACAGATCACATGATATCCCTCTGAATGCAGAAAGGCACTATGCTCTGCAACCATGCACCAGTGTGATTTTTTTTTTTCAGTTCATGTAGACAGACTCATGAAATAGAAGCCTCTCCACAGGCGGGAGAGAGAAATTAAGTATCAGTGACTGACCTAGTTGGGTAAATGATCAGTGCTCTCGATATATATTTGTATTTCCTCAGGATTATCGTAACATGACGTTACGGACAACACTGTGTGACTGTGTCACTTGATCTCACGTTGCTTCACGAATCAAGCACTCTGATATGCGAGCTAGACAAATGAGCTAACATAATTAGATGTTGGTGCAGTGCAGCTATTAGTGACATGAAGTATGAGGGATAATTCCATTTATCATTCACTGACAAAGTGGAATGAATCAGAACAAAGTGGAAAGAGTGAGTCTATTTGTCTCAAGAGCACACAAGCCCTCAAAATCACTGTTAGTGATCGTGCTACATGACATTTTTAGGCTGAAAGTGCAGTGTGATACAACATGCTGCCCTTTGTCATGGAGCAAAGCTACATCTTAGGACATGGAATCTCAGGATTGATTCACTATCAACTTCAAATAATCAGCATGTGCATGTCTCATAGATTCATCTAATACACACGACAATTAGCAGTAATTAAGCATATTTATCTTTATGGCAGACTGGTCCTTAGTGCCGTGTCAGACTACTTTGCGGCTATGTTCACCAGCGATGTGAGGGAGGCGAAGCAGGAAGAGATCAAGATGGAGGGAGTGGATCCAGAGGCCCTCCGATCCCTGGTTCATTTCGCCTACACCGGTAAGTGCTCATAAAGGCGTTCACTGGCACTTGTAAGCAGTTATGAGGCTTCTGAAATCCAACGTGATTAAAATGGATCAGGGAGGAAATTCATCAGTGGCCCAGGCAGTACCTCCATGCACTATTCCTTCATTTTACAGGACAAATCCCCTCGATAAATGCATCTGATTGGGATTATCCCTCAATGCAGTACCTTGGTCATAAAATATGGTAAAATGACAAGGCGATCAATATCTGGTTGTTTTTCTCTTAGAAACAGCATAACTGTTTTTTACTCTGTCTGCCTGCACTCCTGCATCTCACCACACTGTCCGACATTATTATATCTGCTGTGTGACTTATACGTTTTGCTTGTCCTGACATTGCAGGTGTCCTTGAGCTGAAAGAGGAGACCATCGAGAGTTTATTGGCGGCAGCTTGTCTCCTTCAGCTTTCACAAGTCATCCAGGTCTGCTGTAACTTCCTGATGAAGCAGCTTCATCCATCCAATTGCCTGGGAATACGTTCTTTTGCAGACGCCCAAGGCTGCGTGGATCTGCTCAACGTGGCTCATAACTACACCATGGTAGGAGGGCAAACCTGGTGTGGGGGGGCTGAAATATTTATTCAGTAATAGTGTCTCAAAAATGGCTCCTTCTCCTTGTATGAATACACGAGTGCAGCTGCTGTAATGAGAGCCATAACAGTATCAAGAGTATTTAAAAATTTAGTGTAGTTGCCACCACAGCCTAAACATTGAGAGCAGCTCAGTGTAGTGAATCAAATAAACTATGCTCCATGTAATATATGATACTGACAGGATTTATTGTGAGCTGTTTTTCACAGCATATCTGTTTTTTGCCGTCACATCAAACGGACTGCGTTTACGCAGCGCTTTTCTAGCCTTACTGGCGGCTCAAAGCGCTTTACAACATAAAAGATCTCACACCCAGATGGCTCAGGGAGAGCATCTTGGGGCTCAGCATCTTGCTAATGTAACCTGCAGGACTACGTCCACTTTTCCACCGATGAGGGAACAACCACGCTACTTCCAGGTGCTGAGAGCATGCCGTGTAATCACTTTATTTTGTCATCTCAGACAGAATATAATATTCATAGGCAACATCATGGCTTGATATATTGTCTATAACACTCTCTGACTGTCCTGTCTTTGGAGGCAGCTTAATTCATGTAACCTGTCGTCACATGTGAAGGACTGAGCTGCTGGTGACTTTGTTATTTATATCATCCAATTCTTGAAAAGAAGTGGGTGACGAGCACATTTGAATAGAAATGGAATAGTTTTACTACTTTCACTTCATCTAATTTGATTATATGGCTCTCAGTTAGAAATGCCAACATACTGCACATTGATTAGTGCATGGCCAGAGATATGAAAAAGCCATCTCTCTCTCTCTCTGTCTCTCTCTCTCTGTCTCTCTCTGTCTCTCTCTCCCTGTCTATATATATATATATATATATATATATATATATATATAGACATATATAAATAAACATCTGGAAGGAATATTTGCATTGGCTTATGATTGGAGCACAGTATTTGTCAGATAACGTCCTGCTGGCCATGCAGAAGTGACAGGGTGTGGCAGGCGTTATCTCCTGAAGGACATCTGCTCAGTCTGTTTACATAGGCCCCAACCAGGAGCAGGAGGTTAATCTAATCATCAAACTGCACAAGAGGGCCAACTTCCTGTTCAATCACTTCAGTAATGAGCAGTGAGAGCTGTGGGTTTCCTGTACGTCCATCCTCTGGGTTGTGTGTAGAGCACGCTGTGTTTTGATAAGCTTGTATTCCCTGGTTGAGAATGGCAGCTGAGATCCGCCCTGACATCCTTTTTCCGTCATGAGAGTTAGCCTTTTTGTGTTTTTGCCAGAGACGGTGGTGTTTCTTATAAGCAGTTAAATTACCTTGCAGTGACACATTTTGACAAATACCAGAATTAATACCACATATGAATTTAGCTGTCTTGAATGATTCCTATAAAGAAAAAACAAAAAAAACAAAACAGAAAAAAAAGTGGCTTTGCTAATTGCTGCAAATTACATAGTAATCAAAAAGTTCTTGACGTGTAATTCCCCAGGCCACGTTACGATTAAACATAAGCTTTCTTCCACCACCTCCTTCACAGAAAAACACTGTTATTACACAATTACTCTCTTACAGTAGTTAAATCAATTAGATTCCTCTCCCGCTGATCTAGTTTTCTGAGCAGTTTACTCACCAATGAGATTGCCGGCATTAGAGAACATACCCTTTTAAATGGTTATGAAACAGACTCTGTCAAGGTTTCAGTCCAGTTATACACTTTTCGGGACCAGTAATTACACATAATTAGTGTAAAGCAACGTCAGAGAGTTGGAGGGAATTTATCCCTCAGTGTTGCCACAGTAGATCAATAGATGTCCCTCATTTTATTAAGGCTGTCTGTCTTAAGGACTTGAAACCAGCCCTCGTGATAGATCGGGCCAGCTTCATCTGCTGCAAGTTGATGATCAATAGCATGCTTGTTTTGCGTAATTGTTGAGCACACACCCTACCGTGAGCGCATGATTTCTCCAAGTTATTCTGCTGTCTCAATAATTAATGCTCAGCCGCCTGGTTCAAACAGGACTGGTCCGGGAGCCTTTCATGTATTTTAATGTTGGATATAACTTAGAGGCAGGCACAGGAGGAGGAGGCAGGGTGTTTTATATAGCATCAGCTCTGATGGAGCTGCCCAGAGACAATGTCCTTGAAGGGGTAGTCATGCAGGACTGTAATACTGCCTGGGCTGCTGGCCAGTAAATGCAAGATCAATCTTAAGGATGGCAAAAGAGAATATCCTTCACAAAACTTTGCGCTGGACTCAGTGATACTGTGATGGCAATATGGGCAGCTCAGTGCGGTTGCTAATTAAAAAGCCTCTAAAGGCTTTATGGTGTCATATATGATTGGCAGCTTAAATATGTAGTCAGCTTAAGCATAGAATAATTTTTTAGACATGTTTAAAGCCAAAGTGATTTGTTGCCCGCTGTTGGGCGGATCAATTTGTTGAGCATGCTAAGTGGACAGATTCATTTGTTCATTTCAAAGGTTGGTTATGTCAGTAGAAACCACCAAATTGGTTTTTCACTGTCTACTCGAAGACATTTTTCTTCACCTCACTGTCCTTGTGCCAGAACAGACACATTCACCCATGCACACACACACACACACACGCACACATACACGCACACACATACACGCACACACACACACACACACACACACACACACACACACACACACACACACACACGTTGCTTCTCTGAGTGAACCCCTGGGCTAATGAGTGATGATTATCTGTCTCCTCCACGACTCCTCTGCGCTCCAGGAGCACTTCCTGGAGGTCATTCAGAACCAGGAGTTCCTGCTGCTCCCCACAGCTGAGATTGTTAAGCTGCTCTCCAGTGATGACATCAACGTGCCCGATGAGGAAACCATCTTCCAAGCTTTGATGATGTGGGTGCGCTATGACGTCCAGCATCGACAGCAGGACCTTGGGGTGCTCCTTTCCTTCATCCGCCTGCCACTTCTTCCTCCACAGGTTAGACTGTGAATAATGAGTTGTCCAAAGGGACTACATGCTGGGCTTCAACTTAAGTTTGTGGCTGAGAGCAAAGTTGCAGCAACACGTGTCCTCACTGATGACTATGGCTATTTTTTTTACCTTTTTGCTAGGAATGTAAAGTTATCTTTTTTCATGTATTTTTTTCTATAGTTGTTTAATCTGCAAAATGTCAGGAATACATGAAAATTACCCGTATTAACCACCTGGAGAAATTCAACACTCTACAGTTTCTTATGATTAAAAAGAAAGGAAAATAGCAATTACTTATAACCAAAAGTGGGGCAAGAAAGGGGAAATTTTACTTTTGTGCTGTCTCTCGATTATTCAATAGGTCGATTAGTTGTTTTTACTCCAAGGGGATTGAAACATTCTCCACACAATGACAGAATGACAACTGCAGTCAAGCTGCTGTGTGTGGAAATAGTTGCTCATGTTTGAATAATTATCATTCACTTCAACTCATGTTTTATGCATTCAAATATTGTTTTACAACTGTGTTGCCCTAATTTGCATCACATCAAACCCTGACAAACATTTATTGGCAGATATGAAGTGTGAATATATCCCTCCCTTTTTCTAGCAGGTTATTTTCCACAGCTAATTATACAAACATGAATATACATGAATTTTACATAGTTGGGGCCATACACTGGTGCAGTGGTTAGTACAGTTGCCTTACATCAAGACAGAGGGGGTTTATGGGTTTTCTTCAGGTACTCCAGGTTTCTCTCACAGTCCAAAACATACATATCTAGATTGATTTATTCTAGGTGAGAGTGTGGAAGTGAATGACACAGCAATGGAGAGTTTATTTCAAATGAAAAAATATGGAAAACATTCAGTACAATACTTGTCTTAGCTAGAGGCAAGGGAGATATTGGGCTCTGAGAATTGCAAAACAAAAACAAAAACAAAACCATAACAAAAATGAACTATTGTATTTGTCAGAACTGGCACACACACAGTAGTGCTTCACATACTTGCAAGCATAAGGAGATCATTTTATTATTAATGAACACGGCTTTCTGTAGTACTTGGTACAACTACACCATGCATACATTTCTATCCATATGGACGTTTCTCT
Source organism: Karalla daura (assembly GCA_029224185.1). Classification (NCBI taxonomy): domain Eukaryota; kingdom Metazoa; phylum Chordata; class Actinopteri; order Chaetodontiformes; family Leiognathidae; genus Karalla; species Karalla daura. Next base: position 23,921,588 of record CM055195.1, read on the forward strand.
TGTTAATGTTTTGAATGCGTTATGTCTTGAGAAGAAGACTCTTAATTTGATGCCTTGAAATGTAGCTCCTTGCAGATCTGGAAAACAACAAGATGTTCTCTGATGATCTGGAGTGCCAAAAACTGCTGATGGAGGCCATGAAGTACCACCTTCTGCCAGAGAGACGTCCCATGTTTCAGAGCCCCAGAACCAAACCCAGAAAGTCCACTGTGGGTGCACTTTATGCTGTAGGAGGGATGGATGCAACCAAAGGTAAAGTCCATACTACAGCAGGTGATTTAAACCCTGTATATCAAGATAGTTCAAACACTATGTGTGTGTGTTTGCAGGCTCCACCACCATAGAGAGGTATGATCTGCGAACCAACACGTGGGTCCAAGTTGGGGTCATGAACGGACGACGGCTGCAGTTTGGTGTGGCTGTGATCGACAATAAGCTGTACGTGGTTGGGGGCAGGGATGGACTGAAGACGTCCAACATGGTGGAATGCTACAATCCCATCAACAAGGTGTGGTCCACCATGCCGCCTATGTCAACGCACAGACATGGACTTGGTGAGTGAGTCTTCTGAGGAAAGTTTCGTAATTAATGAAATGCAAGCACTTATGGTATGGACATGGAGAACAGAGGTTTTGCTATGTGTCACATGGAGGCCATGCTGATATGACCAATAGCGTACAATGCAATCAATTAGAATGAGGTATTTTCGAGCAGAATTTAGAAGTTTGAAAGGAAGGAGAAAAGTCTCCATTGTCATGATGGATATAAATTGCTCATTTTGTTTGATCTGCAATTTAAAAAACAAATAATGAAGTATTCTTAGCACTTCATACAGTGTATGTGAAGGAAAATCATCCAGTCCTGTCATCTAAGAGACTGATGATGTATTTGGTGTTTGGTGATTCACTGATTTCCATTTGAATAATTAAGCAAATACTTGTTCCGTCTTCAGAACTGCCCCTCTAACAAAGGTCTGATGATATAAAAGTATGTACATCTTCTAAAATTGCAGTTAAATGTATTCTAACACTATTTCAACGTTCCTCCAAGATGTGACAATATAATTCTTTCAGTTACTTCAAGGTTGGAGGCTGGAGCCCTTTCAGGGTCTCCGGTGTCATTAAACACCAAAACTTGCTTGACACACAGCTGGCACACTGAAAAAAAAAGAAAAAAAAATCTTTTTAAGATAGACCTTTGATATTTACCCATTTCCTATCAAAGCTTGGCAGGCTGTGTCGGCCCCGTTCTGCCTCACCCTACCCTGCCCTATAAATCTCATATCACACGCATTTTGATTCACAGTTGAAACAGGTCTGGGCAACAGAACGGGGAGATCTTGTCAAAGCATTCAGCTCTCTCACTGCGTGAGGTTGGACATATCAGCTGGCCCAGGAGATCACACTGTACAGATTACCTATGTCGTCTTTGATCTTTCCTCTGGCAAATACCTCGCGCTGCTGTGCTTGCGGCTTGTATATTTTGAGTTTGAATATATTTGATAGTGTTTCCCAAGCATCCCGGTCCTGGCCACTGCCTGCTGTGTGCAATTCGGGTGAAGACAAGAAAAAGAGAGAAAAAGAAGGAACAAAGCACATTTTTATTTCAAAACCACCAGTCAGTAACAACTGAGAGTTTCACTAGGAGAACTGTTTCTATCGGACTGTGAATTTGTCATTCGAGGTTCTCTGAATGAGGCCTTGCCCTTGTGTTCCCTCGAAATAATTGAACTCTCACCAAAGGAAGTAAGGGCGGTTAAAAAGGAAAAAAAAACCCATTGTGTTAAAACATCCTTTGCAATGTTTCTGGCAAAAACCGCTGCGACTGGGGAATGAGGAGTAACAATGCTGTTTTATAGCTTTCCTGTTTTGTGAGCAGAGTTGGATGGCTGCATGACTCTGCTCGCTCCTAAAATGGGAAATGTACTTCTGCCTCAGCTCTCTCGAAGAACTCTTGAAGGAAAGTTTGATTTGGAGATACAATTGATTATGCACATGTGCTTCGCAAACACTATTACCCTGTGCTAACATTATGGTGAGCGTCTAAAACAATAAAGCAATCTTTGTTTCAGCAAGGAAACGGCACAGTGCAGCTTGAGCTCTGAGATATATGTGAAAGCATTTAGTACAGTAATCTGCAGATATTAGAAATAAAATGATCACAGATGCCTTTTGCTCTCTGATGTTAAACTCCACATTCTAATACACTTGTGGGTATCGACACAGGTTTTTCTGGATTATTTGAATGTGGTGTGTATTTGTGTAGGTATTGCTGTACTGGAGGGCCCAATGTATGCTGTCGGAGGCCACGATGGTTGGAGCTATCTCAACACAGTGGAACGTTGGGACCCACAGGCCAGGCAGTGGAACTACGTGGCCAGTATGTCAACACCAAGGAGCACCATGGGTGTCACTGCGCTCAATGGAAAGTAAGATGATTCACTGTACCCAGCGACTGTCTCAACAATGTGCAGTCTTTGAAATTCAGTGTATCATAGTCAGCCTGTGGATTGGAGACATCATGGAGACCAAAGTCAAGGATCCCGGCATCCGCTGAGCTGCAGACAGACAATGAAAGATAAATGAGAGGAAGCTGGGAGCTGCATGACTATGTGTGAATATAAATACAATTGAACAACATTACTTATTCATTCTTTAGGACGTACACTAAATAAAAAACAGTATGAAGTCAATCTTAATTAATGTCAACCAGACAGTCCTATCTTATATATGATCTGTCCCATAATTTAATGGTTTCAGTTTTTACTTGGCTGTTGTTGCTCCCTTTTAATTTTTTTATGTTTTGTTGTTAAGTGTGAGAAAAAGTGAGATCCATATTCTTTCCCACAAGAGGTGACTGTATTCTTAAAAAGAATTATATAACCCACAAGTGATTGAAGATGAATAGTCAAGGTCCTTCTGCCCTGATGAAAGCAGCTTTGTGCATTGCTGTTTGCCCATAAATCCAGGTCTCTCAAACTGCCTTAGGTACATGTGTTTACCTCTTAAACTAAAAAGAGTAAGAAGTAAGCAGGGTTTTAAAAGAATAATTTTTACATTTGTAAGGGCAGATCATGTTGTTTTCATGCAAACACAAGATCACAAAAATAAATGTTTATTGCCACAGCTAAATATTATGAAAATTGATTCACGCACTGTACTAAAATGAGTAAGTGTCCAAAAAAAAATAACAAGCCTGTAACACTACAGCATATGCCACTGTGGAAAATGGTCAATAGTAATTTGGAACAGGGCATGGAGGAACACAGGCCTGGTTATGTAACTCACAGTGGATCAGTCCAGGAAAAGCTGAAGTGCAGCATTAGTGCAGTAATACATTGTACTCCTTGAATACAGAGTTGACCTTTGTGGTCTTGGCGAGATAAACTACGGACTGGCTGCAAAGTAGTCAGGGCTTCTGATTAGTGTGGAAATTTATACAGCGCAATCTAGACTCCATAAAATCGAAACACTTTTATGAATTTGTATGTATTAAATGCCTTACAACATCATCTGCAAGTAAATTAAGTGGAGAGAGGGGCGCTCTCAGCCTTATTTAAATATGTTTGCGTGTCGATGGAAGGAAGGGGCTGCTGCTCAGCTCCATCCAGTATTCAGCGTTAAAGTCAGTGCTGAGTTATTTCTGCATCTAGGTCAAAAATAGACAACAAGGAATCCGTTTCCCTGGCCTACACTTTCTCGCTGTTGGGTCTATGAGCTACAAGCACTGAAAACATTGGTGTGATCTGTCTTGGAGAGAACTTCATTGCTGCTGCAGCCCAAGAAACCTGTCACCGTTCGTCATGGTTTTTTACAAACGTCTGGCGGCTGGCGGAGGGACGCGTGAGACTGACACGGCGTCTGTGTGATTCCGCAGGCTGTTTGCGGTGGGAGGTCGAGATGGCAGCTCGTGCCTGAGGTCAATGGAGTGCTTCGATCCACACACCAACAAGTGGAGCATGTGCGCTCCCATGGCCAAGAGACGCGGAGGAGTGGGTGTGGCGACGTACAACAACTTCTTGTACGCCGTGGGAGGACACGACGCGCCTGCCTCCAACCACTGCTCTCGGCTGTCTGACTGCGTGGAGAGGTCAGTAAAATCCCTCGGGGGGGACAATGTACAAAATCAGAAATGTTGGGTGAAACGGATCCAGGCCACGTTAGACAGAGTCAGGGGTGGGGCTGAGACTTCCAAACAGGCGACAAATTTTTCTCGATCCCCACCCTGTCCTTGTCTTTCAAGGCGTGTCTGTGTGAGACGTCGAGGAAGTCCATGGTGCCGATTGCACGGCTTCATTTTACACCTTCTGGCGCCATCGTGTGGCCACAGTTATCCCTCAACCCCAAAATCCTGTTGTGACTGTCAGCGGGGCACGTTTCTCCGCTGAACGTGGCTTCTCGAGCTTTGATGGCTCACAAATCACAGCTAATCTTCACCGGCTTTTCATCATTTGTGAAAATAACACACACAGAGAAAAAAAAATGATGCTGGCAGCTGCAAATACACGCCACACAAATCTGTCTCATGATGTTATTAGGAAAAATTAAACCAGCTTAGCCTGGAGAATTACTGGAAAAAATCCAAACATATCTGACTATTAAGGCATTAATTCACTTTCTGCGAACATGTTACTACACATATTCATATCATATTAAATGATAATGGCTGTTGCACTTATTATCCTACAATGTTCTTGCTATTGCTGGGCATTATGTTTTTGCACAACATCAAGTGGGATGATTACTTCATTAAGTAATCTTCCAACCTAGAGCGTTATGTATTAATTCCATTAATACACTGACAATACAAATTGTTGGTTTAAGTTCCTTGGACAACTAACTAACTAACAAACTAAAATTTTATTCCGATTCAATGCATTATCATACTTCTATTCCTCTACATGTCAGGTGAAGGATTGTTTCCTCCTTTCTGGATTGGGCAACTCCTCTCAGACTAGTTGAAATAAAGAAACTTGGATGAAATGGAAAATTCTTCACCATACAGCTGCAAATAGTATTGTTTGTCTGATCACTTTTCAGAATGCATTGCTGACGATCCTGAAACTGTTTGCAGATTTTACAGAAATTGATGCATTGCTGTGGATTAAATCGATGGTAATGAAGACATTTTAGACCAAAGTAGTGAAATAAAAGTGTAAATTCAGCAGTAATGTTCACGAAAAACATTCCTAAAAGACAAAAAAATCAAGGTGAGGTGAATTTGAATGTGGGACTCCCGAGATGAGACTGAATTTCTGAACATTTAAATTACCCCGACTTCACAGAAGGTAGATCACATAACGTGTCCTCATTTTCCTCATCATAATGGTCAACTTTGTCCGGCAATGTCCGTCTGCGCTAATGAATCCAGCTCTCTCTGGACTTCTGTTCAAGGGACAATATTGCTTTTAAGTTTCAATTTGTTCCTCCATCACTGCTGAAACGAGTCAGACATCATCAGACACCAGTGATTTAAGTGGGCGAACAGAAATGTGTCTCAGTTCATGGGTACGCGGCGAGGTTTTCATTAACATTTTCATCTTGTTTCATCACACTGACCTCAATGCAATAGCAAACCGTTTCGCTAAATGTTTATATCACAGGTATGACCCAAAGACGGACACGTGGACCACTGTGTCATCCCTCAGTGTCCCCCGGGACGCGGTGGGTGTTTGCCTGCTGGGGGACCGGCTGTACGCTGTCGGGGGCTATGATGGCCAGTCCTATCTGAACACCGTTGAGTCCTATGACGCACAGAACAACGAGTGGACTGAGGTAATCCAGTAAAGCAAAGAGTCTGTGTGAAATACAAATGAAAACATTACAATGCAGATTGAGGATTATGGAACATGGGGAAGGTTAAAATGAATGTGAAATGTGAAATAAACTTTTGACAGGAGAGAGACGGCAACAAATAATTCAATCAGTCAACTACTCAATTATGAGTTGTTGGACAATTGCATATTGGAAAAAAAGTTACACAAATACCAAAATATATTGTTGCTCTCATAAAATCTTTCTTTTTAAAATAACTATTGCTGTCATAGGGGACTAAATTAACAAATATTTCAAAATCTAATAAACAAATAATGGAAAATTTGTTGAAAACAAACAAAAAAATATTTTATTAAATACTCAAATCTGGAAACTGTTGATTTGAGATATTGATTTATGAATTACGTTGATTAATCATCACAGGTGTAACTCTCTGTGCCTCTGCATATTTATTGTGTTCATTGTTCTCGTTCTCGCCTTTATTTCCCTCTTATCGGCATGAAGTAAAGTGGCTTTCTTGTACTGAAGCTGGCCTGAGATGACAGGCTGCATGTTAACCTCTCTGTCTTCCTGTAGGAGGTCCCTCTGAACATTGGCAGGGCAGGCGCCTGCGTGGTGGTGGTGAAATTGCCTTGAGCGCTTCGTCTCACGACTGCATGGGATACAAATGAGAGCGCGGTGAAGAGGAGTGGACAAACAAAACAAGAGATCAAGGACAGATCCTTCGAGAGTCCTGTTTCCTTTTTTTTCTTCTCCCTTTCTTTCCTGTAACTTGGCTCTCCAGATATTTCAGAGGGTAGCGCAGACAGAGCCTTGCCCATAAAGCATTGTTTCTATCATTAGTGGACATGTCTGCCCGCTGGGGAGGACTGCACATTCTCCACATTCTCAACCGATCAAGAATTTTCATAGACTTGGCTGAGCTGAACAGAGAGAGCCGAGTCATTGTTGTGCTGGTTTGTTAAACTTGTTTTGCAAAAAAAAAGAAAAAAAAGAAAAAGTTTGTTGTATAGTCCATCTTTAAGATTAAATGTAAAAGTTTCATTAAATCAGCCCTCTGGCTAGTTTACATTTAAACATAGACTCTTCTCAGTGCCATCAAACACAGTCTATTTTGGGGTTTGTATCTCACTTTATATCTGCTCGAAGTGAAAATAAATAGAATGCATTAATGTACCCAATGTCTTCCCCTGATGGGTGGTCTCAGCAGATGAGGCAGTGGAGACCACTGTGAATAATGAAGATGATGAGTCTGTTGAGGCTGACGTGAGGAGCAGGAATGAATTTGTCCCGCTGAACAATATAACATTTTATCCCCAGCTCATACTTTTTTCTTATCAAGCCCGTAGCTACGGAACACCAAAGTCATTTGCTAGTCTTAGAAGTCTTGTTATGCATTCAGTAAAAGTTTACAAAGTTGTGAATTACAGAAAATATATCATATTGATATTTCACTTTGCTGTACAGTTTTTTCTTTGTCAACTTTTTTTTGTCAGCGAAAAGAACCACAGCCAGTGCAGTCTAGTGGCCGCACTCATTCTTCTGTCTTCACTTCGGGGCATGCTAGCTGAGCCGACATTTTATTTGATTTCTACAGCATTATATATCAAGATCACTGTCTGTGCTGTATTTCTAAAGAGGTAAGATATGATGCCTTCTGGGTCATGCAAATGATCTCATCTCCTACAAAACTACTGGATGACACAGAAGTGACTGCAAACTATGTCTGAGTGGTGCCAGGTGCCTCCAAACCAGCTACCTACAGGAGTCCTGGAGAGAATTTTAGGCATATCACTCAGAAACCTGATTTTCACAGCACTTCACTAATGTGACTTTGATTAGAATTTTTAGATTTGTAGTTGGTTCTGCTCATAAAAGTGAAACACTACCAACTATCACAATGAGAATGATTTGTAACTGTAATTATATCATGTTTTGGGGCCAAATGTTACTTTTTATGCTTTTATCATAATTTTGTACAGCATGCAATCCTATGAATAAAATGACTTCAGTCTTCTTTGCACATTCAAATCCATGTTTGAGCTGAGTGTGGCCTCACAGCAGGCGCATTTTGATTTCTCTTGTTGTTCTGCTTTAAGTAAACTAACTATTGATTTGTTGACTACACAGACTCAGGAGCTGCCTTGATGTCAACATTAACCTCAGTCCGTCTCGTCTCAGCACCCTGTTTTTTTAAGTATGTTGGCTGGTACTACTCTGGTCTCTCTTTGCTCTCTTGTCGACAGACTGAGCACCAGCTGCTATTTCTTGCCTTGCCATTGTTTACCCTCTGGATAATTTCAAGCCTCCTCTTGCATGTTTGCTTAGATTTGGGTGGTCTTTGCATGCAAAATGCCGGATTATACGTCCACATGTACAGCCGAAATGAGGACATGTATAGGTCTTTCCAGAATACACAAAATATTAGACTGATTGGCATTGTTTTTGATGTATTTTGTCATGCATATTTCTTTTTGCACAACACAATCAATTAGGTTTATCACATTTTCTCCTCGTTTATGAAAACCAGTACAGAATAATAGCTTTCACCTCCTCAACAAATCATATTAGCGAAAGCCCCAATGTCAAAAACATCACCCTCCATTTATACTGTATCTGTCCAGTTAATGCAGACGCACAGTGTAATGGCTGTGGGAACACAAGACCTTATCTTGTGACCCATGATGACAACAGTTGATTCAATTTGCCGCTCCCTTGAAAGCCAATATTGCAAATGTGCAATGTTTTAATATTTCTTTTATATTCTAACCCTGATGGTTAGAGCAACATTTCTAAGTTCTAAACTCCACATCTGTTAACTGTGAGTGTTTTGCCAACTCAGCCCATTTGCTATGCAAAGGTTTGCAACCGTAGCTCGAAACAAACACATTGATCTGAATTCAGAGGCATACAGCATCACGTGATGGAGATACAATCTAATACACGGCAAAATTTGCACAACTGCAAAGTTGTGAACTTCCCAGGTTTGACTCAGCGTGGTCATCATCTGGTTTTATCTTAAAATGTACCTTATAGTCAATGGGGGTGCTAAGATAAAGCTTTTGCAGCAGTATATATAAGTATTAAGCACTAAATCCACTCTAGCCTATTTTATTTTAGCCGAAGTTGAACAACTGTGGGAATAAAATCGCAGCATTATCATTATCATTAGAATCCTATTATTCAACTCCTCAAGGTCCTGCCTTTTTGATCCTATTCTTGAAAGGTGATCCTGTGTTTTTTAGATTCAACCCCTACTCCTGTGTTTTCTACATCTTTTCAGTTTTCAGTCACGTATTAAACTATACTTCTATTCAGTTCCAAATTGTCATCATACTTCAAAATTCCTAAAATTAAACAGGCTACCTCTGAAAATTAATAATGATTAGGTTGCATCTGACCAGCACACACAATGTAAATGTATCAGGAATGAGGGTTTTTTTTTTTCAAGGTTTCACATCCACATGCCAAATGTACTGGAGTTCATCAACATATTTTGATTTGATTGACTTGATTTCCAGTTTAAAAACAGAATCACTGTACATACGTAGATGCAGATGAATAGGACAGAAAATGAATGTGGCTTCAAACTTAACACTTTGAAGTTTAAACCTAATTAGGCATGTGGGTTTCCTACATTCAGTTTTTACTGGATAGGGAATGAGGGAACAGCTTTTTGCTGCAGATCTCCTGATATCAGAATGCAACATCACACAGACTGAACTGGAAATTATAGAGGTGCTACAAATAAAACTGAGATCAGATCAGCGAGATGAACCACGATGGATGGATCCAGTTGTTTTCCTCCGCATCACTTTACACAGTGCCCGTGGTGATGTAATCACACCACATATGATCAAGAGAGGGCGCTGTTGCATCACAGAGAAACCACCAAACCACACGTGGTCTCGCAAACGGCATATCAAAGATCTCCATTACCATTACTGTTCATAATAAATGTCAACCGGCATTAAGAATGCCAAGGACAAATACTTGAGCTAATAACCCTGCATAATTATTGAGATACGATGATGAAATGTTGAGAAATTGGATGTTAAGGCGTCTCCCTCTCTAACTTTCAAATTTTGCTGAGTTTTGAGGGAAACATAAAGCCTGTGGGGAAGACGAGCTCTGGCTGGAGAGATGATTTGTCAAGTTTAAAAGGGAAACTTTGAACGATATCTCATAATTGTGTGACAAATGTAGACAGATTGTTCCATTTTTGAGCTTTGCTTCTAGCCTTGTATTTATTTCTTTATTTTTTGAATATTTTGTGCGTGAGGGAGCACCTCTCCTCTCCTTCGTATTTCTTCCTTTTTTTCCCCCCTGACACTGAACAGAGATGGAGAGAGAAAGATGCAACAGCACAGCACGAGTTACAGATTGTACCATATTGATTGCTTGTCAGAGACAAGACAAACCCTTTGCCTACCAGATTGGCTTTCTTATAGATGGAAATATATTTCTTATGGATTTGTGCTTCTGTTTTAAGCCTTCACAAACTAGGAATTTTAGTAACAGGCACATAATTTAGGATTTTAACAGACACATTTTCTTCTGCCAAACAAACTGTGTCGCTGCATAATTGTTTTCTGTTTAAATACTGTCTGAGAACTTTAGTCCAGATTTACTGGTCTAATGTTCGCTGGAGAATATCTGAGAAAAAAGGGTTTTGATGGTTTATTTGTCAAGATACTGTGTTCTGAGACAAAACGAGAGAGAGAAAAAAAACATAAGAAAAACAGCATGCAAAGAATCATCTTCACCACGGGGACAAGAGACAAGATGGATCCCTACACGAGTGCCACAACAAACTGTCAACTTAGAGCAAGATTGCCTAGTCTCCACCATGTAAATAAGCCTGTTAACATGGCACATTTGACACCTTGCAATGGAGTGCCGTGTCAGGCGACGCATTGAGTCTCATCCTCCCAGGTGATGGCAATGCTGATTTTACACTGCTACTGCTTTTTCTTTTTTAATGTCAACTCTCTGACTTTGGAGAGACACAGACATTTACCATATGGCCCAGGTAGCAGGAGGGGATGAGAGCGAACATTCCAGGTGAACTTGAGAAATCACCTGCTGGAGGAAGTACGCCACAAACCATAGCCCCTAAGTGACACTGACACTGATAAAGTAGTTAGCCGTGCTTTCATGAGTCCTGTGCCGATACAAAGAATGACAGTTGCTTTTCTGGTCTGATCAAAGGCAGCAGACAAGTGCTGTAGAATGCTTCTCCCTCCATCCCCACTCCCCCCAGCCCTGTCTCTATCTAATGATAGTTGAATACATTGTCATCTCATTATCTTTGAAGAGGGGAAAGATCCCTCCTGTATGAGTGGGCACTGTGTCTCTTGCCATCAGACGGGCCCTGAGATTGGTGAAGCGCATTCTCATCTCATTATGTTGAGTGAGAGATATCAGACACATCCCATCTGCCTAACGCCCTCAACACACATGCTGCCATGCCTCAGCCATGCAAGCTGGTGTAGAGAGGCTGCGGGTTGCTTGTCTCTAATTCTATAACTCAGCTTAGAAGTATTCTGAGGAGGCTTGGACACGGTTATTAACCAAACCACTGCATGGTTAAATATCACTGCAATGTCAGAACTGATGGAATATAGACTTCATGTTCGATTGGATGGCGACTGTAAGAGAGGCTCTAGCACTTCGACATGCGTCTGTTCTGCATTTCATATTGCCATAAATATTGCAGTGCATCATGTAGTTTATTTCTTAATAGTTTTAAACTAGTACACACAAAAACCCATTTACCCCCCCAGGCAACTGGCTGCAAGGCTTTTTCTGGTTCCTTTTGACAAATGAAAAGAGAACAAATTCTGCAGTCCCTCTCAATTCTCCAATTTGCAAACCCTCTCTGGGGTAAAGAAACAGCAGAGACAGAAAAGAAGAAACCGAATACATCTCAGGATCACAGGAACCTGATGCAACAGCACCACAAATGTCCTCCAAAACTGATCATGAGTTAATCATATTCATGAATGAATATGTTAGCTTTATAAGCAGTGGCTCGTATATGTGCAGCGAGTAGGCAGGAAGGAAAATGTACTCTGTAAGTCCCTTTCTTTAATGTTTCAATTTATCTATTCTTTTTAAGTACACTAAAGGACAGTGTTCTTATATGAATGAATAGAGCTCAGCCAAAAGCCAACAATAACTAGTGACAGAAATGCCAGATTGTACCCAGTCTCTCTTGACTGGCTTTAACAGATGTCATGGGCCGATTGCCAAAACATCTTATCGTGGACACAGTACAGTGAAACCACAACACTGATCTACATGATGGATGTCAGATCAAAATGAATCCAGCCATGGTTTTACGAGCTTTGAATTCATGCATGGGGAAGCCTGTCAGGGGCGAGAGATGATGTGGACACTGGCTCTCACTGTTTGTCAAGATTTTACATCCCTCCCCCACGCTACTCGTTTGAAGCTAGTCATCTGCTGTCTAGCAGCATGCTGCCAATACGCCTGAGAATCTAGATTCAACATTTGTGGACTATGTACAGGAATGAATGCAATTAGACGGTTTTGTGGGTGTAAAGCATCCCGTCGCATTCACCGAGCTATCTATCATTTTAATGGGGACTCTACTTTCCAGGAAAACACGCATTAATTTGGTAACTACAGTTGTCTGTTGCTTATGGTACACGTTATATTAAGACGATAAACTCGTGACCCATCAGTGACATTTTTTTCCAAGACAATGTTGCCTCCTCAGATCGCAGAGGAAAAAAAAAAGTAATCAAGGATTTCAAGAGCTGATGTTTTGACATCAAATTGAATAATGAGCCAGCTTGAAAACCTGGAAAATGTTCACCTATGCAAACGGTGCTATTCTCGCTTGCTTTTCCACTGATAGCGCAAAGATGGCAAAGCTACTCTTGTCCAACTTCCTTCCTTCGTCTCTGCAGCACACATAATTCAGAGAATATCATGTCCACTTCAATAACAGAGGCTCTCACTCCTCGACAGACACACTCAATATACATTTTACTGCTCCTTCTTTCCCCAAGATAAATCTTTGCAATGGTAGGGAGGAAAAAAAAACAATATCTGGCATTGCCTGTGTGCAACTGTTCTGTGCTTTTGTGCCTGCTACGCCTCTTACCCCGTATGATCTTTCTCTCCGAACATTACTGCTGCCCCTGCAACGCCCGCTTACCTATTGCCTCCAGAGCTAAATCACTTCCTTTGTCAGACCCGACTGCCTTTCTCTCCCAGACCCATTGCTTACCGCTATTGTTAGTGAAGATGAACAGCCCATGACAATTAAAGGTGTGGACCATTACTTCTGTTGGAGGGAAGGTTAGGCCTCATGCTTTACAGCCTGAGGGAGAACACCACCGTATCTACATCTGTCACACAGAGCCATAATGGAGAGCCCGGGAATGGATGACGAGCCGGCAAATGTCTGCGGCTCTGCACGTTTTGGGTCATGGCTTTGCAGAGATGATGGATTAAAGAAGGATGTGGAGTGTGAATATTCTGGGCAAAACTAGGGAAAGAAACAAAAACACGTAACAAAACTAAATGCAAACTTTAACTGCACTTTAGAATTGATAAGACTGTGGTCAAAAGCTTCATCTCCTTATATCTACCAATGGTTACTTTAGATTTAATTTTCTGATTCAGCCTTCATTTTGCTGCAGCAACATTTTGATGCAACATTTTCTGCACCAATTATACTATACCTTGTACAACTTTACTGCACTCATATGCATCTGTGTTATGTATCTCTTCCACTGAGTACAAAATGTGAACAGTGTGTTTACAGGTTACTTGATGCCACTGCAAACTGAGAGCTGTACGGGTCATGGTCACTGGGAATAGCAGAGCTGATACGTGTTGAAGGATTAGCTGAAGATGTGATGGAGTGTTGACAACAGTCATAAATCTGTTTTTCAACAGGCTGTTAAGGCAATTATGGTGTAGTATTCTTGGAAATGTTTGCGTTTACTTGCACAGCATGGATATGTGCATTGTGCGAATGCTCTGGAAGCATCAGCGTTATGCAGAAATTGGCATCTAGCAGTGTTTGCAGTTCATTTTGCTGCAAAGGCTAGCGGCCCAATTCAGGAAGGTGAAGTACAATATTTTGCTGAATCTTAAATAACCTTGAACCTCACTCTAATAGTCTCATCCAAGAAGGATCAGTCAGTCAAAACAAACGTGTTCTAATGAAGTCCTTAGAGGGTGCAAAGAAGCAGACAATTTCATGATTGTTACATTTGTTTTTATGTCAGAATGTAGAGCAGAAGACACTGCAGTCGATGAAGGGTATTTCTTATGGTTGTAATAGCTGTGATTTATGACTTTTTATCTTTGGCCACATTAGCCCATCCTCTATTGCTTAAGTGAGTTTGAATTCCTCAGTTTTATGATGAGGATGGGATCTCTGGAGTGCTCTTAAACTAGCAGTGACTGGTCAGTAAACGTCTCTTAACTGTTGGCTGGCTGCTTGTGAAGCCAGAGCTTTCAATTTGGTGTTTCTACAAGTGTTCATTTTAGAGGGCTTGATGTGTAGTTGTAGAGTCTCTGGAGCTGCTCAGAAGCAGTTTTGACAGCACTCAGCTGAGCAACAAAAGTAAAGTAACAAGTAATTGATCCAACTTTTCAAATAACTCACAACTCGGGCTGTAAATTTGTTTCATTGCAGCATTTCTTCAGGCTTTCTACTGCGAACATGTTGTCAGATTGCCAACTTTGTTTCTTGATTTGTGTTTTCTTCTATTTCAGCTCTCTCAGCTGCCACAAAATAAAGATATAGAGAGGAATATGCAAATGTTAACACATAAATCTTATGTATTTGCTGCACAGCATCCTCAATGTTTTACTGTCAAACTAATGTGGAATAACTGCAGTGAAAACTGTTGCTGCTTTTGCCCCCCCCCCTCTCTGTCTCTCTCTCTCTATGTGTATATATATATATATATGTATATATGTATATATATGTATATAGCTTTCTGGCCTATTTGTTTATTCTGTCTGTTCTCAGGTACAATTCCCTGTGAAAGGTCCAGGACTGCTTTAAAGCACAATGATCCTCAAACAAACGAGAAAAAAAGAGAGGGTATTTGATTTATGCAGTTAAGATTTCAAGGCTTTTCCCTCTCCAAATACGTACAGATGCATGACTGTAGCTTTCTACACACCATAACAAATGCACTCAACAAATGGAAAATATTAATGTTAAATCTAATGCACTTCAGTGATTGTTGGAATCAATATTTCACATTACACTATTTGTATTTATGATATCATTCTCAGATTAACAAGTTGTAATCCTATGCATTGTGAGTTTATTGTTCTAGCTGGAACCTGGAAAGACCTGGAAACTGAATTGCATGTGAAACCGCTGCTTGACACCAAATAACACGTGGGTATTTTTTTCTTTCAGTCACAGCTGGTTTGTTTTTCTGACTAGTCATCTTTGAGACAATGAAAGCTGAGAGTAAAATACTGTTTAGTCACCACAATACCTTTTTCTTTTCCCCGTCATTGTGTTTGGTGTCAGAATGTCTATATAGGTATTAGTCTCATTGAAATACGAAATCTTTTTCTACAAAACCCTGGCCAACATCTTCCTCTTCCATGAAAAGACCCATGCAAGTAAATGCATTTTATTTTACTGTGCAGCATGGGAAGGTAATGTCATCTTCTTTAAACACCTAAAAGCCTACATATATCTTCTTACAATCGTTTATACTCTTCACTCAGAAATCCCATAAATGTCAAAAGCTAAATTTAAATCACTAAATATAATGCCGACAAAATAAGAGCATTTGAACATGAAAAGAAAATGAAATAAATAGTGATGACGTGCAAGTGCAATGAAGCAAGATTGTGAAACCGAACACTTCTACAGTACTTCAGTGCTTCAGCTGTAGGCAATAGTCTGCAACTACCTACAGATGGGATCTGAAAAGAGAGACACACTAGGGTTGATTTAATCAATTTTTAGAACATTTTATTTCTTGCTTAACCCCAGGCAATCAACATCACACAGGCAAAACCCACATGGAAGTCATGTTGCCAGGAGGATTGCCCACGGTGGACGAAAGCTGAACCTCTCTTATCCACCTATAGCCCGGTGTCTGAATCTCATAGCATATGCATGCAGTTAACAACTTGAAAAGATTAATTCCCACCTTACTACACATTTTCTTTTCTGGAAGAGCTCTTGTACTCAGAGTAGCCTAAGTCTTTTGTTACATAGCCTTTAGCTTGGTAAAGAACTTTCCCTTCAGATTCATCCCGAGGCTCATGCCTGATACCCCTGTTTGACGTGCAGAAGTGTTAAATTATTTAGGTTGAATCTGTTTTTTGGTATAGAGGGGAGTTGGAAGGAATACTAAAACAAGGCAAGTTACCAGATAGGAAGGCTGTTTTAGGTGAATTTAATGCAAGATATTGACCTTGTAAATAGTGGGTTTGAAGATCAGATCATTACATAACTTAGTATTCCCTTGGATTGCCTTGAAGCACATTAAGCTTCGAGAAAAATGTTTTCAAGAAAAAATAAGTGAGACACGCATGCAAGCTGGATCTTAATGACTCGAATGTAATAGTCACCATCAACATATTTTATTGAATTTTATTACATCAGAATAAGGAATAAAGAGATTATTGACAACAATCCAATCAAAGCAAAACATAAAGCAGGATTAGTCAAATGACATATATTTCAAACAGGGATTGTCTCTCCTTTTCTCTGTTTCTGCAGTACACACCTTATGTCCTTCACGGTACAGGAAACCATGCATAAAGACCGGGCTTCCCAGCATGCCTCAGGCTTTCCAACACAGTTGCCAGCAGGATGCAACACTGCAAAAGGTGCTGCCTCTTTAAGTCTCCTGTGTGGCATGTTAAGCAATGGTAATCTGCCGCAGTGCAGACAATAAATTCCACTGCATAACTAAGCGTCGCCATGACATCGTACCTGGATGGAATATCATATGGGCAGATGTGTGGGGGGGGCGGTAGGTGGATGGAGGCCGTGCCCCTTGCAGGATGAATATGTGTCCCTGATGTTGACACAAAGGGGACGGAATCTGACAAGTCGCAGTGTCACCGCCCATCTCTGTGCCGTGTGCGTGAGGGAGAAGGAAAAGGCTGTGCATTAATTATTTGTCCGAGCTTACTGCCCGTTCGGTGTTCGGTGTGCGGTTCATCTGTTCGCTGTAACAATGGAGCTCAATGCTATGACAAATCTGAGGGCCTGGGCTGTCTTCCCAGTTCCCAGAAGCTTAATAGCGTGCCATGTGGAATGATGTAATGCTAAAACACTGCAAAACTTGAGCGCTCACCAGCTTTAGTGAGGGCAGGGGGAGAGAGGGAGAGACAGACCAGAGAAAGGGAGGGAGAGAAAGACAGCGAGAGAAGGAGACTCAAAGGGCCTGATTACTGCATATCATCTAGAATACAACTTGTACCACACAAATCTCCAGTGAGATCCCCGTACTGTTGGAGGATGATAACAGAAATGAAAAGCTAGTTTGTGTTGGGACTCTCTTAACGCAGCCGCTTCACAGCGTTGAGGAAAGTGATCTTCGAATGTACGCTGCATGACTTAGACAGCGGCTCTGCAGTTATTTGACAAACTGAAAGCTATTTCAGGCTGTCACTTGCAAAATTATTTGGAACACCCTGTAGCAAGGACCTATAATCCTCAACAAAGAAATGTCATTATTCACAACAGTGTGAAAAGAGACACACCATAGCGGCCCTGCACTAACTGTAGGTTTTGCTATGGGGTTTTGATTTTTATCTTTCTCATTTTTTTTTCCGCAGGAGATATTACACTGCCTTTTTTTTATTCTTTCTACTTCCTTTAAGTACGGAAGAATAAAGGATGGTCCTCTATATCAGAAAGCACAGCAGCATTTGATAAAGCCACCCATTGCATAGATATTGCTTCTTAAAGGAAATCAGTCAATGCAATTTAAATGTGAGCAGCATGCTCTCACATGTAATGAGAAATGCTAAATAAGATGCCATAAAATGGCAAGATTATTCCTCAGTTGTTCTGCCAGTGCTCTTACATAAATGTGAATACTTGCTGTGCTAATTATCAAAACTATGTAAGGCACTAAACTTCACATTATTAGCTCAGACTCATGTTTCTGGAGAAGACAATAAATTCTTGATATCACAATGTAGCCATTTACAGAATAATAATAGAAAAATGCTTTCAAATTAAGCTGTACATTGTTGAAAGTGAGGCCAAACATCCACATCAGGTTAATGAATTTGGTGAGGCATTACAAGAATAACAAATTGTTCAGAAATTCATACATCCCACATCACTGTGGAATTTGAAACATTTGAAATGAAAATCTGCTATGATTATTCTTGTCTACTGCTGCAGTCTTTGGGCATGTTTCAGTCTCATCTCACACAGAGCTAAATATGCACAAGGAATTCATATCAGACCATCAATCAGAAAATGTAAGAGAATAATCGTCGCAAGATGCAGTTTTTATTATATTACCAAGCAAATTACATTATATCATTAGGCAACATGATTGCAGTTTATTTTTTTTAATCAGTGATAGAAAAAACATTAGATCCAAGGTATAATGAGGTTTGATTTTAAAAGGTCTCTTAAGAGTAGTTTCTTCATGGTAAGTCTTTATTATTGTTTGGTACAGAAATCAATTACAGTTTTATAGAGATTCTTGATCCCTAATGAGGAATTCAGCAAGGAGCACTTTGCAGTTTTACTGGTCTTCAGGATTTAGCCAGCACATAAAAATGTTCACTGGTGACATGCCCAAGATATTTTGAATGCCAGATGCATGCTGGGGCTAGTCTCTTAATAATACTAACAACAATGTTAATAATGAAAATAACCAAATCCAACTCTAACTGTACAATTCCTGCAGACAGCCACTGTGCAGTGACTCCATCATACCACGCACTCTGAAATGTTTTTTCTTTTCTTTTTCTTTTTTTTCCTTTTCTTTTTTTTTTTTTTGCTGTAGCTTTTCCAGCGGCTCCAAATGACAAACTTGATACCCGGCATTCATGGTCGATTTTCTATTTCAATTCAGATCCCAGACCAATTTGTCGCACACGGTAGAAACACACTCTTTACTATGCATGGCGTTCTCATACCCTTGGCCCTTTCTGGACAAAAGGCAGAGCCAAGAGCCAGGGGCATTTCATTTCATGCTCTGCCTCCTCAACCCCAGATGTTCACCTCGAAAACATCTCCACTGATACAGGTAGAAGCTTAATGGCCTGCAAATTGCCCCAAGCTCAGGTAATGAAACGCAACCTCTGTATAATTTTAATTGAGAACTCTGGATGGAAATCAAATGATAATGTGCTCCATGCATGAAAAGTTTTCAAGTAACAGTAAAATTTGTGTCCGGTGAGCAAGTGCAGCTCTGGCCATGGTAACTGCTTTTTATTTTATTTTTTCCCCCTTTTTAGCCTCTCATTTTAATTGTGGATCACATGGTATAATAAACAATTTGGTCATGACTTAGCATGTGGTAAATGAAGCAGAGGATGTTCACACCTCTGAATGCACCACGATACTCCATATTTACAATTCAATCCAACAGGGTGCCTATTAGAAGCTATAAAGCTGCTCAAGTGTTAGATAAGACACCCTCAATAACCTCCACCCATCCTCTTGATCACACCCCCCACCCCTGCACACACACACACACACACACACACACACACACACACACACACACACACACACACACACACACACACACACACACACACAGTCAATTCCTGCCATTAGTAGCCAAGGTGCATTCACAGTCCATGTTTTCTCTGTGTTGGACACTGGTAATAGGCCTCCTTGTTGTACTGAATTAAGACAAACACAGACAGCTCCCTCTGTTTAATCTGCCAGTCTCATTTTGATGGGGAAGCAGTTCACCTAAACCCCTGCGACTTACACAGAAACCGTGCCCAGGTGGTGTGTACAGTGCCCATTATGCATGTTAGAAACTATGATCCTGGCCGCTATAATTAGCTCACATCCACACAGTCTTCAACAGAGTAACTTTAGAAAGACAGATGATAGATCTATGCTGCATAACAAAAAAAACAAACAAAAAAAAGAAAACCTGTTAACATGTTAACCTGCAGCAGCAAGTCATAATTGTGTCAATTTGACACAGTGATATTAGAATATTCAAAAGTGTAACTTCAGGGGTATTGTTATCACTGCACTCATACCATAATCATCATTAAACTCTTTAATTAGGTACACGAGAGGCTTCACTCTCCTCAAAACCTCTGGAAACTAAATTACAAAACCCAAGTGTATTGACCAAAGACTGGTCACAGTCAACAGGTGTCAGTGACGCGGAAACGCTGTTGCTGCAATACACCGGATAGGCCTGAGAGACCCTGGGAGAACCACATGTTGTCACACTGTCAAATCAAGCCCAGCCATTACAGCAAATACAGCACTGAACCCAAAGCTCAGCAGATTAAAAACAAGGTGTGAATGTTGAGATATAGTCCAAGTGTTGGAATACTACCGTGAGCCTGGCTTGTGAACCAAAAAGCAATTTATACACAGCAAATTGTATGTCTTCTTGGCTGTGTCACTTGACACGGGGTGCAGAAGTGCAAACTTACCAAAGTACTATCATCTCCTGACATTACTGCTTATTTGTCACCTGTCTCACCTCTCCCAGATGTTCAAGAGAGTCATAATGATGTGCAATCTTCCTCTCTTGCACCCTCACTCCAGCGTGCCTCCGGAAGAGGCTCAAATTTGTGCTCTTCCTGAAGTTGACTCAAGTGTGTGCGTGCACAGATATATGCACGCATAGATACATGCACTTAGGGCATGGATGGACCATATTCGAAAGCCTTCTGACAGGCAGCAGGTGACGGCGCCAGGGCCAGCTGCTCCTGCCCCACCTCTGCTCAGCTGTCCGAGCGCAGAGCAGCCTTTGAACAGCCTATTACCCCGACACAGCACCGGGGGAAAGCAATCAGCTCCAGAGGTACACTGCTCTCACACCAGATGGTGCGGGAGATGAATCGAGCCATTATATTAGGGCCGGATAATTCCTCAGATGAAGCTAATTAAAAAGAAAAATAAGTGCTATCTTTTCTCTTCTTTCCTCCTTTGCAATCTGAATGGGAACTCCGTTCACACTTCACTTTTGTGGATGTCAAAAAGGAAAGAGGATTTCGCAGAGATTTCGCCAACATC
The DNA here is from genome assembly GCA_029224185.1 of Karalla daura. Taxonomy (NCBI): domain Eukaryota; kingdom Metazoa; phylum Chordata; class Actinopteri; order Chaetodontiformes; family Leiognathidae; genus Karalla; species Karalla daura. Next base: position 23,942,588 of record CM055195.1, read on the forward strand.
AATAAATGAAAGGCTCCTTTATGAGATGAGTATGGTAGTGTTTGAAAAACACCTGTGTTTGGCAGAAATGACTGACAGCTCAATATGACACTTGATTTTGAGACAAAAAAGGAAACTGCCGAAAGAGCAGACCCTCTTTCTTGACTGAAACCGGTGTTTTAATTAAACTGAGTGGGTTCATAATTTAATGAGATCATCAGCTCATGATTGTTTTATCCCATTATGTTTATATTGCTTTGGGATTCAACGCTGCCACTGCTCGAACAGCAATATTATATAGAGATGCTTTTAAGTAGAAGGAAATCAAAGCGTTTTGGAGGAAGGGAGGCTTTCGGCAGCAGGATTTTACGCAAACCTTTTTTCAGTATGTTCACACCCGATGTCAAAGGCCTTCATTTGCATCCAAAATCGAGACACATTTACTTAGAAGCGACCCTCTCATTTTAACTGTAGGATTGCGTTTAGGTTTACATGGCTAGGCATGAAATTAGTTTTGTCCCTGCAATTGTTTGTATTCACAACTTGAAAAATACTATGTCAAAGAGCTCTGTAAATACGGTACCTGCATTGCTTTAAACCCAGGTAGTCAGACACGGGCGACACCAGAATGTGAATCTCAGTTAGCTTTAAAGGATTTAGGTAAACTCTGAAACAGTGCTTATTGCTCTCTTATCCACTTTTGTGTTAATGAAAAGCATGTCCTGAATCTGTCAAGGGAGATTAGGTGAATATCATTACTATTGTCCTTTTGCCAATGTAGATTCACTGTATCCACAGGGATTATAGTCCAACCCATCCCAACATGTATTAGCTCTCTCTGCCGGGGAAACTTTAAAAAGGTTGAGCTGACGATAAGGACTAGAAATCATGTGTCAGAGAGGATATTCAGACTGCATCAAAGTCTGAGAGGTAGATGTTATTTTTGACTACACCAGTGTGATCCATCACCCCCAAATCACAGAGGAGAGTATCAAATAGAAGAGAGGACTCCTTGACCAGGATGTCTCTGGCCTGGCTTCAAAAATGGCCATTTCCAAAATCATTTGAAACAAACTAATTAAAATAAATGTGATTCCTTTTGTTTCGTTTTTGAATTGTGTGATGACCTACAGAAACAGTAACACAAAAATGTATCACCAGTTGAGATCAGTAGATCAAAGACCACAGAACTGTAAGAGTCTTGCATTCAAATTCTGACTTAAAAGTATAAAAACATTAGCATTAAAAAGCCCCAAAGCCAAGAGCAATCATGCAGAATGGCAGATTTCAGAGTAATGAATATTGCATTATATTAACTCAAAACTGCTGATGATTTTATGCATTCACTTGAAAGTTGAAGCTGGTAGAGGTGGCTTCACTAATTTATGTAGGTTATCTATACAGTTTGAACTGTGGAAATAAAGATTTAAATAATAATATTATATGAAAATATATGAAATGTAGATGAGCAAAAAGTATAGTATTTGTCTCTGAACTGTTGTGGTGAATGGAAAAGAAAACAAAAAGCCAGAAGAAAAAATAGAAAAAAAAGGAAAATCAAAGTGTACAAGTATAGTACAAAACTGTCAAAACAGGCTATATTCCTGAACGTAAATACATGCGGGTGATACATCTACTGATATTAATGTTTATTGTACACAATATTGTCTAAATCCTGATTACAACTCTCTACGTTTGATGTAAATGATATATTCACTGTATCTACAGTGTGCAGTATTGCTCCCTGTAAAAGGACCAACCTGAATTCTCTGGTCCATCCAATTAATGATCAATTTATGAAGTATAGCACAAAATGCCTGATCCATTTCCCATCCTGAAGTCAGACATCATTCCTGCACTGCTCAGTGCTTCAGGTTTTGTTTTTGGTATAGAAAGAAAAAGAAAGTTTTCTGAGCCAGCTCCCAGATATGAGGCTTGCAGGTGTTTCCAAATTCAGTCTTTTTGCGGTTTTGGAAGTTTTCCTTTGGCTCTCACTAGCCCATCACAACAAAACAGATACACACACACTGTTTCGACGTCTCCTTTAAATGCCACTGAATTTCAAGGCAAAATTATTCATATTGAGAACTGGAACTCGACTCTCAAATTTGGGCAGGGCATCACAAGTATTTAAATCACTCATCTCCAGCCCCATGGTTTTTAAAACCAGGGGGCAAAAAGCTCTTGGCTTTAATTTCAAGAAGTTCACCTGCCAATGCCTGGAGATAACCTGAGGGCTTAGTCATGAAAAATGGCAACAGCTGAATCATAGTTTTAATTTAATGAAATGAGTGAGCTGAATGAGTTTCCTCTGTACTTACATGGAATGTCAAGAAATCACGTCAGTTCAGAGGAGTGATGCCTAGTTACCAAAGGTCATCCTGCTTAGCTGAAGACGTCTGCTGCAGCCAAAGCACTGTCTTTAGTTGAAAGCAAACATGTTCAGCATCTTAAAAAAAAACACAAAAAAAAAGCCAGCTGAGGATGTCGGCTCAAAATAGAAAAAAGTCAAACACATCCAGCGAATGCAAAGCAGCCAATTATGTAGTCTGTGTTAGTTGGTCTAAGTCGAAAATACATCACAAGTGTGCCAGCTGCTGTCTGCAAACTGCACAGGCACGCAAAGTTTATTCTAAGGTGCACGGCAGTCATCAGCAATGGACAGGATGCACTTGAAGAGTTAACGTCCAGTCCACTACTGAAATCACTCACTAACTCCTAACCTAACTGGTAATTTATTACCGTCCCCTACTTACTATTAACATCTTATTTAGCTAGAATGGAACAATGTAAAACCACATCAAACTCTCTCTAGTTCTAACATTACTGACAGTAGAGCTCAGCCTCTTTTTGAACAATAGCCCTGATGCAATCCTCTTTACACGGCACACAGCTGAGGGCATTAGTAGAACAAACATGTTGGAACCCTGCATAACAACAGCTACATGCTCCTGTTTCTGTTCTGAACCAAATCCATCATCTTACTCAATTTGAATTTAACCGTGTTGCAAGGATACACCCAGGACAAATCATGAGGAACACACACCAGTCACTCATACTCACACTCATCATTTTGAACGCAAACATAGGGAGAACATACAAACTGCACACAGAAAGGCCCTCAGGACAGGATTCCAACTGTAGACCTTGTTGTGAGGTGACAGTACCATCCATTCGAAGAGCTACTGTGTCACCAGGTAGTCAATCTAGTGTGTGTGCGTGCGTGTGTGTGTGTGTATATATATATATATATATATATATATATATACACTAGATATATAAACACCTGACCCTGAAATGTCTTGACAAAGTATCAAGTTGGCTGTGTCTTGTCTTGTCAAGTTTGCTGCTCCAAACTTAGCTCCACACTGAAGGCTCAAATGAGATTGTCAGTGCCACAGGTTACAGACCATCCCTGAAGCTAAGATGTGCTTAAAAATTCATTGAGTATCGATCCTCACACTCGAGCAAAGGTGAATAACACATACAAAGGCAATATACAGTAACTGAAGAACAATGTTTAAGATATAAGTTCAGCGGAGCACATATTGTGAGTCCAAGAAGAGGTCTGCTCTTTTTTTTATCTATTACTCAGGTCATGTACAAGCCCTTTAGCCTTCGTGTAGAACGCATTTTTTCATTGACAAGGGTAGGAAGACAGGGGCATTAGAGTTTTGGATACATGCATGTGGTACCAAACCTGTTCTTCTGGTGGGAAGAAAAGAAGAAAAAAAACTAAAAAGAAAAGAAAAAGAAAAGCTTTTCCAAAAAGGAACATATCAGCTGTTTACAAAAATTACCAGTTGTGTTCTTCTGAATTTTATTCGTCCATGTTAAAAAAATTCCATCAAGCCGGTCATTTGCTTCTCTGTAATTCCAGGCCAGTGCTCAGCCCTGTTCAGCAATAACAACTAATCATGCAAATGGCATCAAGAGTGCCACTTTTGTGTCTTTCATAGGTGACACTCAGTGCCCACGTGACACTGGGGGCACACACGCACACACACACATACACACACACACTCACACACACACACCCAAGCCTACGCAAAGAACCAACACAGGCTTACACTCAAAAACACATATTGTTGACAAACATCACTACATTTCCATACAGTTGTCGTTAACAGCAATTCCATCATGCAGGGCCTGTCGGAGTACATGAGTGGTATACAATCAGTGGAAAAAGTAATCCATAAAATGGCCATGCACTTGTCCAAGGTGTAATTTCCATTTCAAGATGTGATTGCATGCAGTTGCTGACTGAAGTGAATTGGAATACTGTTTATATGTCTGTCCTCCATTTATTTTCTTATCGCCTGCTGGATACAGCAGGATTTGGAATGTGTTCCAAATCGAGTATTTGCAGCGATCCAAGGCTTTGGTCAGAGGTATGAGCAAGTAGGTGTACATTAAAAACACACAAAAATAGTGTATGCAAAATAGATATAAACATGGTGTAAATGCAAACCTTGAAATGCTAATATTTTGCAAGTCTCAAGAGTTTCCCTGACAGATACTCTGAAGACTAGTTTGATGTTTATGTAAATCATATCATGCTGACAGATGTAACGCTGGCTTGGCAACTGCAAACAAAGAAAAACAGAGAGGGGGGGAAGTAAGCACTGAAGAGCATATCTATTGTTTCAACAGCTTGTGTCCCCAGCATCTGGCATCAAGCAGGAACAGCATGTCAAGATTAATGAAATGTTACTTTTATTGATCTGCAGGATGCAGTATAAAAATATATACTTCTTCAGACACCGCCAACTCTTATATAGTACCCCGCAGTGAGTGCAAGTTCAGCACGTAAAGTTTTGGAAGTTTGAGGGCAGCGGTACCACTGAAAAGACATTAAAAAAAATAAAGAAACAAAAACGAGGTTTCCACCACCATACTGTACCACAATTTAAAAACAAATGTTCGGCACGCGGTTTAGGGAGTAGATAATCTTAATGTCTTTCTTGCTGTATTCCAGGGCTTTAAATTCCAATCAATGAAGTGAAATTAAAGACCATGTGAATGACTTTCGGCGCGAGCCGACTGAGTGGACTTGTTAGTGGGAGCAGGGCCGTGGTGACAAGAGTGGCAGAGACTGCTCCCTCACTCTCCTCTCCCCATTTAATTTTCCAACTCACTTCCTCCACATAGTTAGGAGAAGTGAGTTTTGTTCTGGTTTGATACACCATCTAATAAGAGCTACTAAAAGCCTGTTGAAATCATTCCCTAATAACACATTCTGAAGGTTGCGAATGAGGAATATTTTCCTCTATCTCTTCATTCAATGTTTAATATATTCTTTCACTCACCTCTGGTCCAATTCCCTTTCTCCGCTTTCATTAACTGTATTTCAGGGGAAGGGAAAAAAGGATTTTGAATAATCATTACACTTTGATTTGATATGATTTTAACGAGCAATGCATTTTGGCTTTACAGTATGCGGTCATCAGCGCCCTGAAAAAAAAAAGTCCTAGAAAGAAACCTGGAAAAGAGTATTTGTAACAGAAAAGGGGCACAAAAGAAGCAGTGGGGTTTGATGTTTCCTATGAAGAGATTCACAGATACAAGTGTTGATGTAATTCCTTATCTCAATACGGCCAAAGGCTTTACCTGGGAAGTTTGATTTGATCCCAAATTGGTCACACATCTACCATGAAAATGTGCCGAGATCCTGTTTCTCGTTCTCACACTGCACATAATTAAGTATTCAACACGGCATAAACAGATGCCCTACTGAACCCAACAGTACATGACAGCGTAGCTTGTCCACCCTTAATCCATTCTACTTGCTTGACACACTCCATCTGTAATGCAAGTAAGTGACCTGACCCTTGCTGCTGCAGTATATGCCGTCTGCTTAAAACCCCTCTGTGGTTTAAATGTTATCTGAAGATAAAGTGCCCTCCCTTCTACTTCCTTGAGCCGTGGGTATTAGTTACGGCAGAAACATTGGTTGGTATTCCGCTTTGAATCCCAGAATTGTGTCAGCACCTTGACGTTTGATTGGATCTGTGCAAATACATGTATATGCAAATTTGCCAGATATCAGCTCTTGCTCGGGGTGAAACAGGAAACAGTGGTTGCATTCTGACGAGCCTACTGCACAGACTTTCCCCTCCTTTTCCCCTTAGAAAGCAGCATTTGGTGATCTATAAATTCCTAGTAAATCTCTGAGCCTGGGTGCCTTCCCTGACATTTCCATGCTCCCACATAGCGTATTTTTAAGAAGGTAAAATCCATAATCTGTGTCAATGGTATCACACGGTGTATTTGCAGGGGGCTCTGTGTGCAATAAACTGGCAGAGGATGCAGTGCAGAGGCTCAGAAGAGGTAAAAATGTTTGTTCTTACCTCTGTTGTCATACTCGCGCCTCAGGGCCTACACCAGAGTTACTCATACAGTAGAATGAGTAACTCAGAGACGGTCCAGTACTCTGCTTGCTATTCTACAAAGCTGGTCATGCAAAGAGACAAAATGTTGCTGTATTTATAGAAATTATGCAATCATTAGTGTGCTGAGTGAAAATTAAGATGTTATTTACATTAAAAAAATGCTCATAAAAATGTTACATTGTGACATGAAGGCGCTGACAAGGCCATTAATTATCAGCAACTCCAGTGGTGAGTCTGGACTGGTGCTGGTTTGGGTTCTGTTCAACTCAAGAACCAGTTGAATTGTTGTTCCTGTTCCAACATTCCAGTAGAACTCTGCGGAATGACCAAAAATTCATAACAATGTATTTTTCAATATTATATCTTGGTTTCTTGTATGATTTTTTTTTCATGAATGACTGGGTGCTAACCTCATTTTCCAAGCACCAATTAATGTTACCTGTAGATATGGAGGACGCAGATCTTAGTGTCATGCATTCTTGATATTCCGGGACATGATTGTGGCTGAGGTGGTTACGCAAATTCTTTGTGTTGCCTCCTGTGGCTACAACTTTACCCCGACAACATTTGCAAGATTTTGTAAAGCTTGAGAACTTGCAAACAACTTCACTGTTTTTATCCATTTCCTCCATCAACCAACGTCATCCTTACTGCATGCTCAATATGGCCTGAGTCCGCTCAAACGTTGCCAGCACTGTGTACGCTACAACCTCACCAGTTTATGGGTTTATGAGAAATTGAAAAAAAGGAACATCACTGTTCGGCATGAACTCGTTTACCGCCCAGCACTACTTTTCAGAGTAGACTTCTTCTCAGTCCCATTGCATTCCGGTATTTCTTCTGACCTGTCATTGTTGGTCTCAGTAACTCTGCCCCCAGCCTCTGATGCAACCCCGCCCACAGGAACTAACATACTGGTTATTACTTCTGGCCCAGCAAAGAAGGGCTGCCGAATGAAACCACTGTTTATGGTCCAGACCCACTTCTTTGTCAGTGTAAGCAGAAAGAATGGTTCCATCCTGAGCACAAGTTCATTTTTTTCTGATGAAAGCTTTTTGAAAAACATTACATTAATAATGATAACTAGCGCTTGTATATGGAGTTATATCTATGCCACTGTGCAATATAAAACTACTTAACAGGTAATTATTTGGTTTTAACCTGCTTACATTAGACTCATGTTTTTCATGAGCAGAAACTCTACACAGCATGTGCTGAAGAGGCTGCATTACTTCACCCACTACAACGTAGAGTAGTTACTCGTTCTGTGCCTAATTCAATCAAATATAAAAGGAGCTCAGACATTCTTCCCCACCAGTGTCCCATTCTGCTGTAATGATGGCTCACAGTCTACACAATCTAATCATTTGTGGTATTTGGATTTAGATGCGTTGCTACTTTGACATTCACTCTAGCGGAGAGGAACAGATAATTGTATATGATACCCACTAAAAAGCAGTTAGGCTGCTGTGTCTGTTCCTCTATGCATTCTGACAGTGGTAATCATTAGTCTTTCAGCGATCTTTGCAATTAATCTATCTTGACATGATAATTTGCGTCAGTTCTATTTGAGGTGTTTTCACGAACCTTTGCTCAGCGGGGTGGCACGGCGGCGTACGTCTGCAGAAGAAACAAGAGACAGATGCATTCAGCGTTGCAGTCTGTCAACACTATGCGCACACTGCACCAGAATGGGCCTTCCAGGTTTTGTTGCTCGTGCCACTAAATTATACTTGACAAGTGGAAGGAAGAATTGCTTGATTGATGAACAAAGAAATTCCCTACATGTAATTAATACACCACTAATGGCCATCCATTTGTCTTCCATACTGCAGAGTAAAAAAAAAAAAAAAAACTAAGGAAGGTGAGGAAACAGAACATAAGGAAGGCACTGAACTGACCGTCCTGCCACGTGAAAGATTGGGTTTCATCCACCAGATTTTGTTACCTAATGGCTTGTCAGGAAGCCGTAGGGACAATGTAATGGACTATGTAATGGATAATGGATCGTATTGATGGGCATGTGTTGACTTAACAATACTGAGCTTGGGGAATTTATATCGATAAAAGCAAACAAAAAACATTTTTTGTCAAACACTAATGCTGATTTGTGTTTTATAAAACCTGTGGCTCTAAAGCTTTCGCATCAACATTAAGAAATAATCTGTCATATTTTTACAAAGAGAACAAATATTGGTCCTTATACTGGTTTTCATTCTGTAATGGGAGATAATGTGAAAGCTTTTAGATATTTTGCTCCCGACACAAAAGTCTCAGAAGGTGATGCTTTGCATTTCCATTAACATTCGTTTGTAAGAAAAACTGAACACGAGGAGAACTAAGCTGTGATAATGAGCAGCGAATCCCGCAAAGGTTAAGAAGAGAAAACAAAGAACAGCACATACAGAAATTCAAACTTTATAAATGTGAAATCAAAGTGAAGAAATGCGGCTGAGCTTAACACACTGTGTGAGTGAGAGGAGATCTCCAGGGAGCTCAGTTCCGAAACACTGCCACAATGATCACTGAGACAGAGGAATGAAAACATGGTGTTTAATTTAAACATTCAAAAAGACATGCACAACACCATCAATAAAAGACAGATAGATGAGGCGGTCAGCGAGGCAGATCAACAGATAACAGAGCGTCCAATCAGACTATGTAAGCACGGTGTGATGGTATGGGAGGTGAGGAGAAAGAAGAAAGAGAGGAAAAGAGGCTGTGATGGATGACACAACATCCAGCATAGTATCATATCTCTGTGGATTAAATGCTCTGGGAAGCTGGCCCTGGAGTGTGCTTGTGCATCTCATTAAGCCCCATGAAGAGGAGGAGGGCACGTCAGAGCTGCTGCCAGGCCAAATGCGAGGATAGGCCACATCTCACAGCTGGCGCTTACTAGACTCCAAAGGAAACCGTTTCCAAGAAGGATTGGGCTTTATAACTTGTGTATTTTTTCACAGAGTATTTGAGATGATAAACATTTCATCTGGACAGAGGGAGAAAAATCAAAGTAGTCCTGCAGGACCCGGCGGCTGTTTGCGCACGTCTGAGAGTGTGAGTGAGACACAGAGTGTATGGGTTGTTTTGTTAGAGTTCTGTGAGATTCTGCACATGCATGCACATGCTCATATACCATTGATTTAAGCCTTGTTGCACTCAAAATTGTATTTACCTGTGTGTATATGTGCATTTCTGTGTGTGTCATTTTTCTGGAAGGCAGTTTTGAAAACACACTATGTCGGATATTGGATGGCTACTGTATAATTTGACGGGTCCATGCACATAGGCCGGATGTGGTATGAGTCATTGATTACACATCAGCTTAGTATGCTGCAGTGCAGACCCCTACATTGGTGGAGAGGCAACCTGAAGCCCCCAATCAATAGCTGCAGGCCTGTGAAGCTTCCGTCAGGTCCGGAGTGAAGGACTCCCTACCTCTCCTCTGGGCCCAGGCCTAACCTTTTCCAAAGAGAGGTGATGAAGAAGCTCATCATTTCTAATGAGGAATTAGTGATCGGGGCCAGGAGAAATGACTGTCAGCACAGCACCGAGGAGTCCAAAAGGTCTCCAAGACCGCAAAGTGCCAAACAGTATTCATTAGGGACCCAGAGATTTTCTTGATTTGCTTTGAGCAGCAGACAGCGGGGTTTAAGGGCTGGGCCAGGGACGATTGATCTGCGTTCCTGTCATTCAAATTTTTGTGTTGTGATTTGGAAGACAATGAATATTACTTTAAAATAATCCAGTTGTCTTCACTTGCAAAGGGGGGAACAAAGCAATATCAAGAATTATTAAAGATTTCTTTCCTTTTTTTTCCCCCTGAGACTTTCTTTTTAATCAGGGAACTTTTAAACCAGACACACATACACACACACTTCTAAAATCAGAACCAATACACCCTTTCTGAAATCATGTGACGCATTTCATGTTTAAGAGATGAATCACTCCAATTGACAGAAACATATTCACAGCTAATTAAAAATGTAATTGCGTGCACTTTAGTCATTTAGAGGAAGATGAATGTGAAATCATTAGGCATCCTCAGAAAACCAGATGTTCATTAAATTATGTCTATACAAATACCATTGTTCAATAGATTGCCAGAATATATGCTTACAGTAAAATCCAGAATAATTCATCCCTTAAAATGCTTTAATTGATTTAAGCTTACCAAAAAAAAAAACGTGACTGCAGCAAAAGCGCATGAATTAAAAGCCTCACGTGGCAGTTACTGTTATTTTCTCTCTCTTCGGCTGCTGTTCTACAGCTCATCTATTATTAAGATCAATTTTAAAATCTGGTATGAATTGTGAGCGAAGAAGTCTGATTAATCTTAAGAGAGTAATCTACTTGCCAAAGAATGCTGCTTTTTAATAAATAATGCCAGGAACCTTGTAACGCTTATGAGTCTAATCTGCTCTTGATGCATGGTAATCGCAGCGGAGATAAGGCGACGTTCCCCTTCAACCAGCCTCAGACAAAACCATCTCTGGAGAATGCAACAATCATGCTCAGTCTCTCCCTCTCTCAATTAGCCCCCGCTGTGCAATTCATTGGGTTTGCTCTAACAGTCCCTTCACAATACTTACTCAGGCTAGTCAGCCTTCAGTTCTACGAGCTGAAGAACCGCCTTCTTCATATTTGCGATACATAATGGACAGGCTAACTAAGCGATCCAAATCTGGTGGCTCCAAAAGGCTCATAAGAAACACAGAATGATCCAAATTCATCAAAACTAACTGGAAATGGTGAACTGAATATTTCTTGTTCAAGCCACCTACATGTTATCTGTTTGCCGTAGTTCTTGTCAAGTTAAGCTCAAATGTTGGCTGCTGAACGCAAAATCTTTGTGAGGACTGCCAAGCGGTGGCGACAGGCTGGAAACAAAAATCCTCACAATGTCTTGCTTGCGTTCCCTTTCACTTTGTGGTTTTTAGGCTCTTCTTCGAGCAGAGAAAAAAAATGTTCTCTGGCCAAACTAACTATCCTACTTTGTTCAAACTGTATACATGTTTTCTATTCTTAGGCAGTATGAGGAGGCTCTGCTCCAGTGGAGGGCCAACGCTTGTTTTAATCGTGGACAATTTTTCTCTGACCTTCCTAATATTATTCCTCTATGTGCCTTCCCTTCTTTTATATACCCGCTGAATCACTCCTTTTTGTGTTTCAACAATTATTATGACTCTCTGTCAGGCACACCAGGTAGCCAACTCACTGTGGTTTATGTACCTAATAAAAGCTATGCTGAGTAATTTCAATTTATCTGAAGGCTTAACAACAGCCACTGCCTGTGCTTTTTACATTAGACAACTCTTCCACTGGCAGCGGATCGCTCTAATGGAAAGTGTACTTTTGCCTTTTTCTTGGAAGGATGAAGGAAGGAAGGAAGAGCTAAAAGCGGGTAGGAAGCACGAGTTAGATGTTGAGCATGACAGATGGGAGTGCAATTCTAATTGGTGTTGAAGCAGCATCCTGTTTATTAAATACAGATTTCGGCAATTTTGCTTTACATCAAATTTTCTACTTTGTATCAGCACTATGTCCACTTATCAAATATCTCCCCTGTTTTGTCTTGTCTTTTAAAATGAAAAATCATCCCTGCAACGTCTGACAAAACATCTGACTGAAAACTGTTTTTCCTCAGTGATTTTTTACAAACCTTCAATCCATTTTTTCTGTGTGTTGCTGCCGGCCGCAGCTTAACTGTGTTGCCATCAAAGAGGGCTGTGAAAGACAGGCTCAGACACCTCGTTCAAAGCAGCCGCATCTATCCATCAGTCGCCTCTCATGTGGAAACCGGGCCGGAGACCTTCTCGCAGCGCTCACTAGGTGGCAGTCTGGTAACACAAAAACCTTTCGGCAAGCATTAGCCTGTACGCATACATCAGAACACAGAGATGCGCTGATAATATGGATTAGCAAGATTTGGCCAAGCTGCAGCTGTGTTTTGATGTTTGGTTTGAAATAAATAAATGGGGAAAGAAAAGTTAGAAATGTAGTTTTAAACATATGGGCTGGGCTTTGGATAGGCTGATGAGATTTCCCTCACTTTTCAATAGATCACAGTGTGTCGATGCAATTTAAAAGATGGAGGAGATGGGCTGTGGTGGGAGGTGGTGGCAGAGAGGAGGGAAGGTGGTCTTTTTTTTTTTTCACTTTAAAGATCTGTAAATTGTCCAAGCTGTGTTCTTTCCTCTGATACCTACCCACCTGAAACTGCTGTTCCTACCCTTCACTGAAGCAATTATAGAGAGGGACTTTGGCAGATCAATGAAATCCCCTTTAGATGAGAGAGCTGTACGAGCGTTTTGATCAATTCCAGATCAATTCCACTGTTTTGCCCAAACCTTAGCCAAATAAAAGTGGGACTTCTGGTTGGTGAGAAGCATTCGCCAATAATGATGACAACGTCTCTGTCGATGGCTGCCTGTATCTCTTTTCTGGCTGTTGTCTGGCTACAGTATATTGTCTGCACTGCTAGGCTTAGCACACAATTGCTGGTCTCCCTCTATCTCTCTCTGTCTTTCTCTCTCTGTATCCTCATCGCCTCACTTTCGAATGTGCAAAAGTGACAGGTGCTTGAATGCGATCTGAGTTGGCAACTCACATCAAAGCTCTCAGTAAACTCTAAAGAGGAGCTGAAAGTCGTCATTAAAGAGACTCTGCATGGCTAAATCTGACAAGACTAAGTACTGAGTGTAATTGAGATGGTGGAAGATTGAGTGATAGATTAGCTGCAATTTCTCCTGAAATTCACTGTCATTGTGCAGTATGTTCATTGTCAGGATACATTGTAAATGTAATTTTTATAGATTGCCATGATGCATCCCATTGTCTTGATTTATGGTCACTCATTTCCATTTTTAAGAGTAAATGCAACTCTAAGGTGGTTAAGAACTACACCAGCCATAAATGTGAGATTCTTAGGACTATAAGACGTCAAGATTAATCACTTTAAAAGCTTAATGGAAAAAATAATCTCTTACTGGTTACGTGGTTGTGGACAGAGTTCTGGCTGCTAAGAAATATTCATAACCATGCCATACTTCCATGGACAAATATAGGCCGAATCAATGTTTTTCAATTAGCGAGGATGGAACTGTCTTCTCTAATGCATCCTCGCTTTGTGATGAGCATGATAAAATGGGTGTCTTTTGATATTAAAAAATGCATAGTGTGGTTCACAAAAATAATCAATGAGTAGTACAGGACATTTGGGGCCGTCCGAATATTGTGTTTATTTGCTAAATCCTCCTTTCCATGTATCTTTTCCACACAATGGTCATGTGAGGCTCTGCGCTCTTTAAAAGAGTTAACATAACAAGTGAGAGTGATGATTTCATACACTTGAAATATAAACTCTGCGCCGATCACCACACAGACACACAAGCTTCACCTCCTCCCTGGTATACACAGAGAGCAGAGGCAATATTTGTAGAGTCAAGCATACTCATCCTGTACTTTGCACCAGAGCAAGTCAGGAGCTGTTAATACATTTCTGTGCGGCTCCAGCTCTCCACAGCTTCATGATAATATATTTCCATCAGCTGAAAACAAGAAAAACACATCTGAGGCCTTTAATAATGTAGACAAGTGAGCCACTTTGCCTCACCCGCACAATGCATCCAAAAATTAGTGTCAAATGCATGCATGTAGTAAAATGACTTGCCCGCCAAAGCAGACTAAAAAATAAATATGTCAAATTTATTGGCATTCTGCATGAATAATGGATATTTTAATACATCGGTTGTATTGTTGTATCGTATTGCAAAAGAGCTATATGAAATATACATCATCTAATTAGAGGATGTTCTCAGACGTGGCACAGCCTACTTTTGATCAATATGTAATAAGATCTACTATCAATTAGTGATGGCCGAGGGTAAAGATTCCAGAATGGGGAAAAAAAAAAAAAGAAAGGCATCTAATGGTAAGTAAGACAGCAGTAAAATCACAGCAGTACTAAGGATAAACTCACACAATAGAGATTTAAAAAGTAGCATTTTGATAGTGGAATATTGAAATCTTTAGATTTAGTGCATCATTATGCCGTGGCTAAGCTATTACCATTCTATTGATCAGAGGAATAACATCTGCCTGCTTCTCTCTTCATCTCGAGGGCATGAAAAATTTTCCATCTGTAAAGAGATAACTACTGAAAAGGTAATCCAAAAGTAGCAAAACGTTTGTTGTTATACCAATAAATCAGTCACATAGTGGTTTTTATTTATTCCGCTCACTTATCTATATTCTATGTTCGATGTCCAAATGAGAAAATTTGTAGCCAGAGCGAGACTAAATGTTATTATATGGTGTATGTACACAGTGATTTTACTGTGGTAAACGTTCTGCCTGGTTACTCAAACCAAGAGATTAATCCAGAGTTATATGCACATCTATCAGTCCACTCCTCATGACAAGTCAGCCCAGCACAAGGAGCTCAAACAGGGCGGGATAGTAAAGAAAGATTGTGATCTGACCTATTCAGCCAGCAAGCAGGCAGCATATCTGTAACACGGGCAGTGTGTGTGTGTGTGTGTGTGTGTGTGTGTGTGCACGTGTATATGCGTATGTGTATATGTGTATGTGAGTGTGTGGAGGGAAGTCACTGAAGCAAAGACAGAGCATGCACTTGAATGATTGAGGTTACCCAGGTGACCTCATAAACCAAAACCCGTGGCAGTCTCTCAAGGTGAGCGCTGAATTATGCCGTCATTAAAGGACAGGCCCAGTTGCCAAGGTTAGTATGTAAAGTATAATCATCTTCCTCCCCCTTCTTCCAGTCACTCATTAGTCCCCCTCATGGGCCAGCAGAGATTATACCTTGAACTTGCTTGACTATCGCTATCTGTCCACTGGGAATGGCTCCGCTATGGACCATTTATATCCCCTCCCAGGTCTACCATTCTGCGGGTGCACTGTCTGCATGTGCCTGCGCCGGACTGAGTGTGTCTGTGTGTCTACCCGCCCACACTCGGCACACAGATCATCGAGTTTGTCCCATAAAAAATGAGGGATGCTTTGACTTACCACCGCATTATGTCCCAATTTATAAAAGAACCACTGGGAAGAAGCCCACTGGCGTCGCAACAATTTGTTAGAATTAGGACCATTTGTTTTGTTTCCCTGGGCACTGGGCTGCTGATTCAAATACTTTGCTTCCGAAGTGGTCTCACTACCATTTTAAGTGAGACAATGCTAGCACAACGTCACATTAATCCGTGTCAAACAGAGATTCATCTTTCAAGTGCAAAGGACTCTGCACTGAATGTAATGGCAATCACAATGTGTGTCGCAATAAAGCGTGAAGACTTTTGGTCACTTCATCACATTAGTATGCACATGGGCAAGCCAGGTTTAATCAAACCCTGGAGAGCAACCAAAGGTTTGGGGTACAGATGGAATCATGTGCTGGTAAAATCAAGCTGACCATCATTTTAATTTCCTTTTATTTATCCAACACTGACCACTCAGAAGCCAGTTCTGTCCAAAATTATGACCAAAATGAACACAATTATTAAGTGATAATTTGTCTGGTGGTGCCTTTTTTAATAATTAAGGTATCATTTTGAAGTGAGCTGTAATCTTGTTAAATGTTGTAGCACTAATGTGAGCAGAGTGTTTATGTTTGCATAAAGTGATAGTTAATGTTTATCCACTTTCCCATTTACTCTCGCCAATTGCCTGCTAATGCTGCTATCGGACGCTAAGAGAGGGTATTCATTTCAAAATTGGCAGCGACACTGAGCACACTTCAACTTCTGAGTGCTTCTGGTCGGATGTACAGCTGCTAAAAAGTGACACATTCTGACTCAGTTGATGCATCTCCTTTTTAGTTAGTTGTACACTGTCATGCCATGTGCTGGCTCTCATTTCTGCTGCTTTGTGTGATGGGTTTAAAAAGTATTGCGAGCTAGCGCATCAGGTAAAAATCTCATTGTCGGTTTACAGCATCGGAGCATGTGACAGCGCATATGAATCCCCTTAAGTGACTTAAGAACGGCTTTGTTCCTGTAAAAGTTGGAAAAAGAGAGTGTGATCAAGACAGCCAAGTTTTTTGTTGGACAATTACAAAGAACCAAAGAGAGTGAAGAGGAAGGTGGGCCACACACTCCAAGAATACTAAGCTTCATCATCATAAAGTCGACTTTGTATCAGCAACTGCAGCTTTGTTCGTCTCTCTTTAAAAAAAAAAATACTGTCTTGTGATGTACTATTCTTTCAAATGGATTAAAGCCAGCTGACATGTGCTGTAAGGCAAAGACTAACCTTTTCATGCTTCCAACAGGCTTTGAAGTGTCTGTGTTTGAATACACAGTAATAGACCAGATATACAGCATCACTGTATGTAATAATCAATGGTTTTTATCAGCTTTCCTGCTTTTGCATAATGATACAACCACAACACATTAGCAATCCAATGATCACAATTTGCAGGACTTTCTCCAATGCAACAGCAACATCACCCCTCAGTCATCGAGTGTCTGGCCTCTTAAATATCTCCTGCCGAATCTAACTGTACAGGCATTTGCTGTACACAGTCACCATATCTTTGCTAGTGTGTGTGTGTGTGTGTGTGTGTTTCTATGACAGCTCTAGATAGCTTCTCCTACAAATTCCAACTATTTTTCTTTAAATACATTTCCATGTCTTCTTATCTCCATAAGTTTATGAATTAGAGCCATAAAACCTTGGGATATGCATTACATTTTCATTCAATTTGAAATATTGTCTGGGTGAATCTGCACCCCAATCCACCCAGAGCAAATACAAGTCTGTTTGCACTCATTTGCAGCTTAGTATTAACTTAATATCAAATTGTGCTCATAAATTCATTTTTGGTATACCTTTACAACTGCAATAACAGTAACAGCCTTTCATTTTGTCCCAGGCTCCAGCCTTTTATGGTGAATACTTATTAAAGAGACTATAACCAATGGCTACAACTTAACAAAGACTTGGACATATCTACTCAGCTATTCTTGTTGAAGCTGCCCTATGTCATGCACTGCATCAAATCTCAAGCAACAAATGCAACAGGGTGGCCAACAATGATATTCCAATTCTCTCCAAACCTCTCGAAGCTCCTCTGCTTTATACTTTGAGCTCTTAATAGTGGTACAACACACGCACTCACATCCTTTAATACTAAACAAGGAACTGAAGACCGAACAAGATGCATACATTCAGTAGGTAAATCTGATGCAATGGTCAGGAAAATCGCCCACAAATCTACTCCACACAGACAGCATGAGCATGGCTCGATGCCTAAACACTTCTTGAAGAATACACAAACAACTGTAGGAGGATCCCATTTTGATATGGGGTCTTCACGCGACAGATTACGCAACCTCTCTGTCACTGTCCCTGTCAGCAAAGCATGTGGGAGGATTGAATGCATTGTGCTGATGCATTAGAGCTAATGTTTTTAGGCAAGAGGGATGGATTTGGTTCCAGGCACCTCTTTTAGATATGCAGCTCAGGTTTACTGAAAAGTACACAAATCACTCACTCTCTTTGTTGAGGTCAAAGAAAGTAGTTACGCCATCTTAATTGCCACTGACTTGAGAAATGTGCCAAATGTGCTTGCAGGGCTCGTCAGAAAGGTCTTCAATACTGCAAATCCCACCGAGGGACAGAGAAACTGATCAGCAGACAGTTGCTAAACCCTCTGTAATAAATGCGTCATGACATATTGTTCTCTCTCCAAGGTCCTTGTACACACAGAAGATCACAGATGCAAACAGTCTGACTTAAAATGTTATTCAGGAATTTGATTCAAAGGCAGAAATCCTCGTCCCCCCTCGGATGCTGCTGCAAAAGCTGCGCTGTTGTTTTGTCCCGTGTAGCAACGCTATTAAAGAGCACCGGTCAAAACATCAAGCTGCCTTTGTAAACAATTACCATTATTGACTGTTCATACTTGACATACACTATGACAGACAAGTTGTCACACCATACACGAACAAGTCCCATCCATGTCTCCATGTGTCATTTTCTACAGCTGTACCTTGTATTTTGTATTTACCCAAACTGCTTTCATTTTTACTCCTCTGCTGCCCCCAGTTGTCTGATTTAAGTGATGTATGGTCTGTAATTTATCTGTGAAATCACAAATCACAAGCCCTCAATCTGATTAATAGTCATTAACTGTCTTGATAGGCAAAATATTTTCAAATCTTTTTAAAGTCACCTTTTTTTCTGCACCAAAAAAAAACAAAAACGACTGACATTTCCCCAAAAAGAAGTGACTGAGCACTGCTTCCACCTCCTACCTCCAGGGTACAAAGTTGCATGGCCATGCCACGGTTCAATACAGCTGGGTGTGGATTTTGTGGAGGAGAAGCCCCTCTAGCTGGGCTCAGCCCAATAGCCCGCTCTTTCCTGCTCAGCAGCTTAACCACAGGAGCAACAGAAACAGGTTTACTGTGAAAGGTCACCGCAGAGTGGGCCGACAAGAAGAAATCTCAGAAGGACAGTAAACTCACTGTCCGTCTGTTGGCATATAATGGCAATGGAAAGATGTGCTGTTATATTCTAAGACTTATTGTATGTACAACCTTGAAAGAGCCAGAGTGTTTCGCTCACAGCATCATCGGGGCTCAAAAATCAGTCCACTGCCACAGCTCAGCTTGTGTGGATCATCGCATGCTCCGCTGATGAGGGTTGGCAATGAAAGCCGAGTTGTGCCATGTGTTGCAAAGTGGATTAGGAGCAACAGCACTACAGCCCATTTATAAGAAGAGTCCCCAGACAGCCCTCCTTATTGGTCCGGCTCACATGATAATTTAAACGCAGAGATGAGAGGGAAGGTCCACCAAAGCCTTGTTAAAGGGTGAAGGCATGACTGTACTCTACATCAATTATGCAACCACTGCATAGCATAAGTGGCCAAGGTTTATGTAGCAGTTTAAATCGATGTCATCATTATTTTATAGTTTTGCACTTATCATTTTAGTATTAAACACATGCAACACTGCATCAAACACAATTTGTTACTGATTTCACAAATGGGATTACCCTGGTTGCTCTTACATAAAGGGTTCTGAGACTATGCTAATGATCTCTGGTTGGCTTGACATGTGGTATAAGACTTGCTCTTCAATTCCTTTAAGCAGCATTCCAGTACTGTGAAATGCAACCATCCATTATCTTACCTGCTTGGTGTTGTCAGGGTCAGCTGGTGCCAGGACACAAATTTCCAGTCCATTGCAGGGCAGACACACACACACACACACACACACACACACACACACACACACACACACACACACACACACACACACACACACACACACAGACCATTCACCCAATCGCTCTCACACTCACACCTCAGGGAAATTTAGAGTCTCCAATCAACCTCATGTTTTTATACTGTGGGAGCAAACTGGAGTGCCCAGAGAAACCCACACAGACGCGGGGAGAACATGTGAACTCCTCACAGAGAGGCCCTTGGTCCTCGGTGACTTGCTGTGAGGCGACAGCGCTAACCACTCATATATCATGTGTCCTCCACTCAGTCCATTTGAGGTGAACACCAGCATTGTGAAAGGCTTTGTTCTATATATAATACACACCTCATACAGTCCACTGTACAATCGGCTTGAAAAATAAAGATGTAACATCTATAGTGTCAACCTCTGTCACTCACTGACTTATAAATATAATTGCTTAACGCTATGTTTTTCAGTATATTAATAATGGCCTAAATAAGCTGTTGCAACTGTTGAATCTCTACTCAAACGCGAAGTGAAGTACGCAGTAAGTAAACTGCAGACAATGTAGTTCCGAAGTTGAGTATTTGTTACTGTTTCTGCATTATACATACGTCCACTGAACGTACTCCTCTCTCTTGCTCTCTCTATTGCAGAGTTCAAGTATTGACCACAAAAGGTATTAGAATTCAACATTTTTGCGTTGTCTGTTGGCTGACTGATGGCATTATTTTATTAATGATTTAGCACTGAACTTTGCATTGTGCTGACACCAGAGATGTGGTAGCTAAGCTGTGAATAAAGCCCCAAATCCCCTCGATTCCCCCTGGCTGGCAGTCTGCTCATCACCATTACTTATTCACCAGAAATAAAAAAAGGACTTCCAGTGTGGTAGTAGCCCTCTACATACACTATATCCTCCAAGTCCTACCTGCCTGTTATAATCCTGCATAATGGAAAAGTGGAATGTCACCTTGTGTGAGAGGCAGCTGATATCTCTCAGCAAGCAGGAAAAAAAAGTCATTTAGCACAAGTGCAGATCACATTTAATTAGACGAGAGGATTTAAATTGCCATGCATCAAACACTGTGGATGACCAAAGTTGGGCCACGGGCCAGATTCCATGAGCTCCTCTATAACCCATCAAAATCCCTTGAGCTACGGGGGTCAATAAGTCAGAACACAGCCGCCTTAATTAACGATGACCATAGCTGGGAGGTGCCCAGAATCTCAATGCCTGCCACCTGCATTCTGCTGAAATATGGAGGAAATTTACAAATGAGAAACTTAAGTTACCAAGTCGCCATTATTGTTTTACTCATTGCAGGATTGTCCTGTCCACGCCTGTCCAGGAATGTGCCATTAAAGTCCTCTTGCTTGGGCAAGATCATCAATGGATTGCAGAGCAGCAGCTCATTTCATGTGCAAAGTTAGATACTGTATCTCGATAAGGCGACTCTGATAAAATCAGCCTGGTGTTTCTAGCTCACTAATGACTGCAGATGTCATATGGGTAATTTTTCGATACATGTTAACCTGTCAGAGTGGGCGAATATTTTCACCATTTAGCTGCCACCTATTGTTGAGGAGTGATTTCACTTTCATTACGCTTTGCACAGACATCAATAATAGCCACGCAGCTGTCAGAGTCCATTAAGACACATCTACATAAGGATGGGAGCAAATATTCACAGGCATATCAGTTTTCTGGGAGCCGCTCGGTGAGATGGATTGGAATGACACAAAGATGAACTCTCTTTTGAATCCATTGTGAGATGGGAGCTGCCACATTGGCTCAAGGTAAAATATCACCTACACATGGACACACATATATAATGATATAGAATCTCACACACACACACACACACACACACACACACACACACACACACACACACACACACTGACTTATTCATATATTTCTCAGCCATGCAACGCCTTTGCTTCTACAGAGATGTGATTGCCGGAGAGCTTATCTTTCAGACCTGCCACTGCATGGCAACCTCAGAAGACGATCATAGGCGGACACAGATCCTCTGGATGTTTGGGTGCTCTTTGAACTTTTTTGCAGTATTAAAATACAAGAAAACGTGACTGCTCCGACTGAACAATACCAAATGAGAATGAGCTCAAAAGATATTGTTAAACAGTTTTATGAGTCAAAACAGAATTATCAGAATTTTCTTCTTCTTTTGAGCATAGTATTTACTTTTAATTAAAGCAATTCATAATACTCTTTTCAAACACTGCAAACTCTAATGGAATTTTTTTTGCCCCGCTTTGTTAAATTGTTCATTTTCATTTCATGACAGCATTGTTGTCTCTAATCCCTGTCTCCTCACCCTTCAACCAAGCTCTTGGCATGTCTTTTTTTTTTTTTTTGCTTGGAACATATTTGCAACAACTTGCTGTTAAATACAAAGTTAGTTATAAAGGTTCCCATATCCCATGTTCCCATTACACATGCAGCCTTTTACAGGACTTACACAGATTGTATCTACCAGAAAGAGACATATGATAGTGACCCAGGTATTTTTGCGTGACTAGTTTTTAGCTTGGTTCGAAGTTTGAATGGATTTCGGACTGTATATGTGTATGGCATATATGGTTACGTCACTACCTTTTCACATGTTTACAGTGAGCCAATCACAAGGCTTGTGATACACCACACACTTAATTTTGCCTTTTATGTATTCATTGCCGACAATGACTTCTCATTTATTTACAGCATTATCTATAAGAATTAGCTTTTCTACCTAGCTACAGCTACGGTGACATTTGGCATTGATGATCCTTCTCTCTTCAAGAAAAAAAAAAAAACAACAAAACATTACACAAATAAAAAATAAATCATCAGTCTAAAACATACATGTCACACAATTATACCTCTAGCAAAATGCAATGCTTGTTCATTACGGGGATAGTATTTTGTAGAGTTAATAAGAGCTTGTCTCATTGCTCTTGAATCACATCTGTGACATACTGAGCAAAACGGCCAAACTGAGCATGCACTGATATTACTGCCTTGATAGCTCTGCAGCCCACAGCTATCCCTGTATAACGAGAACAATGTGCCTGATGGTCCCATGATTACTGCATATTACTTTGCCCACACGAGACATCAATTACACTCTCAGCCTATATGTGGTTTCACATGGATTGTTTTTACATTAATATGCAAAGGTCTTCTACCTGCATTGTACAGCATGAGCTCAGCATAAAAAAGAGGGGAAGGTACAAATTAATGCTCTGCTCCAGTATTACTCTTGATCAAATCCCAGATGTAGCTGTTTTGTTACAATGAATGAATTTCCAAGCCTATATCCAGGTGTCCCTTGAAGCACAGGTATTGACCATCACAACAGTGCCGGAGCAGGAACAAGCTTCCCTGTGGGGCCCAGATGAGTAAGGAGCTGTCGAGTTTGGCTCCCCTAAGCGTTAATAGACCCCCTGCCTGCACCTATCTCCAGGTCCGCAATAGCCTCCAGCTGAGTTCTCCAAGGCTCTAGCTGCAGAACCCTCCCTCCATACTCTCATCTTATCCTACGTCTAAGATGAAGAAATGGATGATGATTCCTTTCAGAGGATAGAGTGGAGGGTGACATTTTTGCTGCTGCAACAAGGGCACTTGTTGCGTAACTAGAAAGGCAAAAGCCATTGTATTTAAAACACTGCAATAGCACAGATTTATGTAGAAAATGCTTACACTGATAATGCAAGCATCAGCAATGATTTGGCTTGTTATGTTTATTGAAAAAGGAATTATATGTACCTGGCTTGCAACCGATTTAAGCAATAACGTCAAAATAATTTTAGGTGGAGTTCAGTGGATATTTTTTGCTTTACAGCTCTACCTTACTACTTTGTTTGAACTGAATTGTTTTTTAAACTGTCCTACCATGATGCAATATTCATCATTCATTTGCCTCACAACCCAACTCATATTACCTTTAAACTGACTGTATACAAACTGAATGCAAATTTGCACGTGTTCAAACTGTGATACATTTTTATTATTTTATTCTCACTGTTGCACTGATGTCCACCTGCACTAGGTGGACTTGAAACAGAGTCCACAGAATTAGAGATTTTATATATCTTTTTAATGCAAACAGTTTTTAAAACTCTGTCCCTTCACCTTTTGGCTGATTAAAATTGGGTGGACAGTATATCAACTACTATGGCCTTATCAACTGTGTAAGAATGGCTCAGTGAACAGTACCATCACAGAAATATGCATATGTCTAACTGTGAAAGGGACCCTGGTTGAAATCCATAAACAAACTGTGTGTGTGCCTGTGTGTGTGTGTGTGTGTGTGTGTGTGTGTGTGTGTGTGTGTGTGTGTGTGTGTGTGTGTGTGTGTGTGTGTGTGTGTGTTTGTGTATGTGTGATGGACTGGAGACCTGTCCAGGTTGTGTTCAGTGCCTCCACCCTATGCATCCTCGGGCTAGACACCAACAGGCCTCATTGGGTAGAAAGTGGGTAAGAAATTGGATGGATGGAATACATGGACAACACTAAATCTCTCTAATGTGTTAGGAATGCAAGAAGAATAGTATCTACTGTGCTATAATCTGATTAATTGTCTATTTTTTATACTTTTCATGGTCAGAATTTATTTTTTTCAGCAATACCTCTTGATTGTATTCATAATCAATATAGTTGTCGTGAATTGGCCATGAGCTGCTCATGGCTGTTCCACTGGAGTATTTCTCCATTCACCACACAGCCACTCCTCTTAGTACTCAGCCAATCACCTGCTCATGCCCACTAATTATCTCATGTTATATACTGACCCTGGACACTCACTCAATGCCAGATTGTCTTTCAACCTTCACTGAGAGCCCCCTGCTCCAGCCCTTGCTCTAGCCCTGCTGCTGCTCCAGCCGCTGCTCCAGCCGCTGCTCCAGCCCTGCTCCAGCCCTGCTCCAGCCCTGCTCCAGCCCTGCTCCAGCCCTGCTCCAGCCCTGCTCCAGCCCTGCCCTCACTTAAGCCCTCGTTCCAGCTCTCCTCTCTGCCCTTGCTCCAGCCTCTCACCAGTCTTGTGCCTGCCTGCTACTGATCTCCAGTAAGCATGACTCACCTGAGCTCTGTTCACTGAGGAGCTTCAGCCCTCAGTCTGCACCTTTGCCTTTTAGGCGTGTTTCCGCTATAAGAAATTGTGACGTCATAGCGTGTTGTGACGGCATAAATGAGTTCCGGGTGACGATCAAGTGTCCAAAAGTGTTTGCCGGCAAGTGAGGGCACTATATAATGGACTACATGTATTAGTAGTCCAGTATATAGCCATTGTCCTGTTTCTGTCTTTCCCTCAGCTGGTGTCTCCCCCCTCTCACAATTCCCACATCATCCATTTTGTGTTGGAACCGGGAATTCTAATAAAGCTCAGTTAAGATACGATTCTGGTTTTCGTGTTGCTGTTGAGTCCACCAAACAATCCTGACAATAGAATTCTTCAATGGCGTGTGAAAAGGCAGCCCCACCTTTTCATGGACACACCAGACCCTCACGCCCCCATGCAAACTGCCACGTCATTTTGAGATCTTCCGGCTTGGTCTGGCAATGTGGTGCGAGCGTTAGCGCTAGCCATAGCAATTAGCATTAGCGTTCGCTTTAGCGATTCTTGTATCAAGGACAAAAAGACAACCACACACAGTTTTACTATCATTATCCATTTATTAATTCAACATCTTAGCGAGCAGTGGGGTACCCACTTTCTCTGCTCCATTATTCACCAAATAACAACCACACAGTCTCACCAGCAGCTCACGTACTTCTCCTACTCACCACTAGACATCCTGTCCAGCAGCATATAGCGTCCCACTGGAAGGGCGCACTAGGGGGAACCTATCTTTTATGTTCCACTGTTGGGGACATGGGGTATATTGGGATATTCTATAGAGGTTTTAGGCCTGACACAGGTTTTCCCCCTGTGAATTGGGCTCCTCCAGCAGGTCAAGCAAGGGGCGGGGGTATAAAAGCAGGAGAGAGATGGATGTTGGTCAGTTCTTGGTTGACTCCAGTAGGTGCCATGACTTCTGCATGATTTACTGCGCTGCGATATCTTGCTGTGAGGCTATGCTCTGTTTTTTGGTATTTTTCTTTTTTGTATGTAGGATATAGTGTATTTTTCCTCAACGCTAAAGCTGGCTGTTTTTTCTGTTAAAGTTTTTGAGGTTTTTGGTTTGTTTTTTTGAGCACTGTAAATAAATCTGCACCTATTTTTTGTACCATGCACCCTAGTTGCATCTCTTTATTTTTGTGTGACGTCCATCCTGTCGTGAAGAGTTGAGTCCAATGGCTCAGCAATTTCAAGTAGTAGAGAGGCAGTAGAGGAATCTGGCAGTGATGTGTTATTTTGAAAGTGTCTTCCTATGCACAATGTATTCACGTTTACAGGCAGGTGATGCAGTGGTAATGGTTTTTTTTCACAATTTTCTGCTCAGACAAAAGCTGTATCAGAGCTATGACAAGTTGTTCTTCACCCAAGCATTTCCTAGGGCTGCTGCTGCTTCACATTAAAAGCATTTAGCTGGTGAAACGCAGCAGCTAGAATCAATGCACTGATTCATGTACGACATTTTGAGTTTTTTGGCAGCATTTTAAATGCACAGAGAACAATGGATGAAGAACAAGCAGCCACAGTTGGCTATTAGATGAGCAGCAACACACTGTGCATATCCAGCACCTTAGCAAACCTGAATTCAAATCTAGTTTTGCAGCAAGGTGTAATTACAATAACTGTCAGACAACTTTGCTATGGAATAGCATGAATTGTTTAATTGCAGTGCAAGCTAGTGGCTGATGAATTGTGGGATAAGGTGTAGTTTCTTGTAGTGTTGAATAAGAATAGTGTAGAAAAATGTCCAAATGCCAGTGTTTGGTTGTTTGTTTGATTTGATTGTGAAAGAAGTCTTTGATTTGATGTTTATTTTTAAATTATTTTTTTGAAAAAAAAAGATGTGATAAGATGTAAATTGGTATGAGAATATTACTGATATTACTGAAACATCCTTTAATCCCTGTTCAAAAAACATGTCCGTTTCAGTCAGTTGAAGACGCGATGTGTGAGTGTGGATATTGAATGGGTGGAAATTCTCTGTGAAGCATCACAATGCATCACCTGTATACAAATTAAAATACACAATACTCCACTTCTCTGAGATTTCTCTCAAGTCAACTGAAGAGAAGACAAAAGTGAAACTATTTAACAATTATTTAACACTTGGAATTAAATATCTATCCCTTTCAAATCGGTAAACTTCAACAAATCAGAAAACAGAACATTACAAATCAATTGAAACTCTGTGGTAGCCACAGCCAGAAACTCACATTAAAGCAGGGGAAGAAGCACTACTTTTACACGATGTGTGGTTGCTGGGTGACAGCAGTGTCTGTTGACATCTTCCTGACTGTTACTTACTGTAGCGTGCTGCCTGCTACCCTGTGGATTTCAGCAAGAATTGACAGAGACAGTTCAGAGTGCCCACACACTTTATTCACTACCCAGTTGCTCGGTGCCATTGTCCTCTGCTCTGCTCAGTGTGCTCAGTGCTTGTGCCTTCAGTGCATGCCGGTGTCGGCTGCAGCTCCATGTAGCTCTCCTCTCAGGATCCACACACTACTGCAATATAAAGCAGGTTGATTACACAACTCACTCCAGCTGCGCTACTCTCACCTTGTACTTTTCCTGAGCTGGATCCAACGCGCACCCTCTTCTCCTACCACCTTCTCCTCTTTTCCACACCCTGACTTAGGCTGGGGTGCTGTCCAGCTTAAACAACTCCCCCCTCCCCCTCATAAGAGCATGGAATTAAGTCAACCATGGCTGATCCTGTGCACCCCAGCAGGGGGGAGAATACATCCTCAAAAGGCTGCTGCACCATTGCCGCAACTGTTTGCTAGGCCAGTGGGAGGTGGTTATCACAAGGGAATGTGGCAACCTTGGTAGTACTTGCCCCAACGCATCCCCCTCAATTACCATACTCACCAAAGAAGTAGGCACTACATTCCTCTATGCTTTGGTTAAGGTAAAAGCTCTGTGTAGCCCCACCCCTGTCTTAACATGGAACCTCATAGTCAACACTGTTGAGAGGACAGGAGCACTATGAGTTCTTTGTCTCCCAGTGCAAATTGTTTTAACTTAGCTCATCTGATACAGGAGCTGTTGAGATTCCTGGGCCTGAGTTAGGGTTAGGGACCCAGTGTGCATTTTTACTCTGGCTTGGACCCTCCCACGTTTCCTTCAGCAGGTCCAGCATGCCTCTTGGTTTCCTGCTAAACAGTAGTTCAAATGGGGAAAACCCTGTGGAGGCCTAGGGAACCACAGAGTAAATATCAGAGAATCTAGCCATCCATCTCAATTCTGATTGTCCTTGTGCATAAACTCCCAGATAATGGACTTCAATGTCTTATTCAATCACTCCACCAGCCAAGTCTGGTGTGGATCCAAGTAGAGATCTGTTTTGGGATTCGTAGTCAGGAATGGACCTGAAACACTGCCTGTGCCACGCTGTTAGATGAGATGGTGCACAACGGCACAGCTTTGAAAACAATATCCTCATGTGTTCTGGTGAAATGGCCCGATGAGGTCCTTAGCAATTCATTCAAAGGGAACCTCTGTAAGTGGCCGGTAGTGACCGTCCTTGGAATGGCTGGCTTGCTGACCACAATTCACTCATCAATGAAATATGAGAATAAGTCTGTGTGATGTCAGGGTACATCAAATGACCATCAGTTCTTATCACTTGGTTAAAGGTGGAGTGTAGAATATCCTGAGACTGTTCAAGTGGAAAATCTTCCATGGAGCCTTGTGTGGACCCCAGATGCATCTCTTAAGGAGTCCCCCTGTCCCCCTGCAGTGCTGGATGACCTCGCTGTCATCGAGACATCATGTGTCTTGATGTGTGTACCGAGCTTGGTAAGCACATCTCATGTCCCTGTTGGACCCCCACACATTCCCCACTAACCAACTAAACCACAGCCAATCCATACCAAGAGTTAAGGGGTGTGTCAGGTGGGAGATTACCACAGCCTTGATGCTATATTTTTTTCCCTGTGCCTAATTTCCACTGGCACCACGTCGTGTGAACGTCGCCATGTACACATCACCACAGGTTATGGTGGATCATAGCCTGGGCTATGGCCCTACTCCCTCGATCCTTACTGAAATGCTGTACATTGCTCCCTGAATGCGAGAGGGAGCAAGAGGGCTGGCAACCTGGACCACCTCCTCGATCTCCATGAGGTCGAGGAGGTCCTGGCGGTTGAGACTCTCCCTATGGACTGGAGGAAGCACCTGAATGGAACAGAAGAGAGAAAAGGTAGTGCGTGGAGGAGTTGTGAGTGCAATTGTTGGTTTTGGCGGGGCTGGCAGCTTCTGGTCAGGGGTGGTTCCCCTGGCCTCTCCCAGGACTGCCCTGTCCGGTCTGACTAGTCTAGTCCTTATATGTGCCCTGGGAGTGTGAAGAGAAGTGAAAACGAACCATGCCCCTCCACCACACTTTCTTACCTGTTTGAATGTCACTTCTGTGGCCTTGCCTGTGCACTGGGGAATCCTCACCAGGATGCTGTGGACCCCTCTTCATTGGCTGGACCAGTTTTCCCTTTGGCTCTGCAGGCAGTGGAGGGCCCTCCTTAGTAAGGCAGAAAACACAAAAGTCACTCCCCTGGCTCTAGAATTGAATATAGTCAAAAATACTTAAATGAGACATCTTTGACATGGTTCCTAAAAATGTCAGTAACATATTTTGGTCAGAAAAGCTGAAATATTGAGCACAGCCAGGTTCTCAACACACCGGTTTCACAGCCCTGCTCTCAACGGTCGGTTTTAGTGACTTTCCCTTTAATGCTTATGAGCTCCTTTATGCCCCGCCCACCTGGACACCAATCAGGTAGAGTGTACCACCTAGAGTGTACTATGGTGGTCGATTTGTAAATAATTCCACAATTAATGAGATGTCAGAGCTTAAAGAAATGAATGAATATGGGCACGGCCACGACAGGGAAGCCTCACAGAAGCGAGAGTGCGAGTCACATTAATTGACTGTATTTACCTCGTTCATATGGCTGTGTTATTCTCTGATATCCAGTATGGATGGTATGGATCAGTGGGTGTGTTGAAGAGGGCAGAGGTGAAAAGTTACATCCGTCACTCATTCCTCTCCTACCTGGCCTAACCGCCCTATGATGTCTGCTGGCCCTGTTACAAGGAATGGCAGCCCACTGTAACTCGTAACACGTGGCCTCATTCAACGTCCTTCGCAAACCAATGGGTGAGACTTTGCTCTGCACATACACAACGCTCTCACATGAGCCTCAAATTCAGTAAAATGGATAATGGGCTATTTCTCCTTTAACTAGAGGAAAATTTATTCTGGTTATTTGCACCTTTACTGAAACACTAAAAGCCCTTCCTCCACCATTAGCCTTCAATTTTTAGCATTTTGCCACTACAAGCCAAGCATATACCTGTAAATGATGCTAAATCTTAAGTGTATTTGGTCCGTAACTCAGTTAAGTCCTGGGTTCGACGTTACAATTCGTGATATATGTCAAGAGGTTTCATTTAATAACACTGACAGTGGCGATTCACAATAAATCTGCATATTTCTGTATAAACACTAGGCCTAGGTTATTCAGCCTCATCTCAGCTGTCCACTCATGTGGTCAATTATACTGTGACATAAGCACTTTTCGCTATTTACAAGGGTTGGCAGCTAATTGCTGAAGCATCAAATGACTGTGTGCATTTTGGCACATACGTGGATAGTGGAGACAGGGATTCAACGGCAGGTCTGGCACTTTTGTGGACATTTTGATGATTTTCTTTTCTCCACAGTGAAAGCGGGTCAGCAGTCTATTGTTATGATGTATTGTGAAGAACATAAGTGACTTTAACAGAGAGACCGGGAAAAAAATCTTTGAACCTCTGCAGTTCTAATAATGATAATCACATTTATCACATGTATAAAAAAATGAACAGTAATAACTGATTATATTATATGTATATATTTGACTTTATTTATTTATTTTTCTACCTTATTCTCTTGCTTTAATAGATCCCAACTTGTTTCACTTTTTCTATTTTCTGACACACACCATGTCCGCACAGCTCTAGTTAGGGACATTAGGTAACAGAATATAAATCTCAGAACATTAGAACAAGAGTAAAAATATAGAGAAAGCGAAGAACAGCAATAACCACTAAATGTATAAACGCACAAAATGGTTGTGTCCATGGGAAGGTGATGCTTTTGGGGATTAAGTGAGGCCCTGGAACTCACATCTGCAGACTTAACATTTTTATCTGCAAATGTCCTTTATTATTTAATACTTGGCCTTAACTTTAGCCAAACACTTCTCCTACCATACCTTCATTAAAGCCATCTTACTCTGCCTTCCACTCACCTAAATCCAGATATTATTTTAAACAAGGGATTGGGGCTCTAATTGGGAGAGGAGTGATTGCAACGGCTTCATATTTTCAGAAATCTTACAGTTCTGCTGCATATATTTCAGAAAACTCATTTGATATCCATAATCATGAAACATACAAAAATGCTATTAAGTTGAAAAAGAGAGAAAATGGTCTAGCTGCCTCACTCAGAAATGGGTGCCAATACTCTAAAATAAATGCACAGCAATGAGGCTTTAGATTCTCAAGATCTTGTAGGAAGCTAATTGGATCTTTTTACCTGTCTTAGTTGTGGATATTCTCATTGGTCTCCTAGTGATTACTAAAGATCCCCTCTACTGCAACTGTAATAGCAGTGCCTTGTTTTACTTGTTATCAAATGGAGAACAGTGAACTAAAAGTTGCCACTTCCAACAGCAGCAACTCTCAGTGGAATAAGCAGCAGCAGCTCCTCCACATTTGTGACTTCGACTGGCAAGAGTTGAACCATTTGGTCAAACAATAGTCCATGGTCGGCTGTGTCCATTGATGAGATGTCACAATATTTTAAACCCCCCTCTGATCACTCATAACCTGTTTATATTGTAGGGTTTTGTGGTTTTTATTACAACTCACACCTAGATGGCACTAACATATTGTGGAGTTGAAAATTACCCGAAGATATTTTTTCTTTCTTTGATAGATTGACAAATGCATACACACACGTACACAGATACTGCCAAAACTGAAGGCCAATTTTCAACAAGATGATGAGTCACACGGTAATCAACAAGAAAAGCTTTTCTGAATGGGGCCAAATGATACCCTTCCCTGTTAGGAGCTTTTGTGATTGAGAGTTATGTCACCACCATTTTAAATTCACAGAGGCTGTCATTTAATGGCAGGAAAATAGGATTATCCAGACAGACTGACAGCCAGATAGATAGATAGATAGATAGATAGATAGATAGATAGATAGATAGATAGATAGATAGATAGATAGATAGATAGATAGATAGATAGATAGATAGATAGATAGATAGATAGATAGATAGATAGATAGATAGATAGATAGATAGATAGATAGATAGATAGATAGATAGATAGATAGATAGGTAGGTAGGTAGATAGATAGATAGATAGATAGATAGATAGATAGATAGATAGATAGATAGATAGATAGATAGATAGATAGATAGATAGATAGATAGATAGATAGATAGATAGATAGATAGATAGATAGATAGATAGATAGGTAGGTAGGTAGGTAGGTAGGTAGGTAGGTAGGTAGGTAGGTAGGTAGGTAGGTAGGTAGATAGATAGATAGATAGATAGATAGATAGATAGATAGATAGATAGATAGATAGATAGATAGATAGATAGATAGATAGATAGATAGATAGATAGATAGATAGATAGATAGATAGATAGATAGATAGATAGATAGATAGATAGATAGATAGATAGATAGATAGATAGATAGATAGATAGATAGATAGATAGATAGATAGATAAATAGATAGATAAATAGATAGATAGATAGACAGATAGACAGATTCTTTAGTAAATCATGGATCATGGCCTCTTCCATGAAATTGCAATTATGTAAAGATTTATTTTAAAATATTACACTGTTGTTACTGCAAGTGCCTCCTCTTTGCAGCACCACATTCCTTTTCTCCATCTCAACGTATATTCCATCAACCCAATTGAATTTCCCTTTGAATCAAGGTCTAATTCCCTAAGCCAAGGGCCCACAGAGGCTTACTAGACAGATGCCTCTGAGTTCATTAGCTCTTACAACCCTGTTGTGAGAGTCTCGTGGTGAATACCATCAGAATTCACCTTCAGTGAGATGGACAAGTACAAAAAACACAAGTGACAATAGGAAATGTAAAGGGTAAAAAAGTTGCCATGGCAACTAAGAGAAAGGCTTTGATACCTCTGGGCATGGAATGACGAAGACAGAGTAACACTGCATGGATCTCCATCTAGGTCCCTGTGAATAAGGCTGCCTTTAAAATGCTTGCTGTCAATGATAAAACCTTCAAACCTGTTGAGTCTTAACTTTAATATTACTTTTATTCATCGGTTCAGATATGTCTCTTACTGTCCTCACTACAGGAATGATTCTTATGTGCTTTAAACACAAGGTCCCGCTGAGGCCTCCGACAACAACTCTATCTGTCGCATCAGAAATACATTACTGCACCTTGAGCACCCTTGTAGTATTAAATAATCATGAATAATTCATGCACCTATGTATGAGGTGACTTTGAAGCATGTCGAGTTTTCTTTACCTTTCTGTATTATGAACTGCACATCTATTGATACTCCGAGGAAATAAAGAGCGTCTGTTATTAGGTGATTATCAATCTATTAAATACATCTTAAGTCATGACTCATGTTATCTGAAGTCATTCCAACGGCCATTTTTTCCCCTGGGGAAAAAAGACATTGTATGCCATACTGAGATGTAAGAGTGTCTGCTCCACTTTATAGCCAGCCTGTCAGAGTACATTATTACAAGCCTTATTGGTTCCCTGATTTTCATTTAATCTGCCTCCGAGATGCATTATTGCTCACCCTTTATGATCTCATATTGTTTTATTGAACATGCATTGTGCTTCTCTGGTAGTGCTTGCTTTTATGGCAACGTAGTAAATTCCACTTTTTTAAAGATGAAATCTTGAATTACTCCAAAAAGTTGGAAGTGCTGAGTGATACAGAGGGTGCGGGCTAAATTTGGAAGATGTGGTGTGGTGAGGTGTGGTTTAATGGCGGCTTCACAGAATGGTGGAGCCAGCACTAGTGGAGTGGGATTTATTTTACTGATAAACCAGCTGAGCTTCACGGCAGCATCCAGGCGCTACGCAGAGGCTGCCACCATGGCTGCTCAATAATGACACTGATAAAAGTTTAGCACTCATCGGTTGTCTTGCTTCGGCTTGAAACATCCTCTAGCACGCCGATATAAAAGATTGTAATGACGTCAATGTGCCATAGGACAGAAAGGGCATGTGAGGGAAGGTGGCATTTAGCCTGACTTCCTAAATGGATACGTTAGATATTCTGATTATGCTGATTTCAAGGACAGCAGCAAATGTTGCGAGAGGTAATTCTTACCAATGATTATGGGTTTGTATTGGCAGCATGTCATGCACATGGCATCATTAAAATACCTTTAATTATGGCTTTTACTGTGTACAAGAGACACCACACAGAGAGAACAACAAGATCAAAAGAAAGATTACTACCTACCTCATCCCCACAAGGGTTAGTGCTGCAGCAGCACTGCCTTACTTTATAATGCGCCACAAAAACGTTTTTGACTCTCGCTGAATATCACTCACTAAGTGCCTCCACCACCCGATTCTGTAACATTTCACTGTAGACACATGGTATTTGAAGTATTATTATAGTGGATTTACTCCAGAGCCAAATCTGGAAAGAGCAGTGAATACATCTGGTTTGGAAACCACACAAACCCAAATTACTGACATTTGTATCTAGCCTGTAATATCTCTTTTGTAAGATATTGGGTTTCTTCTTACGTAGCTGTTGTATCTAATTGTCCTTAGAGGTCTTATCCATGCACAGTGCTTTTGTCATTTATGTTATTTTGTGACGACCTGCAAACTAGCATTTGACTGTTAGACCCAGATATCATATTAAACCAGTTAGTAGTGTAGCCATGGAACAATTAAGTGAAATAATGAGTTTTCAGTTTTCATTCTTGCCTGCCGTCATTAATGCTTTATTGGATTGTTATTCTGCTATATTTACTCCAGGCAAAGTTTTTCTTTCTTTTTTCTTTTTCTGTTTACAACCCTTTGCCTTTCCCTTGTTCACAGGTTTACGCTAATAATAATGTAATTGCTTGCAAAAGTAAGAGGAAGTTGTTTGGTGTGTGGACCTACACTGGAACAGCTGAGATTGAAGCAAATGCTTATTGCTTTAATATTACTGAATTTGCTTCAAAATTCTAAAGAAATTGGCATATTTATTGGTTTGTAAATGGACACAAAATGAAGACAGCTATGACATCCAGCCAACATCAGGATCAAGAATAGCCCTTGGCTGGAAGCAGCAAGGTTCTAAACATAAAGCAACTGAATATTTCTCAGTAAAAAGTCGACTTTGATAGAGTGCTTCCAAACACATGTTCCAAGTGAGAGGTTTTCTTTGAAGGATTGCACCAGCATAGTTTTAAAAGGGGAGCAAGCAAGAAAAATACAACTTAAAAGCTCCCTGATTTCCACAAGAAGTGGCATGGCAAACAGTAAAGCACGGCTGGTTGTTCTTTATGAGGATCATTGGCTAAGCTGGAGTGCGTTTTTTGACCAAATTACTTGGTAGAAACCAGACATTGTATAACAGCGTATTAAACACAAATTATGAGTCAGCAAAATTTGGGCTGCATTAAAATCTCCTTAATTTCATATCCCCTTAATTACATTAGCCATTTCATTTGGCTGTATGTGATGGACGATGGAGTGAGATGCTGTAAATATGCTGTGGTGCATTCAGGCAAAGAAGATATTCACCAGGTAATGGGGAGTACAACTCTTAAAAGTCATGCATCCACATATAACCATGAGGTTTTGCAAAAAAAAAAAAAAAAAGAAATATATATATTGTGGAATCATAGAAGCATCCTGCGTTGACCTTGAGATAGCTTATCTAAATGTAAATATAGCTAATAAGCATATGTTTACATTTCAAAGCATCAAAACAGTGTATCTTCCCAGAGCCTAAAATCATTCCCATCTTAATCACGTTCACTATGCTACTAAGTCGGGGGAAACTACTGAGGTGATGCCATTTACATCTGTTTTACAGAGACTTCCTGTTGGTATTTACTCGTCGTCTGCGAGACATATTCATTGCAACTATTTCTCATGCTCAGGGGCTGTGGCCAGGCCGCAGCGTGTAAGGGGGAGATTCTTCACAGTGAGAAGAATCATGTGGACGTATAAATCAAAAAGTGCATTCTCAACTGATAAAGAGGAAGATAAATAGGCTCAATCCAATAGTGTCTGTGGAGGAACCTGTGGGCTTGAGGCATTCAAAAGCATCCCACCCTCTTCAATAAGCCATGAGCAGATGAATGGACCATTCTCCCATTCCAGGCTGATTGGCAATGACAAACTATAGATCACCTGTGAGGGAGCAGGACCCTATTTCACCAGGGCTTGTCTCAGTCTATTCCTCAGGCGCTGGAATGACTCCACCCAAGACAAAACGACAACTCCAAACGTTTGGATGACTGTCAGTTTTTTTCTCCCAACCTCAGAGCCACTTTGGTTCAAACACAAGTGACTTTTTTTTGTGATCATCAAGTTTGGTTTGGTCTTTGAGTCAATTTCCAGGCATGCAGTTGTACCTTTCTTTGAAGAAGCGTTAGGGATGTTTTCTTTCATGCTCTCGCAAAATTCTGCTCTTTCCTCACATCTGCACTTTCTTGGGAAGGTAAATTTGGATTGCCTGCTACTGATGCGTCTGTTTTGGCATGAGTGCGTGCTAATTGGAGAGAAGGCGTGTTACACAAGTGAGAAATCCACTGATCTCAGCTGGTTTCTGACATCACTCTTTGTCTGTGTGGGTGATGAAAGACCGCAGATTAAATAAATCACCACACGCAGAGCTTATAGACAAATCATGCTGTTACACAGAGAATTTCTATAAATTACAGTTCCATACAGTTTAGAACACATGACAAATGATGCAATGAGCCAATGCCTTCAGTGTCTTTTTGAAATACAGCTCATTAGAGATGGTGAAAAGTGTGTTTTTAGCCGTAACAAAGAACAGACTGTTAAGTAGTTATCGGAGCAGTTTTATCTGTGAATGACAAAAATAGTCTGTAAACTACAGGCTATGCCAAACTTATCAATTGAATAAATTGCAGGATTTTTATCCTGTTAATATATCCTTCAAACTCATTTTTAATACATCTTTTATCGCCCAGGGCAAAACTCTGTTTCTTTGATCCTCTGCAAGTCTGTGCATAAAGGATCATAAGGAATTGTGCCATTAGGATTAGCGGAACAGCTTCTTTTATCAATTACATCAAAGTTTCAGCTGGCGCCTATTAAACACATGCTCGCACAGACACACAAACATACAAAAACGCACGCATGCCATTTAATTCTCTGGACATCCGAAAATATTGTTGGTGAAAATAAGGGGCACATTTTTGTACTCGACTTGACTCAGTGTCTGCATAGTAATCAGCTTGTAAATTTGGGTTGAATCACAAGTCAATCCTCAAAGCATCATGCTTGTTAGACCCATAGGCTTGAGGCTAGGAGCTTGGAAGAAAGCCAGGGGCATTTAAAACAGTCTTCTATCCAAAGATGGATGAAAGCTTACTTTTAACTCCTGCAATACTGCCAGTGTTGAAAGTGCACTGCTGACACTCTAACTGTGTTCTGTGCAAACATGCTGAAATATACACCAACCATAGATGACACTAATGATAATAAGCAGCAGGGTGCATTTTGTTGTCTCTAAAAAGAGCTCTCTTATTAGAAATTGAAAATGCTTCCACTGCGTTGGGTAAAAGAAACAAAAAAAAAATCAAAAACAGCATGAATCTAGAACAAGACATTATATATACATCATTATTTACACTAATTACCAAGATGACACCAGTTGAATTAACATTCAGTGGCATGCAGCAAAATGCACAACCCCTACAATGCCCTTGCGAGATGGTCAATTTTATGACGGAGCCCTCTGTGTTGGGCACTCATTGAATAAAATCCCTCATGACTTGTTATATGGCAGCTTAGAGGAGATGGATCACCCGCTCAAAGCAGATGCTGCCACCACACACAGGGCCCTCTGAAAACAATGTGATCCTCGAGGACCAACTAAAGCGCATGCAGCGGCAGACACAAACAAAACACAGACACAGTCACACTCGCACACTGATCTTAATATATTACAGACGTGCACCCTGCTGCTGGCTACACGGTCACACACACACGCTCATGCACCCATGCATACTCCTTTTATGCACTTCTGTAGCACACAGGCACACAAAACGCACCCAGGCTTTATTTGTTTGCGTTTTATTCTCTGAGCTGCTATATCAGGGAGGACATCACACAGCGAAGAGCTGTCGATAAAACCCGCTCACTGCGCCCCATAGTGTTTATTTTAGTAGGCCTATGAAAGGTAAGGTCACACCGCATTACAGACTGCAAGTTTCTATAGCTCAAATACCCCAAACACTGATGTCATGTGTGATCTTATAAGGCTCAGCTCCAGAAAGGCAATGTTTAGCCACTGCGCGACACTCCACTTTTCCTTGTGGCTTCATGTGTGATTGTTTTTAAGGAAACCAGACAAAAGTAGGAAAAAAGCATTATACATGTTGTGAACTATTTACTTTAAATCTAGGAGATTCTTCTTAACGAGCCAAGCAGTTCATATGGGGCTTTTTTTCTATTCCCTTTTAGCGTCCTTTTTTCCCTTCAGTAAATCAGATGCTTAGATGTTTTGAAAAGTCACTATTGTCATGGGAATAGAAAAGCAGCACATGCACACACACAGCTAAATGTCAAACTGCCTCCCTTGGGTAAATGACTCATATGGTGCTTGGAGACTGAAGTAGAAAGGTGCAAAAACGCCAAGCTGGACCATAGTTAAAAGTTGGTGGAAGCTGGCCCACTAAAAACAGACACACCTTTGTTTCTTTTTATTTTAAGCCGCTCCTTTCATTTTTCATCTATTATAAACCCGTGTCTTGCCTCACCTTACCTTACCCTTGCTGCAATTCAGTCAAGATAAAGCGAGATGTGTTTATTAAGTACAAAGACAGATGCAACATGATGCAAGTCCTCCAAATGACTTTAATCTTGCGGTTTTGGGTGAAAGTCCATCACTCCTCTGCAGGAAGGACAATGCTACGAGCTCTGTGTGCAAACGTCCCTCATTGTCTCTTTTGTGTGATCAGTAAATGAGAGACAATTTGCATTACGTGGCACTGGTAAAGGGATTAGGAGACATGATTTATGCTCGAAAGACATTTATCGTTCAAAGCAAATGAGTTCCTTTTCTCAGTGGGACAATGGAGGACTGCCTGACTCCTCCCTTAATCTTTGTGAACAAAAAGGGCTCACTAAACTGGAACTGAGGGTCCATGTAATTCAGACCCTGATTAAGCCACTTCTCCTAATTTTACATTAGCCCGGCACTCTATTCCCACCAGTTATGAGCATTAATCACGGTTACACAAACCAATCAGAGGTCAAAACAATCAGATGGGTTTCCTTTTTTTTGATCGCTACAAGGTTTAAGGGAAAGCTTGCTTTGTTATTGAAATAGTTCCAGAATTTGGAGGAGCCAGGGGGAAGAATAAAATGGCTTTTTTTCTTTCTTTCTCCTTTTGCCCAGAGAGCCATTTGTAGACCGAGAGCTGAAGGTGCCTTTTGTTTCTCTGAAATACGCAGGAAAAAAAGAAAGAAAAAAACCTCTCCTGTTTACTACTGTCTCTTTTGAAAATGATTTGTCGGAATTGGTCCCTGACACGGCTGCGGGATATTTTGTCGTCAACATTCCAGACCCAAAAATGTTTTTGACCCCCTCTTTCTCTGCGTCCTCCTTCAATCCTGTATCCCGCATGGCGCACCTGCACCACAGATCTGAAAACACACACTGTTTGAACCCCGGCCCAAGAGCACCAGGCGAGCCGCACTGAATGGAGCGCTTTCACGTACACTGTACACAATGTGTTTTTCCACAGTCATCGGAGGCCTGACCGTAATCACGGCAAGCCTGAGGGGACATGAGAGTCAAAGGAGTCAACATGATTGGCACGACTTTCAACCTCAGTGGTGGGGCTTGGCGGTGAAGCTGGGACAGAGGGGTGGGGTGGGTTGGGGGTTTGGCTGTTAACACATGGTGTGGTACTCAGCCAGGGAGATTAATGGTTCTGACTGCATCAGCCCAGTGAGTGGGGATCAGAGGATGTAATTGGGTTGAGCCCAAATATGGGCATTCTAGACAGCTGCTCATAGCAGTAGCCAATCACACACTCCCATCCCTGCCACGTTTCCAGTTGTTCGACACATCATGTGACAATGTTTGGATCTCTAATGCACTGCAGCGGTTGCCCTGGGACCTTGCTCTTGGTTGCCTTCTTTTCCTAAAAATAAACGTTCAAACAACAGCATTAGCAGAATGCGAATAATCTCAAAAGTTTATTTCTTAGAAAATTTCAAGCTACTTCCATAATAATGCAATGGATATTTGATATTTGCTGCTTGCTAAAGGTTCCTAATCATGGTAGTCTTGGTGAAACCAAAACTGAAGAAGCCTTTTTGATGAAAGAACTTAACTGATGTCCAATTATTTTTGGTTTTTATTGCCTTAAAGAAACTTTATTAACCAAATGATTGATGTCCTTTTGTCAAATACTTATACCATGGAACTATGGATGACCTGACCAGGGCGTATTCTGTATCGTAATATACATTTCAAGTGCATTGAATGCACCGGTAATTTGAGCATTTTTTTTTCAGTGTACATATTTTACCTAACTGTACTCAAATGAAGTAATGATCTTTACTTCAAAACTAGCCAACTTGAAACGAGCTGGTCCTGCTCTTTTGACATTGTCACGCTCTCCTAATTCCAGCAAAGTCCCCACTCTGATCCCCAGCTGTAGCAGGGAAGAAATCATGTAAATTTATTGGTGACATTGAGACGGTTCTTTGCTATTCAAATGAGGCCTGCCTCGTCAGACGCTAAACGGTACCGTGTATTGGCTGGTAGCGCTAACCTCCCCGCAAACAGCTGTGACCCCATGCAGGAAGTCAGACATCCCACTTCCTGTGGCAAGCTGTGCTGCTGGCTCTCTTGGCCGAGGATGGCTTTCTAATTGGTGTCCTCTCACCCCTTTACTCTGAGATGCTCCTGCCTGACAGGTCTTGGCAGCGGGATATGTCCTTGGGGACAGAAAAAAAAAGAAGAGAAAAAAGTCAGATCTGAGAAAATGCCGGAGTACAAGATTGAAGAAAATGTCCCTCAAAGTCTTTACAAAAAGTAAACTAAGGTAGAGTTTTATTAGACATAATGAACAAAAGAGAAAGTAGTCATGAGTTGCCTGATATTGATCTAAGTGATATCAAATTGAAGCTCGCCGTTGTATTGATGGAGAGCGTGCTGACTAGAGATACTATTCAGTCAGTTGAATTTTACCTTTGTATAAGATGTTGAATAGATGGTGGCTATGTAATGTGAATTGTTCGTTTCTAAAACTCATCCAAGGTTTTCACAAGGTGCTCTGAATATTTTACAAAACTTATCCTGATGAAGGTTGTGGGTTTCTTTTCTCTCCTGTTATGCCGGTTTTGTTTGAAAGTGCAGTATTCAGCAGCAGCTTGGCAAAATTAAATGCTTAAAATATATGAATTGCACAACAGGGATGTTAAGGTGAAGGATGAGGACATGTCATTGTCTTAATTGTCCGGAATGGACAGCAGAAAACATGCAGAATAACGAACATGTGGGCCTAAGATTAACACCATGCACACAGATTAGAAAGCAAACTTCTCAGCATACGCACCATTGAATGCTACACATAAGCAGCTACACGAAGAGATAAGCAATTTGCAGAGCCTGCAATTATCTGAGATCAGAGTTTTCTCTTCAGAAATTGCTTATTATCAAGCTTAACTGACAAGAGGATGAATTAATGTTGATTATAGCTACAAAAGAAGGCTCCTCCATATTGCCAGCAGGGCAGCGCCATGGCCTGAGGTTAAGGTTCTTTATTATCCATTAAAAAGTAAACAGGAGGCATCGAATACATGTGGGTGTTTCATATTGATCCCCTGCTTTTGCCATTATACGACTACCATGCTATTTCAGAAGATGAAAGAATGCTAGAAAGTGGAAATAGAAGACAAAAAGTCAGTGATAATGACCTCAACCCTGGTGCAATACATTTCATTGGTAGCGCAACATAGCAGTTGGCAGTGTTCTCTAAATATATTTTATTCTGAAACTGCTTGTTAGAAATGTGTTTTGCCATATTCATGATCAGAGAAATATTCTCATGATATACACACATATAATATTACTCTATTAAATACACAGCAGCCACTCTCGATTTACTTGCTGCATCTTTGACTCCAGGTTCAACTCCTGATCAGGCGCCCTGGAGCAGTTCTTTGATGATTTCGTTATAGTGGGTGTCTGGTGGAGTAAGAGGAACCATCTGCAGATAAATGTCATGAAGATCAAGGGGCTGGCCGTGGATTTCCGGCCGAGCGAGGAGCTACTGACACCTGTCATTATTCGGGGTGATGATGGTGCAGACCTATGAGATCCAGCATGCGCGTGCATCCACAAAACAAGCCGAG
The DNA here is from genome assembly GCA_029224185.1 of Karalla daura. Classification (NCBI taxonomy): domain Eukaryota; kingdom Metazoa; phylum Chordata; class Actinopteri; order Chaetodontiformes; family Leiognathidae; genus Karalla; species Karalla daura. Next base: position 23,984,950 of record CM055195.1, read on the forward strand.
CTGATGAAAGCGAGGCAGCGTGCGAGGGAGGGCAGCGCAAACCGCTAAGGTCCACGCAGCCAACTGCTGATCGAGTTTAATCAGTTGCTGAACCCAGAGCTTTGAGGCTTGTGGTTATAAATTCAACACCCGGGTCATAGGTTTAAAAATGTGCTCCATCAAAGCATTTATTCCTTTGTTTAGTTATGGTGTTAACTGCTTCTATTTTGCTTTTGTTGCTCTATTCACTGAAGACGTACACACTAAAGTTTAACCCTACCTAACACTACCTATAGCTTTTGTGTACTGCTTTCTTTTGCTCTATATGTGTTGATATTGACATTCTTATTTGATGCATCCCGGTGCTATTTGTCTTCTGTTAGTGTGGCAATTATTAAATTCCCATCTTATCGTATCTTGCCATTGACAGGACACAATAATTTCAACACAAATGTCTGCAACCTATATAAAATCCAATTGTATGGCAAGAGATACTGCTCTGAGAGTTAATAGAATAGAGGGATTCGGTATGAGGAACATACAGCATTCCCTGATTCCATGGTTTTGATATCGAGTGCACTAGCTGTGCTTTCAGACTTTATCTGATGATGCACAGAGGAGAGAAGCACTATCTATATTGTTAAAGCCAAAGCCTGTGGGCATCAAACATCGAAATGTCAGGGTTGGGCTAAATTCAAAGAATAAATTATTCATGTGGTCCCGGTAAAGGGTGTGCACGAGGTCACCAGCAGGCCTTACCAGCAAAAGAGAACTTGACAGGGAGCAGCACACGAGTAGTCTTCCAACCCCTGTTCGAAAGAGGAGGAGGAGAAGGGGGGAGGAAGGAGGGGGAGGAAGGGAGGTCATCTCTGAAGCAGCTGTTCAAGCAAGCGGGGGAAGTGACCTGCTCAGTAAACCATAAACAAGTGTGAAGAATATGCAAAAAAGGCCTCTGCACTGTACACAGAGTTGGATTTGGCAAGAAAGCACATGCTCACCTTGGGGAGGCGATGAATCTCGATGAGAGAGGCACGCTAAGGTAAAACACACCCATGTCGTTCGATCCTGCCGTCGTGCCTGGCAACATGACAGGGAGCCATGCCACCACCTATCAGACAATAGGAGAAGCAATTGTGGGTCAAATGAAACACAACATGATAACACATATAAGAGAAGATGTCAAATTTAGTTATTTTCTATGAACTTGTTTTTGATGGCAAGGAAGCGTCATGAATTACTCACATACACACACGCATACACGCACGCACACATACACGCACCCAATAAGACCAAAGGCCAAGACAGGTAACAAACATTTTGATCTAACAATTTGTCTCTGGGTAGACATGACAGCTCCTGGAAGATTAGTTAAACATATACGCTCAGCCTGAGGGGAAAGACACTGAGCCTCACCTCCTATCATCCCTCGCTGCGACGTTTCAGTCTATATTAGAGAACATTTAGATTCTTCACAGATCCAGGAGGAGGACAGTGAAAAACCATAATCTCTGATGTTGCTCATCATGATTTGACAGTTTAGGTAGTGACCTTCAGAATAAAAACCTGGCACTAAAAAACAAGATTTTTTTTGTTAGAGACAGACTTTGAGGTTTATATTTCTTTGATTTCAAGCTGGAGCTAAAACCACTTTACTTTGAGAAAAATTGCCCATGTCAAAAATACCAGTTCAAATGCAACTAATTCAACCTGTTCTCACTCACAGCTTTTGTAGAAAAAAATCTAGATCTCCAAGTTTCGTAGTATTTTCTACAAATCTTTTGTCACAGTGCACTGGTCACGTGACCGGTGCGCAAAACACTGGTTATTAAAGACCATCCGAATATTATTTACAATAAATGCATTATGACTTTGAAAAATCACCAAAGCCTAGGGTAAAAGTTTATAAGCAATTCATATAGAAAAATGTTGAAAAAAACAGAAAAATCAACCCCATGCACTGACATCAGCCTTAAGGAATCATCCATCCGCATGGACATGTAACCATGACATATATACAGTATTTGTCAGTAAGTAAACATGACGTTAGTGAACACGAACTCATGCAGTTTTTATTGCTAGTTTAGTGGCGATTTCCTGCCCCTGTTTTGAGAACGAGTAAATGTGGAGGTTCGTCAGCAAATCGTGCAACTTTACTTGTATATTTGTCCATGACAAATAGTAAAACAGAGAGCTTCTCCATGACAATCTAGAGCTCATAGACACTCACTGAAAGCAGATTATAGAATAGGGACTGATCTGACTCAGCACATGCATGGGGAGAATTTTATCGGTCAAATGGAGCAAACCGACTGGCCATCTGCTGGAGAGATACTGCCATGTCACCCTTGGCCTGTGGCAGTTGTCACTCAATTGTTTGTGGCCATTTCAGACACTTCCGGGTACAGTAGTAGATGACTGGAACTTGGCGTGCTGGATGCTCTTGACTTCCTGATGAACACAGTAAAATGTAAGCCTCTTAGCTCAAAGTGTCTATGAGTTATTCCAGAAAAAGCCCTTCATGACCCTATCATTCCTGGAGGGGCCACCTCAAACACTTCCAGAGGTGTTAGGAGACAGAAACTTGGCATGCTGGATGGTCTTGACCTCCTGTTGGACATAGTCAAATTTCAGCTTCTTAGGCCCTGAATATGTGTTGGTTTGGTCCTCATCAGAGCCATACTTTTCGAATGGCAGGGCTTTGAATGGTCACCATTTCCCACCTTTGAGGGCTCGCCACAGTCCCAAAATGTGACCAAATGGCCCGAAACTCAATCTGCAGACTGTAAGGGGGACCCGGAATAGACCCTCACTAGCACTGTCTCTGTAGACCCTTGGGGAAGCAAAGTTGCTCGAGGAAGGTGCCATCAACATGGAGGCAGCAGATGATGGAATGATGACTGGAATGCTAACTGCAAACAATGTGTGTGTACTGCAGCCATGACGTCATGAAGTTGAGTTGGAGTTGTGTCAGAGAGAAAAAGATTGTAATAAACGACACCTCTCCAAGAGTCCTGGTTCCTGAATTTCTGTTAGTCATAAGCGCATTTCTAGAAGCCCTATACGGACTCTACATTAGTTTAGTGGCGATTCCTGTCTCTGTCTCCCAGGGCAGACCAGAATACATCAACATTACCGCCATATTGCCAGTGTCAAATAGGAGTAACGCCTGTGGTCCACAAATACGTCTATCTTGTTACAAAAGTGGAATAAGAATAAGGCACGGGAAGATGTATCAACTGAAAAACGTATATATATACGATTTCCACCATAATCTTCTGCTTTAAACGATTAAGCTTTATTTATGCGGGGTATCAATTGTGTTTCAGAGTATGTAGCATAGTGCGCGCATGCGCACTGATATCACTGGAAATCCAAATGAAAGCACACAAAATTTCGGTGCACTTTGGTGCTCTATTCCATACAAAATAGTCATTAGAACGCGTTGACCAATCAGACTCAAATTCCCTTTTATCAAGTCGTGATTTTCTCCAGAGTAGCACATTCATTTCTCTCCGAAGAACACAAAAACTGAGTGGCTAAGGCTTTATTGAGCCAATTAATCCTTTAAGACAAGAGCAACCTCTTCCCATCTTGCAAAACCTTTATTATTCAGACACATGAATTGCTATATTTTCGTTGTGCATGTTTGTGGCAGTGACAAGGAAACCAGTGCTGACCTTCATTTAGACCGTGGCATGACAATACAAGAAGGGAATAAGAAAGTGTTGGGGGAAAGGGGTGGGGTGTAAAATCAATAGCTCATTTTCTGCTTTTTTGTATAGGGATTCTGATGTTTGTTGAGATAAAGGTCGACAAGCCAGAGAGATCTCCTGCACCATCTCAACTTGAACAACCCTGAAATTGCCATTGTTTCCATGGCAATTTGAAACAGAGAAAGCATATTTTGCCCCAGATCCTTCAATGTGTCTGTGGTGATGTGAGGATTTGTGCCTTTTTTAAAAAATATGTTTTAAAATGCAACATTCTTTAACTTCACTTCCAATGCATGTGTATGAAAAGTAATTGAAAAACTATAATAAAGATGTCAGTTACACTGAACAATAGACTGAAAATGGAAAGAACAAACGAAACAAATAACTTTAAAGCTATAGTGTGTAACTTCCACTCGTCCGTAAATGAAATACATGTTTCTCCAAAACCATTACTAGAGACGACACAATGCTTATAAAGTTGATTGGCTCCTCTCATAGTCCTTTTCAGTGTTGTTTTGTATTGCTTGTTTACTGACACATTCACACACTGACACACAGGAAATGACACGTTTTACCTCACAGTGTCTGCTTGCAAGAGGTAAAGCGCTGCTAGAAAAAGAAAGCAACATGGTGGAGGACCCAAAGAAGCAGTCCAGACACAGCTCAGGAGTGGATCCTCCGACAAAGAAATATACCTGGTCATTCGGCTGAAAGACTAGTTCAAGTTTTTATTGGTGTCACTTAATTATGTCTTCCGTAGAGTCCTTCTTTTCTTTTTGCCAGCTGTCCTTCTTCAACAGAGAAGGAAAATGGCATAGTATGGAGCTATGTCATATGGAAGTACCACCTGTATTGTTGCAGTAACACATAATTCCTTTAAGAGGCAGCAGACATTACGCACGACAGCTTTAAAGAGTAAATTGAAGATGACGATGAAGATGAAGTTCCATTTATATTAACTCATATGGATCCCAGCCTTGGAAAAAAAAAGGATTCCAAGAAAATCCTCCACACAGCTGTTAAGGTGTGACTAAGTTGTGTTAAACATTAAATACATGATACCAGATACTGGAGGCAAAACATCAAAAACATTGAAAACAGCTTGGCTGGGAGGAGCGACCAGATGTTTAATTTTGATATTACAAATTACTATTTATGATGGGACGTCTATGAGGCAAAGCTATGGACTAAAGTGGAACAATTTGCTTTTTGACTGACATGGCAGTTAGCGCTTATGAATACATGCAAATCTAGCCTATGATCAAGAAAAGGGATTAAAGTTGCAGGAGAACAAACGCGGCAAATATTCAACTCAGCAACATGAAATGGAATTGAAGAAATCCATGGAGCACATTAAAGAAATCATCTGTCATCTTATAGAGAAAAAGACAGGACAAAAATAAAGAGGGCAATTGATTGAATCAATCGAATATTTATTCAGACTTTTACAATTTCCACAATTTACTGTGAAACTGCATTTTTATTATCAAAGAAAATGCTTAAAATCTTCAGTTAAATGGATCATCTGCCAAATGTGAAAATGGATGTCTGCCTTCTACTTCAGCAAAGCTGTCCTTCCCTCGCCAGATGCCTCCTGTTGTGTGTTCTCACAATAATTTGTAGGTTCTCTGGATGGTGTGATTACGTCCACAGGAGACTACCACATCCATCCTCACTTTCATCATTTCCCCCATTCAACAGGGACAAGTGTCAAGTTCACAGCCTCCTGTGATTATGTGTCTTTTCACAGTAGGGGGTGGGTGTCGAAATGGGTCAGAAACCTCCAACCTGTGCCTGGACAATGTTAGGAGGGGGAGGAAAAAAAACAGAAACTATCTTCCATAGATAAACCCATAAACATTCAACAAGCATTGGCAAAAAAGGCTTTATGGTGACATCTTTATTTATAGTGCTGTGTGGAAAAAGTGTGTACTCCCCTAGAGAGAGCCTTGATATGACTGAATCATAAAGTTTAATGTTTCTGATGGAGACTGAGGAGGAGCAGTTTGTGAAGGGGAGAGAGAGAGCTTCCAGGATCAGCCAACCCCTCCCTGTGCAAATAAACAAAAAATAAATAATGCCATAAACCGCTCCACTGGCCAGCGTCACCACAGCATAGAAGGTTGTACCATGCAGAATTGAAGATGACACCATGAATCATCAATCACACACATAATGGAATAAGGATTATACCGAAGTTTAAGCTGGTCCAGTTTTCAAAAAGTCATCACCAAAAAATTGTTACTTGTTAAATAATGACCTTAGTTGAAACTTGACAGAAAAAGTTCAATTTGAAAGTGAGTTTTTCATTTGGGCTCTTCATTCAAACCAGAGTACTAAGTACCCCAAAACACAAGACTTTGATTCTGCTCCTGTGATGTTGTTACCACAGGAGGCTATATGCATAACCCTGTCCTCCATCACACCACCAAATGAAATCATCTGCTTATCCTGCTGCAGCACTGCCATTACTGAGGAGTTGTGTGAAAGGTGGCTAAACCTTCATATGTCAACTGCCCTGCTATTGTTGCCAAAATCAACGTGAAAGTGTTTTCATTCTCCCTGCATCAGTGGACCAAACTACCAGAGACTAGTGGATTTAATTTATCTTCAACAACAACGTTTCTGCAACTCTCCCTGTCTCGCTTCATGGTTGTGCTCAACATTTGACACTTGAATGTTTCACCAATTTGTGTCAATACCGGGTGAAGACGGCATCAACCCTGTATTTAGAAAGAGGGGGGATTCCAACTATCACTGCTCACCAGTAGTCTTGCCACTTGTATAACATTTTGCAACGTGGATGACCACAGCCCTGAACCATCGTGTTAGTGCATGGCAGGATATTTTCACTATCATGGTTAAAAACGCCAGAATTTGGCAGGTTTAATCAAAGTCCAGTAATTAGTCGATAACAGAACCCAGCTTTACTGTGTATGAACACCTTGAAATGACCGTAGACAGACTGCAGCTAACTACTAATCAGGCTACAGTATAACAGTGTCCATGTTTGTTGTGGGATAGCAACTGAAATTGGCTTACTATGGTATAGCCCCAAAATATTTTTCACCAGCTGCCACTGTTTATACTTACATAACTGAATTCCATAAGCCACAGCCCGGTCATGTTCGTCATTCACTGTGTTCGCCATTATGAAGGGGTTGTTTTGAGTCTGTCATTGTGTGCATGTACTGGTCCAGCCCCCACTCCAGCTCTGTCTTTCCTGTGGCTAATCAACACACAACTCATTAGCACTATTACAACAAACATCCAGATCAGTCAAAACCTTGCATGTACTCTCACACGAGAATGTTGCAGTATGAAGAAGGGTCAGAATAAGCTCTATGTTGGACTTTTTTTTAATCCTTTGAAGCTATATGTTGTCCTTTTCTTGAATGAGCTGATGATGTAACACATTAAGATAGCTCTTGTATTGAATTTTTACAGTGCTACTGGATTGAATAGCTTTAAATCATAGGGATATTTACAATATTGAAACCCTGCGTTCATACAGTACAATCAGGCATTGATGAAAATAGCAGGGGTGCTAACAGAAAATACACTTTGAATGTTGTATGACCTAGCGTCCTGCATATGTGGGGATTATGCCTTTGATAAATAAAGAAAAGAGTATTAATCATATTTTGCTTCTGCTCACTGAATTCTAGGAAAAGACCAGGAGGTCTTTCTGTAGGCCTTGTCAACTCAACCTTATTGTTCATTTGGTTGATTCAAAATCAGCGGTTCTCATTTTAAAAACAGGGCTGTGTAATTTACTGAAAGGTCCACAACAATCTATAATCCAATTTTCAATTATATGTTTTCTGTTTTTGAAGGGTTAAGAATTGTTTTGAATCTAGTGGCATCTAAGAGATGATTTCAGAGCAGCTTCAAATAATGATGACTGCTGGAAATAAAATAAATAAATAAATGAATGAATGCAGGGAAGGAACTGCAGACCCGACTAGGGTGCATTATCTACCTTCGCCTTGTGTATGCTGGAATAGGAACAAACAGCCCCTGGGAAAACCATTAAGGTACAAAGCAGGCAAGATAATGAATGGATGGAAAGATGATCAGAAACATGATGCTGCAACATGAAAGGCACCTGTAACTCTAAATGTTGATTCTCAGGCATCACAAACGCTAATGTTGGAACTGCGAGAGAACTAGACCCCTCTGTGTTTGCAGGAGACTAAGAAGTTGCTGTTTCTGTTTGTGGGTGTGCCCTCCAATCGGGGTGTGTGTACTGGCTCAGTTGTAGAACAGGGGTTCTGTGGGGGTACCCCAGGTGGGAACAAGAGCTGCAGCTGACAAACACAAACTGCATTCTCCGTCACGGGACGTAAAAGGCAGAATGCAGAGACTAAACTTAAAGTAAGTCGTGCATGAGGAGCTGCCATGTTCTCGTAACGATCCATCACTCACTTTGTTTGTAGACCTGATGAGGATCCATTGATTTGAACTTTGTCAATAACTGCTCCAGTTGCGAGGCTTGGGCAGTGTGCCAAACTCCCTGCTTTTAAACCCATCCAAAACTAAGCTCCAGCTTCAGAGTAACAAGCTGAACTCCACTACAACAACACACATGCATCACATCTCATTTTGAATCATCCTGCCTAGTTTGTACAAATCATGGTAATGTAGTGACTGAGCAGGCTGTGTGAACCTGTGAGTACCTGTGGCTGTAAAATCCACCTGTTACATGCGATTATTTGTGACATTGATGGCATAAGGACTGGAACCAGATAACAGATGCTTTCATCTAACCAGTCTGTCAGGCTACTAATGAATCACAAAGCCCCCGAATGTTAAGTGGCATATGAGAAGTCCCAGGGTATGCTTGTTTTATTTTTTTTTAATTCAACACTTTTCCCCTGCACCTGTACTTTGACAGCTGGATGCCTCTCTGGTGGCAGCTGGTGGAGAGTGTGGTTGGGGCTTTGGTGTCCAAACAGTGAGATGATTGGTCGCATAGAGGTGTTTTGCAGAGTCATATTTGACCAAAATAGAAAGGAAAAAAAGGAGAGAAACTCCTGCCAAGTTGATTTCCTGTCAATCATGACGTCTAGCTTAAGTGACAGCCGGGGGATGCTGGAGATCTTTTATCTGAATAAGCAGCACCCCTTTGCCCCCTGCAATTGACTTGCACACATCAGTTGTTGTCTGTTGTGATCAATTACCCCAGATGAAAGTGACAAGGCTGCTGCACCTTCACAGTGCAGCATTTCCTGTGCTAGCCGCAGCCCAAGGAGTGATGGGATGTCTCTGTCAGCAAATCTATCTCTTGAAATTCAGGCCTCTCAGCTGTGACACATGCTCAAACAGCAACAGAGATGTGACTACAACATGGAAGAGAGGTGTCAGTTATTGAATGACCCCCCTCATATATTGGTGGAAAAGAATGAGGTGTCAGAACAAAAGTGGTAATAGACTGGAATACATTAAATGATGTGGAGTGTCCGCTGGACTGGAACCAATTCTGCCCGTTTCTTTAAAGCTCAGTTGCACCAAGTATCAGCAACGGAGAATACACGTGTGTGTGTGAGTGTGTGAGGCTAAGGGAGAAAATATGTGTAAGCAACGGTGTGCATAAGTTCTGAAAACCATTCCTGACATGATTTTCAATTGAAGGAAACAACAACTTCTAAATGAGCCGTTTTTAGGAAATAAATTACTATAAAATTCATTCAAGTTGTATGAATTAAGAATTCAGGAAACTTGGAATAATTCCATAATGGAGACATCTTTAAACTTTCATAATATTTACATCGCTGTTTGCCTTATGAACTTTTTTTTAAAACATTAACCTTGACACTTCAAAGTGAACACAGCGGGAGGGCTGTCGTACGTTTCGTAGGCCTTTTAAGAGAGAAAAAAAATCACGTTTCATATCATGAACATTTGCATATTGACGCTACCTTTAAGCTTCACCGTGTCGTTATTATGGAAACATAATGCCTCTTGTGACTCTTATTTGTCTGACATTTCAAAAGACTTCAAATTGCATCTACGCCCCTCCCCGTCATATGTGCACACACGCATACGCTCCCTCCTTTCTCCAGTCGAGTAAATCTCATAGCATCGGCTATGAAAGCTGCTGGGATCTGCTATTTTGTTCTCTTTGGGATTGCTGCCTCTTCCCACTTGATCCAAACAGCCAGCTTAGGGAGCTTGTGGCACACAGGCGCGCAAGTTGCCAAGGAGCTGTCACAGAGATGTCCGCACAAAGGATTTCTGCTTGCAGACTCACGTGGAGTTTGAATCGCAGAACAGCACTTTCCCTTGCTATTTGAATGTACACAGCAGTGGGGGGTGATCCAATTGCAGCCCCACAGAAATGCAGAATTTAAAAGCACAAACCCAGTTTAGCAATGAAATGACAGCTTGTGAAACAAATGGGTGTTGATGAGGTACAAGACAACGCTGACAGCCGGATTTATTTAGCAGAAAAACGATTCATATCTGATGCCACACACACAAAGAAAAAAAAAAACGGCGAGCACCAAGAAGGTAGTTGGGGAGGATAATATAGGTATCAAGTCTATTTCAACCCGGCACTCCAGATGGGGTAGTGATAGAAAGAATCTAAAAACCAAGGCGACAGCAACACAATGAGACAGGATTTGAAATGCACAGAGACGCTGTTGTTTTTCCCAAACTTCAACCAAATTGCTACACTAAAAATAACAACAAAAAAATAAAAATCTCAGCTCCGAGAGCCAGCCTTGCCTCGGCTTTTGCCTGATTATTAAGTATAACACAGCCACTGACGATCGCAGGCCTGTGTTGTTCCTACTCAGTGCGGCCGCATTATTACCGGCCATTCAGTTTGGACAGGTTTGGCTGTTGGGCTGGAAAAAACTCAGGAGTGAGTCTTCAACCGCTGTCCATCTAATGGCATCAGAGGCTGGAGCGAATGCCGCCACCACAGACAGCACTCAATCAGTCTGAGCCTTCAAACTGACCTTGCTCTGCAATCATCTAGCTACGGGGGATTAGGCAATCACTCAAACCACCTGGAAAGGACTGTTTGTTCACATTCTACAACCTCCATCATATCACAGATATATGTCAAAGCTCCTTTTTTCCTCTCTTCCTTTAAATCCCGGGATTCATCAATATCCATTTGATGAAGGAACAACAATCCATTGTTTCATGCAAACAAATCTATTTAGTCAACTGTTTTGTTTTATTTTCATTTATCCCTCACTCTCTTTTTTTTCATTTTTAGATGGAGGCATGCCTTGGCACTCCTAATTGGACATTGTCACTTGATTATATCTATTATACAATCAGGATAATGAGGAACTCTGCAAGAGATGCTGGGCCCCAGCCTTGCCTGCCTTTGGCAATAACACATGCAGAATATCAAGTTTGCTCATTATTGTACAGCTTCTTTTCTGTCGTATCTTTTTGATAATTGTTTGTCTTTATAATTACTGGAGCCTTCAAAAGCCGCCCTGCTTTCTGACATTTATCCCACTAGAGGGGAGGTATCTAGGTAGTGTCCCCCCACCTCTCCTTCCCTCTCTCACTCGTACCACATCATCAGGTCACTGATGATGTGTTGGATGTGCACTCCTCTTCTCCCATTCTTTCGTACTTTTGAGTTTGCTCTTTAATCTCAAATGAGACATACATAGATGCACAGATTCTGTTCTATTTTGTTTAGTGGCATTATGGTTTTATTCAGTGCCTTTATTTTGGTACACCTCAGAATGGACTGATTACAAAGCTGATGTAATATTAAAACAGGGTTCTAAAACATGAAGCATAATGAGATCATTTACTCCCCATTATGCTTAATTAAAATGTCACAGTGGCAATACATATCAAGTGTTTTACTGCATTAACCTCATTTCTTTGTGAACACCTGCTTACTGAGAATGCAATGACAGTTACACATTTCAGACATATTGGAACAGCAGCAAAAAAAATCCAAATCTGTGTAAAAAACACCTGTTCAGTAAAGAATATTTCCACAGATGATAGATTAATGAGGGAAAGGAGCATTCATGAGGAAAAGGAGCATTCTGAAGATATTCTCAAAAAAATATGAGATAAGGTTTAGTCAAACATGGAACAGTACAAAAGGCATATTTTATTTGCATACAAAATGTAGTTCTTACACAGTGTCCCTGATGTTTTGAAATGTACATCAAAAATCTGAAAACCATCAATGCTCACTATTTTTTGTCAGTGTGTATCTGCGATGTGGAGTATGACGAGGCTTTCTGTTGCGATGTGCACATATCCCTATGCAGAAACACTCAGCAATCAGCATTAACTGAGAGTGTGGCTGTGCTTTTAATTCATTCCTTTCATTTAAGCCCTTGCTCACTTGATATAGCATTCAGCGAGGCGTTGCTGAATAGCTGAATGGAAGCACATCAGGGCTAAACACAAAACACGCAGTTTCTTAAAGTGAAGGAGCAGCTAGACATGCTGCCGTGCTGTGGTTCAGCATTGAGGCATGGTAAGAGTATCTTCAGCACAATGGCTGAGAAAAAAACAAAAAGAATATTTTGTGACAGTCCTCATTCTGTAAAAACTTTTGTTTGTCTGGCGGAGCCATTGGCATCCGAACTCTGTGCCCTTGAGAGAGAAAAATGAACTTGCACTTCCAGTCAAAACGCTCAACGACAAATGTCAGTGCATGATATGCGCTATGCATATTCATTAAAATCTGATGCCAGCTGTTTGAATGGAGCACCTAGAGCACCTAGTCAATGTCAAACCCATGGAAAAATGCTAATACAATGGCTGCCATCTTTATGCGGTGCGAGTGCAGTTAATTTTTAAAACGGGCGTCCTTGTCTATTATGGCAGGTCTGGTATAAACCCTCTGCTCCAACCCTACAACATCTGAGTGAATGGCAAAAGGAAAACGACACTGTGTGAAGCTAGGCAGGGCCTGTCTCAGGAGTGACTTTTCGACTCAAGACACCAAACATTGACACCGCTCATTCCGCGACTCACTGCTAAATGTCAATGTGTTACTACAAATGAGGCAGATTTGCTGGCGGTCATTTTCAATCATGCTGCAGTGTCTCTCTCATCATCTCTGTAGTGTTCCCTATAATAAAGCCTTGTTTCTGGTGCAAAAAGCCCCCATCGCGTTCATGCTTTACTCCGTACTTCCTGCATCCAATTACAGGCCACATTAGGGTAATTTTCTCCCAGCGCCACATTTGCATTCTGCAAGAGACAGGCGACAGGGATGTCAGTCATTAATCATGGCCCAATGAGGGCTGTCAGAGCATTGTCATGCTTGTCAAATGTCCGCTCTCTAAACTCCCTCCAGTTATCAAATCCAGATCTCTGACCCACCTGCAAAGCTTGACAGAGCTGGAGGTGACCTCTCTCAAGCAGGTAAAATCAGATGTATGTGTGTGTGTGTGTGTGTGTGTGTCCATCTGTCTGCCGGTCCTTCCTTCAATTTCCCCATGTCACTCTCTCTTTGTGTGTGTGTGTGTGTGTGTGTGTGTGGATTTTGTTGTCTAAGATCTCAATTAGCTAATCACTGTGTTTGTTGTGCTAAATAATTCTAATTCAGCTGAGGCCATGCAGGAAAACAACAAAAACACTGTTGTTTTTCCACAGCCTGGTGACACTAAATCCATGTCAGAGGCGCCAGATGTGAGACAATGAAATGTTTGCACTATTTGAATTGGCTTTATGTCAGCTCTTCTTTTTCGGTCACTCCAAATAACACCTTGATGTCCATTATCTGCACACATAATTGCTATATTGATTTTCCCTGTTGCTTCTTTCTTTTCATCGCACCATGCTTTCGCTTGCCATTGTTCAATAGATGTTCTTGAAAGTAAAGGTTGATTGGTGAGAATAATACAGCTCTGGAGAGGGATTAAAGGACAATACCTGTGCTTTTTGCAAATTTTTGGGCCCCAAATCACACAAATCTTACATTATTGATGTCCATTTTCAAAGCACACAGATGTATTTATTTGTTTATTTTCCTGTTTTTTATCCTATTAAAGTAAATTCAAATTCAATCCAACACAATCTGGTTTTGTCTGTTCTTCAAGTTTAACACATAAATCTGAAGAAAATGAACAAGATGCAATGCTTGCCTGCCTTTGGATTGCCACTATTATAAAGTATACATCCAGTAGAGAGACAGACTGTATGTCCAACAGATAGACAGACAGATAGATAGATAGATAGATAGATAGATAGATAGATAGATAGATAGATAGATAGATAGATAGATAGATAGATAGATAGATAGATAGATAGATAGATAGATAGATAGATAGATAGATAGATAGATTCATTATCCAATGAGTAATTCAACAACAATACGACAACAAACAAAAGCCCAGAGGAAAATAATTATATATTCAAAGCACAAACACAGCACACCCTGCATAAACATTGTTGTTTTGTTTGATCTTTCAGATTTCAAAGGGGAGGGAGAGGTGTCCTGCCATAGGAGAGACTCTGACAACAAACTCCGTGGAGGAAGAGCTTCAGGGACTTGCTGCCTTAACTGCAGGAAAGCTGCGTGTGTGCTGAACGTGAACAGACTTGTCAGGCAGTGGGTGCCCTGCGATACTGTCTTTAGTTTGGCACAAAGAACTCGCAGTAAAAGCAGTTTCTCTGATGTACTTCCTTGCTGCGAAAGGGGCATGATATGATCTTATTTTCTCTTCATTACCAACCAGGCAAGGCGACACTACCCAGGCCTTGTCTTTTTTTAAACACAGGCAGGAAAACCCTGAGAGGATTACAGAGAGTGGTAATGGTTATTAATGAATTTTAAGTTTTTATATTAATGTTTTTGTTATTTATTTATGTTTCAACTATGCAAATGGTGCTGACGGAATGATGCATGAGGGGTGTATGATCCGCTCTTTGTAGGGCACACACTGGAAATGTCAAACACTTTTGGATGGCTTGTCAAGATGTTGGTTGCACGCTCGTGGATCATACAAGATAAATCTTATTGATCCTGATTGATGATCCTGTGATTCTCAAACAAACAGTTAAACATTTGTTCCTATAGCTGATATCAACGTCAGCGGTAGAACTGTAAGGAACAAAAAGCAGAAGACAGCACAGCACATCCTTCGAACAAGTGAAGTGAAAAACAAGAACTGGCAGGAGAAAAAAAAGGAATCCAAGCCAAGCAGAGTAAAACTGTGGAACAAGAGGAAACTATCTATCTATCTATCTATCTATCTATCTATCTATCTATCTATCTATCTATCTATCTATCTATCTATCTATCTATCTATCTATCTATCTATCTATCTATCTATCTATCTATCTATCTATCTATCTATCTATCTATCTATCTATCTATCTATCTATCTATCTATCTATCTATCTATCTATCTATCTATCTATCTATCTATCTATCTTTCTATCTATCTATCTATCTATCTATCTATCTATCTATCTATCTATCTATCTATCTATCTATCTATCTATCTATCTATCTATCTATCTATCTATCTATCTATCTATCTATCTATCTATCTATCTATCTATCTATCTGTCTAGTTTCATTTGCATCACATTTGAGGAAAAACAACCACCACGCCTGACAAATCACTAAGAGGATCACATATACAAAACCTGAAACAAAAACATATCTTGATTAAAACATCTTGATTAGAGAGATGGCAACAACCATTTCTGGTGTCTGTGAATAGAGGTTAATTAAGGAGTGGAAAGTGTAAAGAGTACCCAGCAATTGCCATCAGCTTCCCAAAATGAATCTTTTTCTGGAAGTTTACTCAACATGTGCAACTATGGTTTTGCAGCAGAGGAAACAAATAATATTAAATTAGCAATATCTCAGTCCCAATTGTGCAAAACAGTGTTTTTACTGTAGGATTAGAATGGTATAGCTTGGTCAGCACTGTCACCCCACAGCCGATGGATCTTGGTTCGCCACCCGGTTTGGGCCGAGGGCCTTTCAGTTTGTTTAGGTCAGTTGGAGACAAATTGAGCAAATAGCTTGTAGGTGTGAGTGTGAGAACAAACTGAGTGTGTGTGTGTGTGTCCTGTGACCTGACTGGTGACCTGCCTTGGGTGTATTCAATGCCCTTGTTCTATGTGCACAGGAGATAGGCACCAGCACACCCCTGCAACAATGGATGAGTACAAAGCGGCTTAAGAAAATGGAAGGATAGATCGTAGCCTGACTGCTCTCAAAGTTAGCATGATTGCCTTCAACACACGGGAAGAAAGAGGGCTTATAAAATCACAGTATTCAAAACTAGCCCAGAACAGCACAAAGAAGACAGCGATATACTGCAGGTCCTGTGATCACGGTAGAACATCAACATCATCAATGTCACTAAAATGCAAAAGAAGAAAACCTTACAGTTTAATGTATTTGAAGGGTAGAATACAAAAATGAGATCCATCATCCATAGTACAGTGGATATCTTGTCACATCAGGTTTTCAGGAGTGTGCAGCGAGCGCTGGGATATAAAGAGACACACACACACAGCTGTCTAGAGTCTATTTTGCTGTACGGTTTACTGTCTCCTGTCAGTAATTGCTCTCTAATGGCAGGGGGAGATTTCTGGCATGACTTTCTTTCCTCTAATGTCCAAGAGGACAAGGTCAATGTTAATTACTACCAATTACCCCAAATTTTGACTAATCATTTGGGTCCTCTATGATGGCAGTGAAGAGCGCCGTCTCTGACCCTCTCTCAGAACCTCCCATAAATACCCAACTACCAACATACTGAATGTGCTTATTCAGAGGGCTTGGCCATATGGTTAATATCATTGTCATGTCACTTGGTCCAAGGGGTGGCTGTTGCTGCCGGAGAAGTGACACTGTCATTGGGTTGTGGAAAAAGAAGGGAAAAACATAGTGAATAATTTTGTTTTTTTTCTCTTCTTTTTTTAATTGCTTCCCAAACATTATAGCATGCCGTGTTGATTAAGCTACATTTCATCCAGACTTCTCGTTCATTCGGGTTTGGCTACTGTCACTTGGGCTCCAAATGGCAGTGGAGCACCGAGGACTAGGTTTCCTGCTGTTTATGTATTTATGTCGCACAGATGAGGAGAACGGTTTTGTATCAGTTCCCAGGAGTAATTTCTGCAGTGTCCCCGAAGGTTGAGTAGAGATGGGAAAGCAACTCTTCAGGACATCTGCCCTCTCTGTGCAGAATACCCCACAGAAGCATTTAAGGCATGAGGGAGTAGAGGCTGTTAGTGCTTTTGAAAGTCACCGCAGGACGATGAATCTGCTGAAATGTATTGCCACTGCTTCATCACCCTCCCTTTTCCTATTTTCTTTGTCATCAATCGTTCCACTTTTTTTTTTCAAACAATATCTCAAACATCTCAGTGTGATTCCTAGTACAGATAAAGGTTAAGCAGAAAATAATCCACATTTTGTTTCTCCAGGCTGTGTTTTCACATCCTTGTACCCGCTGTGAAATCCTAAATCGATATAAAATATGGTTTACTTCTTGAGAAGTTCGTTGGCCGTGGTGGTTTATTTGACAGTTAGCACAGTGGAATCCACGATAAAGAAGTGTAAACTTGCACAGCAGGATGGTGTTGGCTCTTATTCCACTTAGAGACAGGCTGTCTCATCTCTTCAAAGTCCTATACGTCAACCTAACGCAAATCAATCTATTTTCTGGTTCCACTTTTTGTCAGAATATCTTTTTTTTTTTTGCTTTTCTCTTTGCAGACCAAGCATATAGCAACCATATCCTTCTGTCTCATGGAAAAAGAAGCTACAGTTTCAATCATCTGCTAGCCTCATTTCCATGGCTTGCCTGAAATCTTTGAGAGGAGTTTTCTACGTGTGTACACTCTGCCGTCCCTTGGATGTCGTTGGCATGTCTCCGAAGCAATTTTCTCAACTATGAATAATTCACCAGATATTATTCCAAAGGTCATCTTATAGTAATTAGTACCCTGCTGTTGACTAAACAGCCTCAAGGTACCTGATGGCCAGTTTAATTACAATTTGAAATGAGTGTACTGTTTGACAATCTCTATATGTTCTCCTGACACTTCAACAGATGACACCTTGAGAACTAAGCAGGCTTACAATGAGTTGGCTTGTTAGCACATGGAGATAGAGAGTGTGTGTGTGTGTGTGTGTGTGTGTGTGTGTGTGTGTGAGTGTGTGTGTATGTGTGTGTGTGTGTGTGTGTTTGTGTGCTGAAGGGACAACAAGGATCCGTTAAGTTCACAAAGTCCATTCTGTTCAAATATGCAGTAATTACTGAGAATGCAGATTGCTGTGGTTTGGTGCACACATGTTTTGACAGTGTGGACATCCTCTGCGCTGTCGCTGTCTCATTATTAGCCAATTACCATGAGAAACCAATGGGGCAGGTCACAGCCAGCTCTCTTAAGGCGATTGGGGACTGAACATATGCTGAAGATGCAGCAAGATGACACGGTCCAGCCAGCCTTTGGCGTGCTACGCTGTACATGACATGACTCTTTGTGTCGTGCAACTTAGGAGTCAGTGCGCTGGGATCCTGTCATGTCCCGTTGTCATGAACATCAGCCCTTGCACCATTCTGTAAGCTGGAGGTTTCCTCTCTAAGGGCTCGTATGTATTCATAAGAGAACAATGGATAAAGCACTGAGGCAAAAGGGCCTGAGGTAGGACACATTGCCCTGGGGGATTGTGGAAGCTGTTGCAGAGTTTGCCTCAGAGGCATCAAAGCTCATGGATGGATGGAGTCATGGACTGACGGATAGATGCAGTCACGGAATGATGGATGGTTCACTTACTGGGATGGATGGATGGATGAATTAATAAATAAACAGATACCATGTACAGGTGTAATACATGCAATAACTAACAGAAACAGAAAGAAAAATGAAACTAAGAATGTCAGAAAGCCACTCTGAGTCCAAATGAACACAGCTTGTGTAGAAAGCCTCTGGATGTCAGTAGAGGTGTTGAGCAATGATGCTGCATGGTAAGTCTATAGTAAATCAAGGTTGTCGTTCTAAACAGGGGCAGCCTGGATACTTCCTTCCACTCCTGTCTTAAATGTACATTAACTTTTTGGCCCTCGATCCAAAAGGCTAAAATTAAGCTTTATTGTGTTCTATTGATTTTCTTCTGAAATTTATAGGCTACTTCCTAGAGTCTATGGCCGACGTGGGTAAGATAATGGATGGGCAGTCTAATGAGTGGAGGAGCGACCTTGTGATGGGAAGCTTATTGATTTGCATTGTTGAACCAAATCAAAAATATAGGAATTGATTGACCTGTACTCTGTCCTTCCTAAACAGAAAATGTGTACTTCAGTTCTAAACACATACATTTGAGCCATACATGTCATACATACAGCCATACATTGCAGCCAAACAATTTAACCTCATCACAATGCTTAAAATGCCTCTTGTCAAAAGAAAAACAAAAAACAAAAAGTGTTTACCTGTAAGACAATGGAGTGTTATTCATGCAGGATCAGGGAAACCAGTTTGAAAGTTCCACTGGATATAATACACAGATATCAGATATCTGTTGAATTTAACATGGGTTGCTGGGAAATGAGACCATATAAAATTATTACTTGATTGCAGTTCCAATAAGCTCCACAGAGCTTTTTCGCCTAATTTGTTTTGGGTTTTCCAGCCCACAGTTTACTGCTGTGGTCACTCTCGCTGCTTTCATCGACACTGCTTTGACAGACATCTGTTTTCAGTGAAACTGCCCCACTGCATGCTGCCTGCTCACCCAGCAAGCAGACACAGCAAGAGGTGAGCTGCAAAATTTAGCGACTAAAGAGTCAGAAACTTCCCTAAGGGCTTGGTGGAGGCCAAAAGCAGAGTTAAAAGCTGAGCTCTCAACTTGACAGTGTTTTTGAATAAATGGTAAATGTTCCTCCTTGGACGTGGAGTAGTGGATGGGGCTGTCACTTTCATAGCAAAAAGGTCATTGGTTTGTCTTCCGGTCACAGCGACTGTGTGGAGTTTGCATGTTCGCCCCATGTGCATAGTGGTTTTCTCTAGGTGCTATGGTTTCCTCGCACAATCCAATTACAGGCATGCTTAGGCGGATTGGAGCCTAAAACTGCTTTAAGTTGTGAGTGAGACTGTAAATGATGTGTGTGCCCCGCAAGAGAATGGCATGCATTTGCTGTCTTCACCTTGTATGCAAGGTATCTTGGAACAACTACCTCACATGACAGATATAATTGTTTTTTATAGGTCTGCTTTGATTAAATGAAAGTGCATCATGCCCCTAGTGCCACAACAGAAAGTGACACCCCTTCGTGAGGCTTCTAGCCATGGGATTTAATTATGTATTTCTCCTGCGTTTTCCTGCACACATGCACAAATACCAAATGTCATAGGTTAGTTTCCTCAAGGATATTCGCATCCAGAAATGAAAGTGGTTAGCTTCTGTGTTTGGCTTGATGGGCCTTATATCATCGGCTTGTAATTGCCATAATGGGAACACAGGGACAGTTCGCTCTCATGTCACATCTATCACTGCTTTGACAGAGTTCTTGGAAAACAAACCGGACAAACATGCAGTGAAGGACAAGCGTGATCCGTGCGTTCTTTGAGGACTCAATATTTAATGGCTCCAGAAAAATTCAATGACAAGAAAAATCATTTCACCATATGGAAGGTCATTTTTTTCATAGATTTAAATGGCATATCTTACAAAGGCATGACAACACAGACTGTATAGCTTTAACTGACCAATACAGATTTGCTGGCAAGCATTGAAGCCGTCTTCTCTTAAAAGCAAACTCAACCTGATTCACTGATGACTAATTTACAAGCATATACTTAAGTCTTATATTTTTATATAGATTTTGTACAAGATACATTTGTGTACATAAAATATTCTGGCAAAGTGCATGCCAGGACACACAAAGCTGTACACATACACACTTGTGTGCACACGCACGCACGCAGCCACACGCACACACCCTCATACATGCAAAGATAATTCCACTCATACACACACATACAAAATCACACAAACACATTCAAACAAATTCTCATCAATATTATGCATATATATATCCGTTAACATCACAATAGAGATTGTCATCTCATCACTTCTTATGTTTTCCCTTTTCCCTTTTCATCATCTAGTTTGGAGCCTATTTTTGCTTTATGCGTCTGTCTGGTTTGGAACCATTGTACTAGTTCTCAGGGGTACCTCTATGTACAGTTTAAAATCCTCTTTATGTGACATTATAGATATCCATGTGTACGCAGAGGCATAAGTGGTACGTACACTTTACAAAGTTTTAATGTGTACACGGTGTAACATTTGCTTTGTTCCATAAGACAGACAAACAGGTAGAGCAGTACACAGATACTGACACTGAATCTAATGATGATTGCATGGACCACACAGTCAAGTGTCAAAATGCCTTGTTGAAGTCCAAACAGTTCATGCAAATTAAGACACAGGTTGACATGGACGTCATGACACACATTTCCAAGAGAAAAGTTTCAAACAAAAAAAAAAACAATCCTCAGTTTTATGTATTGTAGCTTTGCTTTGAGAGCAGAGATAATCAGAAAAAACATGAAAGTAGGAGGTGAGAGCAAAATCATGCAAAGTGAAAACCAGTGACGAGCATTGAGATTTTGTTTTATGTAAGATGAAAACCTTTGACGCAGAGCCACAGGACTTAACCAGAGGAGGCAAATGCACATTCATTTTATGTGGAATTTGCTTGGGAAATAATTTAATAAGTAAGACATCATTGTTTTACCGCCAGCTGTGCGTATAGTAAAAGGAAACAGGTCGGCAACAGACAAAAAAATGTACGTATCAAACTCTTGTAGATGTAGATGTACATTCATGCAGTTATCATTACGTCCCTTCAGAGGGAGTCTCTCAGTTAATGTAGCTGCTGCAGCGTTGTAGCACAGAGGCCGAGTAAGATGAAACACAGTGAGGGTTACAGATAGGTAATATTGTGCTTACTATACACGTGATTGTATAAATAATCTCCAACAATCATATTACTTATAGCAGTGTGACAGTGCGCTATCCCATACATATTTCATGGTTATTCTCTCCATCTTTGATTTGAGGAAGGGCACAATTTCCTGTGCCATTTTTAAAAAAGAGCAGATAATGTCTGCACTTCTTGTTGTCAATTAAAGGCAAAGTTTCTTCAAGAGAAAAAAATAGATTTTTTTTTCTGTTTTATTTTCATTGAAAAGATCCAACCAGGAATTTGTTTGCCCTACTTATTCACATCATTGTAAACAGAATTAAACAAATAAAGATGATTTTTGTTGACTTTTGGAATACGTCGCAAGTTGTTGGATTTGCATTCATCAGAGACACAAGACTCCAAACTTCAGTGACATCATGATGTCTATGTTCCCTTTAAAATGAGCTCCTTTTGATTAAATATGTATTGTTTATATTACTTAGTATGACTCCAACAATGAAATGAAATGAAAAAGATAGCGGAAGAAGATAATGGCAAATGAGCTGAAATTGGATTCCCAAACTGGGACATTTTCATCAACCGATGTGTATCAGAATATTTATTTAAGTTGCCTGTTTTGAATTCATTTAATTTTGGTAATTGACTGAGGTGAAATTGAATCGTGCCTCTCGGTGTCCTTGACACCCATGCAGTTCCTTTAAGTGATCATTTCACTGAGCTGCGGATAAATCCTCTTTATAACGATAAGACTTCTGACCCCCGCAATGAGAGAGAATAGGTGCACTGGCTAAGAACATGCAAACACAATTTACCTTGCGCCTTCCCTTGAGAGTGGCCATGTTGTACAGTACATTTAGGCCTGTTCCCAATTTGCAAGATGGTACAAGAAAATGAATCACATGAATCATGTACCTTGCGATGTAGACACCTGGTTGGGATGTTACTAGGAAGAAAAATGGATATCAGCAAAGTCAGTTATTGCTGTAGCAATAGATTATACTGCACCCAATCTGTTACAGCGGCAAGTTAGTCTGAAGTAGTTATCATCATCAGTACAATTTACCCAGGCAGTGATGCAGTGTCTGTGTGTGTGATTTAACTGTAGTGAGCGGCAGCCTGCAGGGAGGTCCCCAACCAATGTCAAGTACTTTTCTTATATTAACAGGACAAAATATATAAATTACCTAAAAAAAACATGACAATCAATAAATTATTTAGACTGAAATCCATGCACCTCGGTCCATACTTCCAGCAACAACACTGCATTATTAGAAACTTTGCAGTAATTAACAGCAGGAACACTGGTTGTCATTATGATGTGATTGGGAGAGAGAGACCAGGGGAGGCTTACATTTCTGAGTCATTTTTAAGGTTGCAGCTTCACAAGCAAAGGGAGTTGTAATCACTGCAGGTCTCCTAAAACCATGACAACTATGGCTACCAAGATCACACATCACAGTAATTAGGCTGAGAGTTTCAGTATGGGCTGTGTAGCTGTTGTCCATGAGTAAAAACCATGAGAAAACTGAAAGCAATAGAAACAAAAAGAAGGAAACAAAGGGCATGTTTCTGAAGCGCATCTGTCTGTGCCTTTCGAGGCTAAGCTGCTAAGATAGTTAGCAAACATTTTTCTAATAGAGTTGGCAGAGATGAAGCAGCCACCATATGGAAAACATCTTGGGTATATGTTTGTGTGTGTGTGTGTGTGTGTGTGTATCCAGGTTTTGTATTTTCTGTTATGACTTGGGTCCTGGTTCATGGTGAAAACACAGAATGCGTAAGATTACTGGTGTTGTCTACCAGTGGCCTAGTTCTGCTTTGTAGACATCTTTTTTATCCTTCTGCAGTCCCCTGACCGAAATAGACTTCTGAAACAACGTTCAGGCGATAGAAAAGAAATATCTTCCACCACCAAAGGAGTTTGTGCTGCGTGTTATACAGAGCAATACTTCACTAGAACTTGAACAGAAACACCATCCACACCCAGCGCTCATTATTAACATTTAGCCCAATTTAGCTCACCCAGCACAAAAGTACCGTATTTGCATGGTCTTTTTTTTTTTTTTTTTTTTCTGCATGAGAAATCATCCTTCAGGACACAGTTCCACAAACATGAATCCAAAGAGCTTAAATGTACATTGCCCTGTCACTAAGCAGACATCACCAAGCTGATAGCAAAAAAGTTCTCCTTTTCTGTGGTGGAACTACTTTGGTATGGAACTACCTTTATTTATCATATGTGGGCCTGCTATGTTAAGACTTGCATGTCCCTGTTGTCGGAACAATGTCCCCGTTCAGGGCGTCTTGACTTGTAAATCTGGGCTGAAGCTGGTCAAATGTATTTAAATGATGCATGCCTCCACATGTATACACACACACACTGATAAGAGAGTCACTGACAGAGCCACCTACGGATAGAGTCACATGTACAGCGTGTCAGAGCATCCCAGATCTGTCTGTTCACTCTTACAGCTGGTGCTCGTGTAGGAAGGGGCTGCTGCCCCCTCCGGAGGTCTGCTGCCCAGGGGAGGAAAAGCTGGCCAGTGGAATGACCTTGACGGGGTCCTCCTTCTTACTGCTGCAGTGTCTGTCCAGGGTGTTGTAGAACTGCGGCCGGCTGATTCCCTTGTCCAGTTCATCTTTTTTGGGCACAGAGCGACCCAGGGTATGGCGACCATCCATGACCCCCATGCTACCCATGCTCTCTTTGGCTCCTCGAGCGAAGCTCTGCTGGAAGCCAAACGAGGGCATGGTAGCAGTGATGGCAGCGGTGGTGGAGGCAGGGGTGGAGCTGGGGCTGTTGCCGCCAGGACCTTGGAACTGGGCCAGGGCCGGTGGCATCCAGCAGCTGTCGGAGTGGCCCAGTATCAGACACTCCTGGGTGCAGGTCTCAGAGGCCTCGGCCAGGGCTTTCTGCAGGTTCACCTCAATTGCTGCAAAACAAGAGAGAGAAGAAAACAACACAGTAAGGCCTGGCAGGTCAGAACATGCAGCGAGTGCAGCTGGATGAGAAGGGTTTCACCTGAATGCTCCAAGCGCTAAGCAAACTCAGGGATTGTAATGTAAGCAGAGAGAAAATTGTCGCCTTATCAGTGGTTGACCCACAAAATGTCAGCCTGTTAGTGAAATAAAAGCCTGGGATAAATGTTTCATTTCATCTTGTAATGAGAAAAACATCAGCAGAGCATTCAATTTCCATTGGTATTCCCAGGAGTCTGTCTGTTTACCTACAATATGCAAGGAATTCCCCGTAGCTTAATTAGAGTTAAGAAAAAAAAATGTCTCTGCTGTTTGTGTCTTAGATTGGCTTTACTATGCTAAAAACTGAATGTACATCTCAACAAGGCATTGTTTATTTGAATCAGTGTCAGTGTGCCACTTTGATTGTACAGAATTCAAAAATTAATCTGGTCAAATAAGAAAAATCAAACAGAAAGAAAAAGTACCATCATCCCCAGATCATGAATTCAGCAACAATTAATAAAGATGGTTTATGGTGGCAGTTGCCGTACATGGTCGGCATACATGGAAGGGGAAGGGAAAAAAAAAAGAAATCTGAACGAGGGGGTGACTGGGCAAGGCTAAGCACTCAAACTATCTTATCTCATTATCCCGGCACTGACATCACATGCAAAATGAGTCTGGGATGAGGCCTCAGCATTGAGCCTCAGCAATAAAGCCTGTCAAGCCAGATAATTAGAATGTAAAACAGTGTGCACCAAGGCAACCAGGAGCCCGCAGTGTTATGTTTCCTAGGCCATGCAAAGGATGGAGGGGTCCTCGTTCAAACATCACATCACTCCTCCAGGCTTCAGCTTCAAGCTGTCATGTAGAAATTATTTAGTGTATTTGCATAAGTAAGAAAGCTATTAATAATTAAGCAGCCTTAGACCGTCACACACAGGGATAACTTCTGCACATTTGATGTAATTCTATTCCACAGAAATCTGTAAACCCTCCTGCAACCTTGTTTATTGCTTTATGGCAATCTACAAAATTAGAATGAATATTCTGATTGCAGCGTCTTAGTGATAACACTCCAACCACCCAAAACTATCTACAGTTGTATAATGGCCCAGTGCACTCACTTTTTTGTGTTCCTGTTCTTGCTGCAGATTGAAGAGCACAACTTCAACTTTAATTACGAGAGCTGTGTCTGAAAATAAATCGCCTGGTATAAATTGTGAGGATATATTTGGAGTGCTCACGTGGAGTCAAATCTGTCCTCTCCATATTGAACTAGAGCCTTGGAGCAAGAGTGTATAAATCCCCCGGGCGGTAAATGTGTCACCTTTCAGAGGGTCACTAACTTCATTAAGGCAAAAATGGATGCGGCTTTCTCATTCTCTGAGCTCGCACAATAGGGGCGAGCCAAGTCTCGACCGTGCCCTGACTCAGTCTCTCTCTGAGGGTTTTCGTGCTGTGGGTAATGTTTCTTTAGGGTCCTGCTGTTCTGATGAGGTAAAACCGTTACCCAGACAAAAATTCCTGGTCCTCACAAAATCGTCTTCGCCAGATTTTCCTTCTATCTTCCTCCTCAACTTTAAATAGTCCGAGCAGCCAAAGGTAAACCCACCTTTAGTGTGGCACTCTCGGTTTGTGAAAGGTAAGTCTGGGGATCTTTGACTTCACTCACCTTGAACTCACAGCAGCTCTGTGTCAAAAAGCCTTCAGTGGCTCCCGATTTCATATGCAATATTTCACACCTAGCCTCTCCAAAAGACATGGGCCTGTACTACTTTCTATTCCGGTGGGATACTTTGGATAGGCGGTGGCGGGTTTGGGAGGGTGGGAGCACGGCGTGAGTGATGTCGCTGACAGCTTGGGCTGCTTTCGTCAGTTGGAGGTACGCCGCAGCCTGCTTGTGATGCCGCTGTCTTTTGTATTCAGGGGAAACAACTGTACCCTGCGGAGCTTTCGGGAGGAATCACACATCACTGACGCCGTGGATCCCCTGATGCCGAGAACATTCTTTTCTACTTTCCTTCAAGGAAATTTGAATGGCAGACAAGTGGGGATAATGGCAAACAATTGGGTTTAATAGACAGCACAGCTGGGATCAGACCCACTGTTCTCATTTAAGGGGATAAAGCATTGGTGAGGTGGTTGAAACAAAATGATTTTATGTTTTACTTAAGTCTGTCCAGTTGACTGAACATCTTATACAAGTTCACCAAAAAGCTGGTTACTGTTTACTCTGGGAATTAAGAGGGATTCAATTCATGTTGCAACTCCAAACAGCCCGCAGGCTAATTTGACTGCTCTGTCATGTGGTGATCTATTATCCATGGTTTGTTGTGTACCCCTGGACACCCTGCAGTGCCTCGGTTCAGGGGTTTCTAGTTGATCTTATGGTCATATACAAGGTCAATACCAGTAGTAGCCTAAAGCAATCCTGTTCTGCAACATCAACACATCCTTCGGCCAGCCACAGATCGAACGCCGCTGCTTCCACCTTCAGCTGACCTTCCACTCAAGCGGTCAAACATTACAGCTTGCACAAACATTGGACACGTGTAGGGGAGATGTATGAGAGTCCTGCATAGCAAGCAAAGAAGTCAAGACACCTAGTTTTGCATCAAATGCAAATACAGGAGAAAATAAAGGAGGCCAACCGTTTGTGCTGAGGTGCAGGTAACTTCTAGGTAAACCTTTTATTCCAGAATATATCGGTTTATGCCAAATAATTAATAAATAGAATAATACAGAAGTCCCTGTATTCTGTCAGCATCTTTTAGTCTAATTAAGACATGATGTGGGCCAATAACCACCCTAAAGGTCTGTCTGTCACTCTGGAAATTGCAAACAAATTTTCCACTGTTTACATTATCGGCCGTACAGCTAATTTTTCAGTGGAAAACAAATCATTTTAATGACAATCATTTCATGTCAAGAGTAAAACTTTAGATTTGAAGCACTGAAGTGCATGAAGTACAAGTGTTTTGACTGCTTTCCCTCAGCAGGGCTGTGAGCACAGTGGCTTCAATCTGCTCACATGTTGTTGTAACTACAGCAAGTCCTGCTTTAAACACATACAAGCTGTAATACTCAAACATTGAACAAGAATTTTGATTTTCAGGCCCACGCTGCCACTTGCTAATTGCAAGGTTACTGAACACAAGCGGTGATCTAAATATAATTAGTTACATATCAGCATCAAGGTAATGTCACAGCGATTTGATTTAGCCATGATCAGCCGTACAGAGCTCTGGCCATGGAGGCTGTTGTAGTGTTATGTAAAGATTTCTGAAACACTCAAAATTTGTTCATTTGTTTTTCTTGTATATGGATTTTCATATTTTTATTATCATTATGTTGTACGCCTTTATGTCAGCATCAATCTCACGTTTTTTTCCCCTCTGATGGCTGACAAATCTACTAATGCAAATACACGTTCTGACAGGCAGAAACACAGATGCACAGCTTGATTGCATATTAGCTGGTTAATCTGGGCTTTCCAGCACAATTGAATGAGATATTTAACATGACAGTTGACTGTATTTACTGACAGAGCTAGTTACATCTTGATGAGCTTCACATTAAGGTCTGCACACATCACCATTTGACTTATTATTTCTGCACGCACAAACTCATTATTGCTAATTAAAAGGATAATTGCATGCATCTAGGACACAAATTGCAAACAGCCATCAGGAAGGTGGACCACGCTACTGACTCATCCTACTGTTAAGTGGAGCAATCTTGGCAACTTTTTAATCTGGAATCAACATGAACATGCATCAAAATCCATATAGTGTCAAATGGAAGCTTTATCACATCCCACTTAATGGAAACAGGTATGGACAGATGCAGCAGATAGCGGAGTTCTGGTTCCCACTCCCTCCTATAAATCTATCTACTCTTTTTTTTTATCTATACATATTTTTTTATTGTGATAGAAATGTTGTCTCCAGGCAACAAAGTTGACTTCTTTTCGAACATTCTTACATTTTTTCTCTACACAAGCAACATTAACAAAAGAGCACAAGTTCATTTATGTTCAACAAGGTAGCTATACCACATTAAGAAAAAAAAAAGAAGACGGGAGAAGAAACTGGACCACCCACAGCATCTTCGCGTACGGCTCTCTGCCCCTGTCAATGTCAATTAATTTGGAAGTTTAATGGTGCCATGGAAAACAAAAGAAAATGCACAGCAGCTTACATCAACTGAATGAGGGGTTTGTAATAGAGGACTTGGTTTTCCTCAAGAGTTGTGGAACCATTCTAGAGCGCTACTACAGCTATCACAAGTGCAAAAGTGTTATCATTATCATATTATGTGTTCTTATGTGAATAGGAGAGGAGATGAGACTGAGTGAGAGAAAAGGAGAAAGACAGGCGCAGCCAGGCGCACGTGTCTCCTCTTGTGAAGCGGGCCCAAAGACAGAAGCACAAGAATTGAAGGATTCCTTCAAACAAATAGAACCTCAGTGGAAATAATTGGGTTTGTAATTACCAAGACTTTATCACTTCACCCGACCTTAGACTCACTCCAACTACACAATCTGTATAAGCAAATGGATGGTCATTAATAATAATAGCGCTATTAAAAGTCCTTGGTGTTGCACAGCGAAAAAGATATGCTGAAACTTTCATCACAGCTCTTGAAATCATTTTTTGAAAGAGGGATTTATGTCAAAACTGCATACATGAATGCAGAACACATTTCTTCCTTTATTAGTGCTTATTTATGCTAAACAGAGGTTAAGTCATAGTTCAGAGAAAATGTAAACGATATGAAATATAGTAACACATAAGATAATACAAGACATGCATGCATAATATTTAAACAATGAAATAGAAATATGCAGGCTCTGAGACAAGGTCTGTGACTTCTTTGGAAAAGAGCCTGTCTCTATGGCAATGAGTCTGAAAATTAACTTTTCTCCCCACGTCAGACTGGAACGTATTTGGTTTTCTTTTCCTCTATCAGGAGAAGGTACAGTATAATCCCTCAGCGCAGGCAATAAGAGCTGTCATTGTCACCGCTGACAAGGGCGTGGAGGAGGAAGTAAATATTCCATTGTGGCAATAAAATCTTGCTGAGCCCTTTGGCAGGGAGAGATCGGCTGTGCTGCAGAGGTCAGAGGTACCATGTATGAGGCTGACATGTACTGAGATCTGTAAGGAGCAGCTCTATGGTAGACAGCTATAGCAGAAACTTAGAAACAAGCTTTTATTAGAAAAAGTGAAACGAGATAAAAGAGCTATCCTATACAAACAGGCCTTTTCCATCAGGTCACCTGACAGATCCATTCATCCATCCATACATCCATCCATCCATTATCTTACCTGCCTTCCACCCCATGGTGTTCTCCAGACTATATATTCATGCTGCCCCAAGTTAAGATTTTCCCATTTTTCACCAAAACATACATTTTGGGACAACTCTCTGTCACAGATGAAATGTAAGAAATAGCAAGGCCATTGCCGAGCCCTTTTTGTTTAACTCTCTGAAAACAAATAGTGCCACATTGAATGAATGGCCTTTCTTAAGGGAGACAATGCCACACAGATAAGATTGGAGCAATGTTCCCCACATTTACTCCAGACTAATTACTTTTGATGCACAGGGACGTGGCAAATTTCTGACTCACAAATGTATTTTTTTTAGCACTTGCTGGGACCTATACAGTCGGTCAGCTGTAATCCATCTAGTCTTGTCCATTCACAAACCCTTTTGCTTTGCTAGCATTTGATTCATTGTAACTGAAAGTAATTGCAGGCAGAAAACAACATCTAATGATTACTTTATCTTGGAGTCTGAGAGGGAGTGAAAAGTCACAGACAGGTACTTTCAACAAAAGGAGGAGGCCTTTTTGTTCCCGACACACAATTTCAGACAACAAAGAATATTATTGACTTGGCTGAGATTAGAACACCAAAACAAATGACAAAGCACAGCGAGAGGACAAAGTGCACAAAGAGAAAAGGGATCTCTTGGTGCAGAGCACTTGCCTCTTTCTTTTTGTCGCCATTGATTAAAAATATGTTGCAGGTTGAAGCACCCATTTCGCCACCTGGAATATACAGCGGCAACACAATGTACAGACTTAATTCAATGTAAATTCCTTCATCCCCTTGTCGTTGAAGAGGGGAAAACACAAAAACACCTCAAATTTTCATACTGCCTCAGCAAGAAAGTGTTTACAAAAAGAGCTGGTGGCGACATTAACAACAGCCGAAAATGGTGTGATTTCCATCAACAGAGAGCACAGTCGGGGCAGGTAGAACACAGAAACAGCTTTCTTCTTGACACTTGACTTTTTGTGTGCGACATTGGCTGATTACATCTCCTTCATTATGTCTGGACCACTGTTGGGCCTCCCCTCCCGAGGACAAGACGCTGGTGTCACCATCAACACAATCAGGCCTGGCCAAATACCCAGCGTGGGCCAGATAGATGAGAGGTGCAAACACCATAACAATCTGCAATCAGCGCTCATCACCACGGCGACACACAGAAGAGGAAGCGCGGTGGTTCTATGGGGGGCAGAAACACAAGACGAGCTCACAAAGACAGCCACGTACGCACACAAAGATGAATACTGTTTAAAATCTCACACGTGGACAGCTATTCATTGTCTACTTTGAGCATTTATCTTGGTGGATGTACGGCAGGTGTGCTGTCAATGATCACGAGGCAATACATAAATGCATATTTATAAGATTAAAAAAAAGAGAATCCGCCTTAAAATGCATTGCGCATGGATGAATATCAGAACATTTCCATGCTGTGTAGATAATGTGAGGACTGCGAAATGAAAATAAAATGCGTGGACTGACAAGGAGGTGGAAATATTACTGAGGGATAAAGAAAGAGGAAAATAGACTGATTAAGTGGGACCTGACAACGCTGTCTGATATTTGCAAGAAGACTGGCTTGTTCCAGCAGGAATACTGTCTAAACAAGCCTGATTTTTGGGAAACGACTTTGATCTAAAAATGTAAATGTCACTTATGACACTCTTAGTGCTCCTTTTAAAATGAAATGAGGAGCTTATTCGAAGCATAAGCGGGTCCTCAAAGAATTAAACCTGTTGCATTAGGAGCCAGTTCAGTCACTGTGTGGTTCCAGAGAATATGATAATAATAATAATTAAAAAAAAAAGAAAATCCATGATGGAGGAGAGACGAGAGAGACAAACTGTACAGCAGCCACTGCCGCGCTACATCCTGTGTCATGTAACGAGCAAATTCATCACACTGACCCATTGCCCCCAATTATTATGGAAAACAAGAATGAATCAAATTAACATTGGGGAAGCTCTGGGATGTGGCAGCCTGTCGGTGTAGCCGATGGATTCAGCAGGAGAGAAGAGGGTAATAAACAAGGTGCCACTGCATATGCTATATATCTTGCAGTCATTGATGATTAGCTCTGTTTTCCCTTAGCCATACATTACTGTTATTGCCTCCGTGGCCGGGCAGATAGGAAGTGGATACAAAGGCATCGTGAAGCCCATCTTTCAAGGGATAAATGGCAGCCTGAAAACCACTCAGCACCAGCGGCGGCATGTATTCAGCGCATGAGTGATCTGGGCATGCTGAAAATTCTTATCTCTTATACTATAGTGGAGCTGAGAGGAGGACCTGCTGTACAGTTGCATTTTTCAAAGGTTGGGTGTTTATCGTACAGTGAGGTAGGTTCTGGAGAGGAATCACTCAGTGCAGTTGCACGGAAAAAAAGGGAGTCTCTCCTCAAATGTCAAAAGCTTAAGTTGCAGTGTTTTTAAGGCAATCCTGAAAATGTGTAATCTATATGAGGTGTCATGCAACCCTTTTACCCATCCCCATCCTCAAAATGTTTTAAGGGCAGCCTCGGCATGAATGCTGGCTGTGTGCTGTATTAGTCACAGTCATTAACGCTGAGCAGACTGATATTTGCCATAGCAGTGTGTGGTGCAGCATGGTTAAGGTTTTAGTATGAGGGGCAGACTCTCTCCAGATCCCCGTGTGCATGTACACTTTAAAGGTTTTCCTTTTCCGGAACGCCACAGACCCTCCTCCGGGGACAACTATTAATTTTTCACTGAAACCTCCCCTGAATAATGAATTCTGTCCTATTTATACGCCGTGATAAGTCCACTGAATGTCTAAAAAGGGGTTATCATGAAAAGGGTAAGGCTTTCAGAGAAAGACCTGTTCCTGCTTAACATGTTTAATTCATCCGCATCACCATGTTCTTGAAAGAGGAAGAAAAGTCATATAATGTATCACCAGCAAACATAAAAGGAGACAGAAGCGGCACATTCAATAAATCACAGCTTTACTTTTACTGTTTTGATGTTGACTGTCACAATCCTCCACCCAAACAGCAGCTGCTGAAAGTTCAGATATGTGCCTCTTGCTCCTCCAGGCCCTGCTGACAGATACGCTCACACTAAAATCACAGAGGTACTCAGTGGCTTGTGTTAATGTTTCTGTCACCACGCACTTTATTTGGGCTGTGCTGAGTGCAGGCATTGTCAGCTAACATTCCCAACAGCAAGAGCGACAGATACAGGCAGTCAGAGGGAGTAAGTGCATAAAATGGCACATGCTAGTTTGTGGAAAAAGAAAAAAGCGACGGCAAAGCGAAGGCCATAAATAGAGCAATGAAACAGCAAAATGTTCCAAAATCTGTGAAGGGTTAAAAGAATAAATAAAAATCGGAAGTGACTGAATTATTTTTGATACTTAAAATTGTTTTACTCAAGAAAATACATGTAGGAATAGGCTAAAAGCACGGTGCTATTTTTCTTACAGAATATCAGTCTGAAAGTAAAATCAACACATCAGTGTATTTTGGGCGATTTAATTCTGTACTTCGGAATGATGTTGAATCTCACTCCCAAAAACATGAATGTTTTTTGTGTCTGGCGTGTGAATGTTGTGTCTGGCATGGAAATGACTGTTGTTGTGGTAGTTTAGTAGTTTCACTCTCTCACGTAGCCGTAATGCTGTGCCTTCATAAAAATAGATTACTGGCACATAAACACAATTAACTGACATGGCAGCTCACATGACCAGCATCACACAGCGCTATTAACTGCAACATGTAAAAAAGAGACACGGTGACCTCATTCAACACCGTCACCTCAGCATTTGTAAATGCTATGTAAATGTAAGAATGAATGCAATTATGACTGAATTAATTAGGATTTAGTTCATTATGATTAAGTTCAATTCTTCTTATACACGGAACACTTGCACCCATAGTTTATAGTCTGATAACTAATTAAAATAAAGAACTAGCCGAACCTAGTTCCTTAAAATAATTAGTTGCATTGCTGCTAATTATGAATCGCTCCAAGTTCACTCACTGTCATTGTTTTAGATCTCATCTGAATATATTATCTACTGGCGCCTCATTTGGTTTCTTGACAGCCTCAACAGAAAAAGAAAAAGAACTGTAATAAAATAAAAAGGGCGAGAGCAGAAAGCAGGTTCACTGATTGTGTTCAGCCTGTAATGATGAAGAGAATGCTCCAGTGGCTACAACAGTCCACTGAGGAGGAGACGGTGAAAATAGCCACGCAACCACTTTGCTCCCGAGACTGCCAGCAACCCATTGACCTCAATGTCTTTTATGCAGTTTAGCCTGGAGCACTAACTATCAGATATTAACACCCCACGTCTTTGATTCTGTGCGCCTGTCAGGCCCCGAGGACGAGCGCGTACGTTGTCCCGGAGTGCCATCCTCTTTGTGTCACTTGTTTCGTCCTCTTCACGACAAACACCCGCAAAGAGGCAAGGGTATGTCACATTTCCCTCGCATGGCTTCTAGTATCAGCTCTAATGTTGACACGTCTTTTCGGGGCCCGAGGTTGGTGTGGAGAGAGAGGAAGTTTGAGGGGAGGAAAAAGCCCTAAATGTCATTAACATGTCCGGCTTTTTGTAGAACTGTGAGAGAAAATTGCAGGGGCTTCCTGGTTTACCGCTGCCACGATGACATCACTATAGCCAATTTCATGCAGGCAATTTATTTCAAGCTGCCGCGTCCGTGTGCGTGTGTCCACACCTGTGTGTGTGAATATGTGACAGAGAAAGAAACAAGCTCGCTCTCAATGTAATTCACTGTGTGAAGGCACCAATACCCATCTCTATGATAATTTCCTATTCACCATGAGCAAAGACAGCAACACTGATACAATTCATTTCCCCTTTATTAACTGATGCGGAAATGTTGGGCCCTGCAGAAGTGACTTCTGAAGGCTTTCAGGGTTGAAGGGTGGCAGAGTTTGTTTTACGGGTGGGAGGAGAAGGCTACTGGTACAGGGGAGCTGATTTCGGGAGCCGTGCATCCGTAATAGTGTGTTTGCCAGGGACTCGTTGCTCAGTTTCCATGAGAACTAAGCACGGCACTGCCTCAACAGTAATACGCTTACCTTATCTGAGAAAATAAAAACGGCTGGTCACCCCTCTAACCCTCTGGCAAAGTCTCCATATTGCATGTCTTGTTTGCATTACTTGATAGCGTTTCATACAGTGTGTGTCATCCACAGTCGAGTCCAGTCAATCACAGAGACATTCAATTCTGGTGAATTGATGACTTCCCACTGACGGGCATTTTTTATCAGCTGCCTGATGCCCTCTTTATTTTTCATCATCCTGGACTCTTCCTCTCTCCACTCTGATATTGCTAATTATTTCAAACTATCAGGTAGACAGTTTCAGTTTCAATTAAATCTTGTCTTCACCGCCGACCTTGGGGTGGAGAATGGGGTTGTGCTCCAAGCCCCGACCAGTTATGGGTGCCATTTAAGAGGAAATTTAAACTCAATTTTAGCCTGACTACAGAGAATACACACCGAGTTCACCCTTGTCAAGACAGAGGCGTGCTCGGTATACGTATTCCAGTAACACACTTAATGTGATAATTGAAAGGGGCCCAATTAAAGCTTGAAGGCATAACTGGCTACACTGATACACCCTAGGGTAGCTGTGAAGGACAGATTTACAACCATATGCAGCTAATCTAGCTGCCTAGTATGGGTTATGAATCCTAATGTGCTGATATTACAATGACAAACTGGGCGATAGTTTACAAACACTATTTTTTACAGTATTGGCATGAGGATAATAGCCAGAAAATCGGTTACAGTCACCATAGCAAATATGTGCACTTCATAAGAGAGTCTCTAAAATTGACAAAAAAACAAAAAAAAAAAAAAAGAACATGCAGCTAAATAGAATAGTAGAACATGGTGCACAAAAAGAAAGTAAAAATAGAGGACGGCATGTATGTAAGAAAAACAATTATGTGATATTGACAGCTAGTGCAATCAAAGGCTCCCCTGCCAGACTCAATGAGGTGCCAATCAAGTGAATGTCTCTGCCTCACGTTGCTGCCGCTGCTGCTGCCTTTCATTTTAGAGTCAGAGGAGATTCTGCCGTGGTGAATCATCAGTCAATAGCTCAGAGCTGATGGTTAATGCTGATTGATGACGTTCGCCCCCCTCCTCCCCTCTCCACTCTCCAGCATTATCTGCAATAAGCAGTCATTGGCTACACCAAACTCAGGTGTGTGTGTGTGTGTGTGTGTTTGGATAATAATCGTCATTCTGGAAAAATTAATGTCTTACATTAAAAGTACATTCTCCCTGGAATGTCGCATTGGTATCTCCGGTTCATTCATACTGTGAACATTTGCACAAACATGGTTCATGTTTTCGCATATCTTTTGCATATTTCACTTATTACATGCTCACCTTTTCTCGAAAAACCTTTGACATGTTTTGATATTGTAGAGTAGTAGTATGCATGTGTTAGATTCGAAATATGCTGCTTAAAACGTTCTTTTACTTTCATGTTTAGATATATAAATATATCCTGTATATGTGATTTACTCACTAGTAAATCCACCATAATTTTGATCCTGAATTATGGAAAGGAATAGTAGACATAACAGAAATAACAGTAATGATGCTAGCAGTAGTAGTAGTAGTAGTAGTGGTAGAAGTAAAAGTAGTAGTAGATTAAGTGTTATTTTGACTAACATTGTTCCAAACTACCTTTTAAGCCTCTGTCACTGCATTTTGATGGCTATATTGTTTCTCTTTACAAGGCACTGGTTGCTCATTGAATGTAACTAAAGGTCAGCCATGATTGATTTAAGCCATAATTAAAATGATTATTACAATAAATGATAAAACACCACATGTTTTATCTCCATTGTCCCGTGAAATAATAACACAAATTAGAATGTCATTCAAAGTGTGGCATTAGCCAACACAAGGTACAGGCACTGAAAGACAATTAAGTACATGCATGTAATTAAAGTGATTCTATCAGATGTGACATTTCTATCAGCACAGTATTCTGCGCAGCGCTACCTTCCCTTCACCTGTGGCGGCTGGCTCAGGAC
Organism: Karalla daura; assembly: GCA_029224185.1. Taxonomy (NCBI): domain Eukaryota; kingdom Metazoa; phylum Chordata; class Actinopteri; order Chaetodontiformes; family Leiognathidae; genus Karalla; species Karalla daura. The sequence continues at coordinate 24,021,914 of CM055195.1, forward strand.
CAGAACAAGAGGACACGGTCGCTCCTCGACAGTGAAAATGATCGTTTCTCACAAAGCATCTTAATGTGAGTTTACATGGAACATGAGCTGAGCTGTAATAGGCACTTTCTAACCCAGAAATGTCAAGCAGGAGGAGGCACACTGCAACAACACAGCTATGATATTGAATTGGCTAGAAGTGTCACCCCTAGACAGAAAATAATGCTATTTTCTCCCCCTCCTCTCTTTGCCTGCACTCTTCCTTTCTTTTTTTGTCTTGTTATTCTTTCTCTTATCTGCTTCGGTCTTGCTGTTTGTTCATTTTCACTCTCATCTCTGGGAGATGGGTTCAGGTATTCTGCTTTATTACCAAAGACATGTTTGGATCAGTCTCGGAGTTCAAATGAGGAAAAGGGACGGAGTCTAGAGAAGACTTAACATTGGACATCATCCAGTGATCGTTTTTAACAACAGGGTTAGCAGCCTTCTTCTTTTTATCTCGTTTCCTCTCCTGACATACAGAGTCAATCCTATTTATGGTGGCTTTTATTTACAGGGAGTCAACATCTTGAAGTCAGACTTCAGGAAGGCTGGCTGTTAACCATCCATCTCTTTGACAAGAAGAATAAACTCATTTTCTAATTTGCAAGCATATGACCCCAGTCATTTCTATTCATAATTCATTATGGAAATATAATCAGACATCATACCTTGGCTACGATATCACTAAGATGTAAAAAAAAAAAAGAGAGAGACCTTGACACAAACTATCCTCTCCACTGAAACAATCTCGACAGTATGTTCAGTACTTAGCACCTGCATAGAATATGTCGCTACCATCCCCTTACTTTCAATTGCTCTTTGATTCATATAGGTCTTTAAAGAGCAAGGTGGTACAATTACCATTTTAAGTGTTTAACATGCCCCAGCTGTTATATCTTTCCATTTCCGGCTGAAATATATCCGTTCTCACTATTAAATGTGTTGAGAGCACCTCTCCAGGTTTGCAAGGCTATTTTGTGCGTCTTTAACCACAAGTAATGATAAACAGAACCAAAAACTCCCAAACCCGAATGGCAAGAGGGGAGTAATCATAAACAGCTTCCCACAAACACTTTCACGTCAAAAACAATTATCGAGAACTGAAATGCTATAAGCAACAAATCCCAATGATATTCCATATACAACACTTCAGTCTGTGCCTTCTGCTGGTTCAGTCTGCACTTCACAAAGAACACAACAAAGACTTGTAAACTCTACTGGCAGGAGAAGAAAGGGTATTAATTTTCCAACCTGGAAAGTGTAAACTGAAAACACCTGTGAAGTGGATAATTCTGTCTGGGGGAGACATGCATTTTCCCCCTTCCTTATGTCAACACAACTTCTTTTGAGGTGTGCAGCAATGTCTGTATGGGCCTGATAAGTCTCTTATTCTCAGCAAAGGGTAATTTGCAAAATGCAGACGGCTGTACACAGACTCTCCACATTGTTAATTAAATCATTCTGCCTTTGATGTTTTCTCAGGTTTTAATGGGAAAATAACAAAATTAAATAGGATGCTGTCTTCCCTTCTTGTGAAAAGAATGATCCATGGTTGCTGCATCAATTATTCGAGATGAAATACTGTAAATAAATGAAATTAACCATAAATAAAACTGCATGACTTCCCACTGAAAGCAAAGCATTGTTTTTCTTTAAAGCTGTCATGGCACTGGCAAATGCAAGGAGGCAATATTATTCACAGTTGCGTGCACCTTAAATCTATTGCCAAATGAACATTGACCATATGGTCAGGCAACATCCAAAAGGTGTGTCTCATGTCAATGAAGCCTATTTTCTATGTCACCCAATGCCTCAAAACGTATGCAACAGAGTCAGAGATATTTATGGCAGTTGTTTTATGGTCTTAATAGAAGACATGTGCAACATAGACATGTGCTAGTACCGCTGTGTCTGGTGAAGCTTATTCAGAATGAAACATGGGTGAAAAAAAGAGAGGTCACTGAGTTGAGATGGTGGTTTGGAGCCCAATGATTGGGATTATAATCACCAGAATACACCTGTCAGCCTTTTCTCCACTAGAGCAACCTGCCTCTTAATTTGATCAATAAAGATGAGTTTCTCTCTGTAATGAAATTCACACTCAATCACAAGTTTGTCAATGGCCACCGTAAAAGGTCAAGCAATAAAAGGAGTTTGTTTGGCGGGAGGAAAGAGGCGGACTAATGAGTTTACGCTGCTTAACACAGGGCTGCAACAACAGCCGTGTTGAAAAGTATGATGCCATCCATTCTGCTTAGTCGATAACTTCTCAGGCAATGCATATGCTGGGGAGTATTACATGATGACCTTTGCAGTAATCAATCCACAAACACTTTGTGTCTAAAGAGTTAAGTCGACAAATCAGGCAAGGAGAGTGTGTTTTCCAAAGAGGTCAAGCTGATAACTAAATACAGCCCCTAAGGTGTTAATGGCAGGCTGATTATCTGAATGGTAAGTGTTTTTACTCCAACCTCTAATTACTTCCAAGGCAAGTCTTTGAAAAAGCAATTATGAGTTGAGCCAAACTGTACATCTCACTTAAGCGGACTAGTACTTTCAAAATTTGTTTCTCATTTGCTCAATACCTGCAGTAGGACTTAAAACAAACATCCGAACAATACCTCACTTTCTCTGTATCCTCTGCAGTATCCTGCACTTTGTCTCGGCCTTCACACACCCTTTATGATTCACCTCAACTGTAATTGCATCTAAAACACATATCACATTTATACTTGAACTCACTCCAGTGAAATAAAGTCAATGCAACAAAAATCCTTCATATGCACATAAGGAATTCTCAGCCAGGCTTTTCTGAATTCTTTGCTTTTCTCCACCAGAAGAGGGCATGTGGTCTCCCTCAGTGTCTCTTTTCACTGCTGTACTGTATTGAAAAGTTACTTAAGACCTCACTAATGCTGCAGCTAAGCCCCTTGATGTGCTATTCGGTCTGAGGTACCTCTGCAGGGCTCTCTGTTGCAGTGTGTTGCCAGCAATACATCCACCCAGACATCCATAAACCCCACCATCAAAAAAAAAAAAAAACACTTGTTGGAATGTGGGTTTTCTTTTTGCTTTTAGAACTCCTTGCCTCTTAAATAGCCAAGTTCCCACTACAGGGAAGAAAACAGGTTGATGATTGTGCAGTTCCACACTCATGCGGTGGTGTAAATAAATACATGGATTTATTTATCCTGATTACTAACACTGAGGCACATGCACTGAGCCACACTGGCCAGGTTTCACATTGATCAGCCTCACACGGACAAAAGAGGTTCAGAGCCATTTAATGAACATCCCACAAACTGGCATAGTCAGAGCTGCAGGTGAGGTCGTTTTATTTTAAGCAATTTTGTAAGACTGCAAAGGTGTGAGGCACTCCACTGATGTGTCCTGCTTCTGTCTAGCCAGAGATGTCCAAAAACAACTTGACAGCGTGGCCCCACAGACAGGCCAGAGATTAATGATTTGTGACAGCTTCAACGAGCCAGGATATGAACAGTCGTCCTGCAGCCATTACATAAGTAGAAACAGCTGTTGTTTCAGCGGAGGCTTTGATTTCTTACTGTACCCGCTCCTCATAGAAGCGTGGCTCAAGAGACGCCCCCCACCCTCACATTTTGGTTGCACATTACTCTTGAGGCAGAGAGCAAGCGAGTGGCAGGAGCACTGGCTGCAATTTTCCTGCAGGTGGATGAACTAACTTTATAATGTCTACTCCTCCTGGTAGACTTTAAATATGAAGACATCACTGAGAGCAACTATGCAGTTCGTATTGATGGCTTTGGAGCCACTTACCAATGCCTGTTGTGTAATCATAATAGCCTGAATTATGTTTGGTGGTAATTCTGTAGCACAGACTATGTTGTGATTAGCATGGGCATGAATGGAGCTAGATTAAACCCAGTTGGAGAATATAGTGAAGAAACTGCAATTAGACACATTATTCCTTTTCTACTGGATTGAGAGAACATCTCCTTATTCTGCCACAATAGGATTTAGATAGCCCCATTGTCATGAAAGCCCATTTTGAAACCTGGTGAATGTACAGAACATGACAAGCCACTTTGTTGCAAAAGGACAAAGGACAGGCTTGGCATGTGTTTCCTAACAATTGGCAATGCCTACTATTTCTGAGGCTTTTCTTATTTAGATCACCCCAATGAGCCATAGAGCTTGCATGGCTGTCCTGAAAATGGTCAGGTAATTGCTTTGTTTTAAAGGCATAAATAGCAGGTTGAATGCTGTCAGAATGATCATCTAATTTAGTGTGTCGTATCATGGCTCTTTTATACAGACAAAAAAAGAGCTACTTGTCAGGAATTTTGTTAGATATTGAATTTTGGGGCATGGTAAAATGTAGACTGATATTATCTATCCAAACTGTTATTCTGCCTTGTTATGATGCCCTGTGCTAGGAAAATGAAATGCAAATTTTCCATTCAACAATTTCCCCAGATTCACCTCTTGTACCACTCTACATCAGGCTTACAAGAAGTCAGCAGCTGGGTTTGCATGTCTGCTTGCACTGTCCTTGCTTAGGATTCAGCAGATGGAACCATGGGATGGAGGTTATCAGCCATCCCATTCCCCTCTGGACTGTAATTCGTTGTCGACAATGTGCTATGGACCCTAAAGGCCTGCCATCTGCTTACTTTCGCTCCTTCCAAAGGTGAGAAATTTCAAACCACCACCTGGTTGATTTTTTGGCCACACGCACTGACAAGTCACTGGTGCCCATGTAGATATTGCGGAAAAATAGAATGTTTACATGCACCAGAAGAAGCCTGAGACAACAGCCGTGAAGGCTAACACATAATCAGCTATGCATAATGTGGAGACAGGAACACCAATACATACAATGTGATCTCCAACAAGTTGTTATAAATCCATCCATCCATTTTTTGGAGACCCTGGATAAGTCCATCGCAGGGCACAATACCAATCACACCCTTATACTAGTCTCCAATTTACACTATTTGACTGTTATAACACTGAACAGCAATTTTCATGACATCACCCCATAGATATGGACCTTACTGCTCCCACTAGGAGGTTGAAGCAACTTTTTTTTTCCTTCAAACCTTTATTTAGAACCAAAGTCCTGTCATACAGCAGTGCCAACATCCCAATGTGTCCAATGTTTTTTTTTTTTTTTTTTTAAGAACATTAAAAATATCAGGAACAAAAGAAAGACAGGCTACACTTTTTTGCCTAACATTTACCTTCTTAAGTCTTAATATCAGTTATTTACCCTTTGATGGTGAACAGCATGAGGTGCTTAAGCATAAATTTGCTAAAGATGAGCAGGATTAAGCAAATGACCATAATAAAGCTGCTGACTCATAATTTGCTCACTCATAATACACCCAGTCATATTATCTGCACCTCCTCTATGGTCACAGACTTGCTCACAGAAGGAACAGGCTTTGAGTGGATGTTTTGTTGCTTGCAGATCATCACTGCATTCAGAGACTGCGTTTTGACAAGCAAGCCATCCTCAAACATTAGTCACGTCCAGTTGCCAAGTTGATGTGCTTGAATTTCATCTCTTCATATGTATTCCTGTGAGCACTTTTTTTCTAAGGTGGATTGGGGTGCAACAGAGTTTACAAACAATGGAATAATTTAATATGCCTGAAATATACTGGATCATCATCATCATGTTTATTTTTTAAAAATGATGGCGTAGTAAATTCAGTGACAGGTATTATTGTCTCCAATGATGATCCAAATTAACTGGCTGGAAACAGCAAAACACATTTAAAAGCACTTCTACTTGCACTTGGAATATGTGCATATTAGAGTTGTTTAATCAGCTGGTGGACAAAATGACCACATAAAAAGTGCATTACTGGAAAACTACCAGAATATATTTCTGCAGTCTCAGCAGTCATAGAAAGATGAAGAAAATGTAATAATTTTAGATTTGCTGTCCAGATTTTCAAATGAGGCTGTCCACTCCCTTGTAGCACACTCCCCACATCTCTGGATTACATGTTTAAATTAATTTTAAGCAGCAACCAGCTCTGAATACAGTTCATTAAACAAATAATCTATGGGGATGTTTAAAAGATGTTTACTGTTATGTACGGCTTTACTGCACAACATTTCTTTTGGTAGAATGCAAAGAGTTGACTAAATAGGTGCAGTGTCCACCTTGTCTCTCTCTAGTTCAATACTGCCATCCTATCCAGAGCTCCATGCCAAACCCTCTGTACATCATCAAATTGATCTAGTGTGGAAGATTTAAGCCCAAGCTGGCTCCAAGGTCAGATAGTGGGAGGCAAAGGTCACAGGTCACCTGTCTCCTCACACCTGCCCTTGATGTATCCCCGGGCCCAACTCCCCAAGGACCAGCGAGATTCCTATTCTGCTGATGAGTAAAACCTGCTTGAGCCGTAGAAATCCACAGGATTTCTATCAGCCGTGTCTGCCGCTGTGTAGGACAGTGATCGTACTGCTTAGCTACATCAATCAATAGCCATGCAACATGGACACAGCGTGTAGCGGCTGATGTAGCCAATGCATGACATCCAAAGTTTGTCCAATGAAGCAAAGTTCATCTAGGAAAAAGTCCAGGTAATTCATTACGAGATAGATTATTCCAAGAAAGTTTGACTCTGCATGAGCACACACATTCCTCAGGAGGCATAATCTCATTACAGTAAATCACTCATTGCTGCGATGCACAGATAGGGGGAGTGGTAAATCGTCTTTCCCAGTTGCTAAGTATAGTGCATGCACCCCTTTAGAAGCTGTGGACAGAAGGTATCCTCTGGGCGTTAAGAGAAATACTACACATTAAATGGAGCGGCAAATTTTCTTTTTTTTGAAATAGGGCATTATGTATGCATGTGGGGATGTTTGTTAAAAACCCTTGTCTGCTGTCAGGCTTCACCTCCTTTCCCCTAAGCTCGGGGAGGGAAACGTAAGCTGTTTACAAATACAGTATGACAGGTTGGATACTGCTAACTTAAGTTTTCATGTCAAAACCTGTCAGTGACATTTAACAAGAAGAAAAAAAGCACGTCAGATCTAAAATGCTTCCAGAGAAAAAGACCAAGCCGGCTGACATGCGGATGAAAATAGCACTTAACCTAGGATGCACTAAAGAGTATTTTCTCAATGCATTTAATTCAATTGAATTTTCACATATATGTGTGTGTGTGTGTGTGTGTGTGTGTGTGTGTGTGTGTGTGTGTGTGTGTGTACCTTTTGTTTGTTTTATATTTCAAAGCCAATCACCTAATTTTCAAGATTTCTTTATGCATCAGGGTTAATTAGATAGACTATGGCCACAAAATTTGGGCACACAAATACTATTTTCTTATCCACCTATAGCAGAATGTATACAGGAAAAATATTGAGTTGGTGAGAAAGGCTTCAGGCTGTTCTGAGTTCAACTGGGAATAGATTTTTTTTTTTTTCAAGGGCAGTGTGCAATCATGGAGCTGTGTTATTCCCAATGATTGCCAGTCCGCTAGCAAAATGTGCACACAAACACACACACACACACACACACACACACACACACACACACACACACACACACCCCCCCCCCCCCCCCCCCCACACACACACACACACACACACACACATACACACAAAGTGGCGGTGCATTTTAAAAAATGTGACTTCACAACATCAACAAATTTTTCAGAGGGAAGATCAGAGTGAGGAGACATCAGACACTCAAGTCCAGGTGGTATTACCATTTCTCTGCATCACTCTGCCCTTCTCCATGGTCCAGCAGTTGTGCTCCTTGCAGTATGGATTAGCCCAGTTTGTTGTCAAGGCAACAAAACGGACAAATTAAAATAGAAATTAAGAGGCTTTTGGAGTGACAGAGACTTTTCAGTGTGATGTTGTGAGAGGCATACAAAAAAGAGGAAATACACAGTGAGGATTCAGTGAAGTGCACTTTTAAAATAAGTTATTGTCTTCCTCCGTTTAAGTGTTGCAAACCATTTACACACAGATGTAGAATTTCGATGCAAAACTCCATACCAAAAATGTAGATGACAAGTTTTGCCTAATTCTCAACATTTCAGAATGGTTGTGGAAAAAACATGGATATCCTCCATCCCTGTCCTTTCCTTATGCAACACCGTCAGTGTGTTACTCATTCTCACTCTATATGTTACTCATCACTGTGAAAAGGGATATTTTGTGCTCATGACAGAGCATAACATAACTGGCTGATAACAAACCACACTGTGCTAAAATTTCAACAATCACACAGTTTTTGCTAGATACTGCACATACTGCACTGCAGATTCATTTTTCATTTGACTTAACTTATAAACTTGCATGCATTTCGCTCAGTAGTGGTAGTCAGATTAATTCTTATTATTAAGTTGCCATTTTTCAGATTTTTAATTTTCCCAACTTTGTGCTTTGTGCTTTGTGTGTGTGTGTGTGTGAGAGAGAGAGGGAGCTAGAGAGAGAAAGAGAGAGAGTGTGTGTGCGTGAATGCTTGAATGTGTGTGTTTTACTTGCCTGCAGTGCTTTAGGGGCCTCAGTAATGAAAGGGAAACAACTTCAAAGAGATTAACTCATCAGCTTCAGATAATAATGAAACAATGCGATAGCACATCACTTCCTCCCCCTGTTGCAGCCACTGTATTAGAAATCAGGAAAGACCATGTTGTCTTATTTCATGATTTTCATTCTGAATATGTCCTGCTACCCCTTCTCGGTTCTTGTTTGTATTTTTAGGCTGCTCTTATTAGAAGGAAGAATTTAGGATAGGGACAGCAGAGTGGCAAGCAGCCAACAAACTAAACAGTGGTTTTAGGAAACCCCGCTATAATTGAGCCTGAGATCAGAGAGCATTGTTCCTCCATCACTGTAAGCAGCAGTGAAAAGTCAAGGCAGATCACGAACTCAACTGCAGAGAGAAACATTTGTTTTCTGTTACTACTTACAGTTGCAGCCACGTTTGTTATTCAGGAAGTCGGGTGAGCAGCGCATCAGGGCAAAGTATATTAGAGAGCGAAACAAATGTTCAGCGGGGACTGTGGGTGGAGAATGGCTTCGAGCTTGTTAAAAGGGCCTGGTCAAGTTATGTCGGATCTTAACAGCCTCTCGCACAGATTGACCTCTCCGCTGTTCTGAAGGCCCATAAAGCCTGATTCATCACCCCTTTCACTTGCAGAGGGCATGCACGTTGCAGAGAAAGAGCAGCGCTCAGGTATGCTAAAGTCTTCCATGATGGAATCTGTCAACTCTGCAAATGGCTCCCCTTCGCCCTGCTGCCTTGTGTGTTTTATCAGCTGAAGGAGTCGATGACAGAAAGTCTATTGAACTCTGACTGTCTCTCCATACACATGATTTCTTTCCACTGAGCAATGTCTGTGTTAGGACAGAGCTTGATTATCAGCGAAATTTTGGCCTGGCTTGATGGTAGAAAGTAAGAAGTGAGGAGGCGACACTCATTCTCTAGTCAGCTTCACCTTCTCTCTAGTAATCATAATTATATCAGGGAATTCTGTTTGTTCCGAGGATGCTGACAGCCCTTGAGAACGCGGCGGAGAAAAAAAAATACAATTTAATAATTTGCTGCTGCAAACACATCTTCAAGCACAGCAGGATTTGAGGGCAGGAAACAACGGGTGGGCATTATGATTGCTATTGGATCATTTTTGAGTGACAGATAACAAGCTCAGTGGCCCAGTGACGATTTTCCCCTGATGGATATATAATGCTTTATGCTGGTTCACAGACCTATTTAATCCAGCCATTAAACAGCATCCTCTCCTGACTGTAAATGGAGAAATATGATTGACCGACAACGAATTGTCTGTAAATTAACTTTGAAAATCACGTTAATTATTAGGTTTACTTTAGAGATGACTGGCATATTTAAATGGGTATGAAATATTAATTCATCCCTCTTTTAGACTTATAGATTTTTAACTGCAGATTCTCTGATATGTATTGTTAATGTTGTTACTAAATGCTACAAAAAAACCTCCCAAAAGTAGTGATTTATTTTTCTACATCTATGTTGCTGTGGTCAGAAAGTGGATTGGATTTGGTATACCTAGCACCAGGCTGCCTCCTCACATTTTGTTTCCCTCCAGTCGTCCAATTTCATATTGATGAGCTCTGCAGCAATTCAAATTGCATGTCTTCTTTAAACATTTAACCAGCAAAGAGAGCAATCACACTCTTTGCTCAAATCCTGCCTCTGTTGAAAAATGCAAATGCCATGGCTGTGAAAGGAAAATCAGCAGGAGGCACCTGAAGAAGGTCAGATTTTCTGTCTAATTGCAGCAAGCCCTCGTTTTATAGGTGACGTGACCCGGAACCAACAGCTCAAAACTACGCTCACCGTTGGATTGCTTGCAGTTCAGCTTCAACCATGGATTGGTAGTCATGCTCAATTATAAATTCAATTCAAAATGTACAACCTGCTTTCAGAGCCATGCAGCATTTGTATTATTTGATAGATGACAATGAACAATGATAATTAAGTATAAATACAGAAGCCATGGAGACAGCAGTGCAACCTGCTTCCTAGTTAAGTCATTTTCTAAAAGTTTCTTGTCATTTGCATAGTATACTGTATAGTTCTTTCTATAAGTTTATATATGTTCTTTGATAGTTTCAACACTGAATACAATACCATTTATTATTCCGTCATTAAAAGAAGTGAAAAAAAAGAAAACCTTGTTGGGAAATAATCATATGAAAGAAATATAATCGGAAAATAGCTTCATTGGAAGGTCTATTTTTTGACCCCTGCCTTTTATATTGCTCATTCTGAAAGCTCCCAAGGAAGCTGCTTAAAAATGATAATCCGGGAGAGGATAGGAGAATCTCCACAGACCTGCCTCAAGCCCGTTTTCAACCCTATTAAGAAATATTATGCAGCCTGCCAAAGAAAGCAAGCTACAGCCTTAGAGTCTACTGTCTGGACACCTTCTCCTGGCCTCATGCTCTCTGGCTCTAGCATCAACTTGAAGACGATGTATCAGATAACTGATTGATGATTGGTACTTTCATATGAAACACTTTAAGGCACATCATTTAACATTTTACAGTTTTTATAGGTACAGCACGTTTTCTATTTCTAATTTGATGTGATTGATCATTTCATTAACTGGATGCAGGTGTTGTGTAGCCCCTCTGTTCACCTGCTGTGGGGCGCTGGTGAAATGTTGTGAAATCCCCTGATTTTTAACCTACGCCTCACATAAACCAACCATCGTGGTGGGTGGGGGTGGTAACAGGGGTGTCCTTCCAATGTTCCTGGTCACCAGGGAGGTGGGGTTGGGGGAGCCAGGTCTGGGCCCTGGTTGGCCCAGGGCACAGGCCTGCTGCCTGCTTTTCCTCTGGGTACCGGCTCCTGGCTTGGGGTGTGTCATGGCCTGGCAGCCCAGCAAGCTTTCCTTTGCAGTGGGTACGCAACTGAACCTGCATCTCCTGGCCCTGGGTTCCCCCTGGCCAGGTTGTTGCTCTGCTACCCTGGCTTCCTGCCTAGCTCCTGCCTCGGGAGCCCCTACCCATGTTAGTTCTTGTGCCTTTGTGGCCTTGCTGCTATTTAATTTAGTCGTATGGATAACTATTTAATGACAATAAAGGTCTTGAAGTCTGGAAGTTCCCTGTTTTCTTTTGGTTCCAGCTTTCACACTCCTAATCAAGTGAATCATTAACGTTGTAATGCATATATCTTCTATTTGATTTTGTCATAACTGTTTAAACTATGCTTTTTGATGTAAATGCTGTTGAAGTTATTACCCATGTTGTTTTTGGTATTGTCATAGCTGTTTTTGTTTTTGTTGTCACTGCTTGTTGTTGTCACTAATACTGTACTGTCCCTCTCTCTTCTCTCTATCCACTCTCTCTCTCCCGGTCCGATCCAGTTCAATCAACTTCGATTATGTCCAAAAATATGCATGTATAGGCGGATTAGAAATTAAACTGCCTGTAGGTGAGTGAGTGTGAGTGAATGGTGAGTATTTGAACTGTGTTCTGTGTGGTCTGGGATAGGCTCCAGCAGACCCTCCTGACACTATGAGTGGTACAAAGCAGGTAAAATAATGGATGGGTGGATGGATAAAGCACCATCCTGTCTCTGTTTTGGCGAAGGCAGAGCTTTTCACCAGGCAATGACTGACATCTTTATGCAGTTTTTTTCAATGATTTACAAGATCAGCAAAATGCCTAAAAGTCACTCTGGTCGTGGATGTTCCTCCAACAAGGTGAAAAATACAGTTCTCATATTTCTCACACAACCAAACAAAATCCCAGAGCAGTGCCACATTGAAGAGCACTCTGCTTGGCTTCAAGCTATGTACGTGTGGCTGCCTCAGGCAAACTGTGGGACTGCATTTCATAACATGTAGCAAACACTCCATACAAAGCCCTGCAGATATGAACTGCATTTTGAGGTGCTTCAGCATTTATATAAAGCACACAGATTCTCCCTTATTGTATCAGAGATCTTAATTTAGGAGTAAACGTCTTACCTGAGAGATTTATTGACAAAGGTAAAATCATCATCTGCCACTGTCCCTCTTTATACGAGACAGTTTGTTTTTATACTGTAGGTTGAAATGGTGCATTCATTCAGGTTAGATTGGATGTTACAACATAACATCAGTGACCCTTGGATGGCCTTGTTTATCCTGCAAGCATCTCTCTGACACAGTGAAAGCAGACAGGAGGAGCCCTCAGAGGCCAAATCTGAGGCTTATTATGCATCTACATATATTTGAATGAATGCATTACAAACTCCACTGTATTCGATTTCCTTGATGTTACTATGTGGGTATGTTCCATGATCCTTTTTTTTGTGCAATTAGTGGAGGAATGTGAGCATAGCCATAGGCTTCGAGAGCATTAACTGTGGCAGCATGGGGTCTACTAGTATTTAACAATCCCAAATAACTAACCATATTATCTCACTGTACCTAATATACCGCCACCTTAACTTCAGTATATCATTTTGCACTGACATCAAGACACACATTGTGTGCAGCACACAAGAACAGGTCAGATAAAGCAGTGTTTTAACAGCATAAATACATTACCCCGCATGATTTAAATGTATGAGTATATAAGAGGGCCCCAATTTTAAACAGCCCAATTTTAAACAGTGAAAACAGCTCATGTGCACAAGACAACACGACTGAATAAGTTTCTGCAGCAACAGCATAGGACTACCATTCCTGTTAACATTACCTTGAAGTGACTGCTCCACTTACATTATGCTCATGAGTTGAACAGCAAAGTCTGACCCTAATGTTTGCCGTGGTATAAATAATACATTATTATTCATCATTTCTGATTCTAAATGACAGGAGGATTTTTTTTCACTAATTATTATTAAAATGTCTTTCGAGTGACACATTTCTTCCTGCACCCAGCAGAACACACTGTGTAATGTCTGCAGCTTGTGGTGCCTGAGGTCCACAGACCAGAGTATGAACTCCCAGTTTAAACTCAGTGATCTGTCAATATCCATCATGGCTGGATTTTTTACAGCACCTGCAGTGTTCAATGACTCCTTTAAAGACGGCCTCTCTTGTGGCATATATGTCAATTTGTCTGGTGATTTATTTGTTGGCTAACGGAGTTGGTATCACCTAACTCATTCAGACAGAGTGCACATATGCGTGTATGTGTGTGTCTGTGTGTGTGTCTGTGTGAGTCAGAGAGAGACAGAGACAATGAGCCAGAGACAGACTGACTATGCAATGCAATGGACTTGGCCTGCATCCACTCACAGCGTAATGGGAAAAGCTGCATACAGGCATAACTCTCATGAGAAAACAGGGAAAGATGAGAAAATAAGTGGGTCAAGCACAAGGCGTGAGGGGCAGCGCTGGCAAGGAGGGCCCAACTGAAATCAATCCACTTCTCAAGGCTTGCTTTGGTGGGATATCGAACACCAGAAAAGTGTGCTGTGGTGGTAAATGACAGGCTAAAAGCTGGAGGTGCCCTATCTGAGTTTGATTACATCATTCCCAAGGCATTATTCGTCATGAGATCTCGTGAGATGAGCGCCACAACAGTTGTGTATTTTTGCTGTTACAGTAAACGCTACACTGATTTGCAGCCATTAAACACTTTGATCCCCAAGACAGAAGCACTGATACATCATTGGTGTTTCCACGGCAAAGACGCTAATTGTTCTGTCAGTCCCTGAGCAAGTGCAGACTGGCCTTCCCAGCTATTACCAGGGTCATTCAAAAATGATGGCAACCCAATACAGACCAAAACCAACAGGATTTTGCACCTTACATCAGTCTGACATTAATTTGTGGCCAGCATCACATGCTGATGTTGTGTTCTATCTAAGAAAATAAATAGATCTAAGAAAATAAAAAAAGATCATTGATGAAAAGCCTTGTTGAGAAAATCTGGTATGGCTCTAAACCAAATAAAACTTGGTTCTGGCCAGAACCTTCTACAATTGTAATCATTTTAGGAAAATACACTACACATGAATTGAACAGAAGATCTCAAAATTTAATAAAAACAGGAACACCTGGCTTTCAAAAACTCTTCTTAACCTATGACATAAGAAGAGAAGGTGGCCTCAAATGTGAGAGACAAGAGCTACAGGAGCAAGACCAAAAGTGCAGCATGGGAACTGGCAAACTGAAAAGGTTACCAACATAGCCAACAAAGATTCCTGGGAAGGGGACTCAAATCAAAACTAATGAGGAAAGGAGCTACAGGTGCGGATGTTCAGGTGGGAATGGAACTGATTGACTGGGGAAATGCTGGAAACAGAGCCTGGCTAACAAGGTTGATGCGGGACAGGTGTGGAGGGAAGTGCAGGCTGGGACGAATCCAAGAGAGCAATGCAATCCACGAGATTAATACCAAGAAGTTGAACTAAGGACAAACCGATTCTACAGGCAGAGATACTGACGAGGGAGGAAGCGGCGCACATGACCTAACACTGTCAAAGTGAAAACACAAGGGCTAAATACTGACAGGCTCCTCAGCTAATGAAGCAGTTGTGAAAACAGCTGGTGTACACACAAACAGAGGAGGAAACCAACCTGACGAAAGACCCTTTAAAGGAAATAAATGGATTGATGAATTGATTTTACAAAAAACAAAAAAAAACAACTGGAATGGAAACACAACTACCGAGTAAAAAAGTAGAAAAAACAGATCTGGAGGAGCTGGATCTGTACCGGAAAAGTTGCAATTTTGAGTGTTTTAGTTACGTTTGTCCTAATATAATTGCCTCCTGAAAATGTAAATGGCTTTCCAATTACCCATGTAAATCCAGTAGTCTGATGCAGCTCCAAGTGCTGTCTTCATGCAGTCTGAAATAAGAACATTCCTGACTTGCATCACATCTTCAGATACATGGAGATATGCAGGATCCCCACTTTAAGCTTTCACGCAATTGGCAGAATATCCAGAGTCTGCGGTTGAAAATGCTCCTGAGTTAATTCAGAAAATAACGTCCATGTGTTATTGCTGGGAAAAAGGGGACAGAGAGCGTTCGGCAGATAAAGTACTGTAGGTGAATTACATCCAGAAATGAGCAAATTATACAGTTTTCTGGTAAATGTCTTTGTCTGCAAACTGCTCAAGATCGCATGCTCCATATGCTCTAACGCTCACTTCCAAATTACTAACGGGGTCTGATAACTGCTCTAAATTTGCCAAAACTGCAGTCATCTATAAATGTTTACGTAACCTGGCTGCTGAGGTTTTTAGTGGCATGCTGAAGCCTTTTTGGGCTTTTGCCTCAATTACCGGGGGCGCTGCTGTGGGAAATTGCAAAGTGCTCTGTCACAAAACCTCCTTCAGACACAGCTTTTTTTTTTTTTTTTCTATAAAGGGGATCAACATATGGAATCCTTTACTTGCACAACACAAAATTGACCATAATTAGGACCACTTAAAATACAAAATGGAACACTTTGTGGAGAGCAACCAGCCATGATGGAATCCTGCATGACCTCTCCGTGCTGCATCTGTCTTTGTCTCTCCAAGCGATCTCTCTTTCAGCTGCTATGTCACATTTTATAAATATAAGTTTTTTCAGAAGACATTGCTTACACTGACTGCATTCATGGAAATTATGTTATACATTAAATATGTTAGAAATACAACGTGCACTAAATATATTTACATGTGGGATGATATTCATTGGTTGCAGTTCTAGCCAACCACTCAAACAGAGGGAAACACAAGGAAATAATGTCATATTCAGTATTTTCTACAACGAGGCAATGAATTTAGCCATCAACACTGAGATGTTTTTTTTTCCCACACAAGCTTCAACAAAATTGAAGCAACCAATAAAATGACAGAGACATAATAAAACATTTTCCGAGTCCTCAGGGAGGAATCCAACATTGCAATGTCATATCTGCTTTATAAAGTGTCTCAATATGATTTTGGTAAGCGCCTTAATGTAATATAAAACACCATGGGTCTAGATCAGGGGGAGAAAAAAAATCCCATTTACAAATTGTGTCCTCGTTTGTTAGTGGCACGGCACCTCAATTACCCAGTGAGCAGGTTTTTATTTATTCATGCAGACAAAGTCACGTATTCATGAGGATTAACCCAAAACTCGCTCATAGACTGGCAGGCACAGATTGCATATTTTACCATATGAGGAATAGCTGACGCGTTTACCCTCAGAAGATTGAGAGAAGGAAAGATGAGAGAATGAATGGCTGAGTGAGCTTTTGGGTCACTGCATGGTCAGTTTCACTAACTTTATTCCGATTTGTGTTTTCAAGAATATATAAGAGGGTATTATGAATAACGTGTGCAGTGGAGAGGGTTCTTGCTTTAGAGAGGTGAAAGAACATATGGTGCTATAGCTGAAGATAGGGAGAAGTGAATTTGAAACCCTATTTTATGTGACCCCCCCCCTGCGCATTGTATCGGCAAATTGCAAAGAACTATTTGTAAGGAGATGTTGCCTGAACAAATTCACTACATCCACATTCACAAACAAGCTGCGAAGGAAAACAGAAAATATGTGCGTCAATTCCCGTAACAAAAAAAGGGGGAAAAAAAGCCGTACAGTGTCAGTGAACGGCAACAAAATGCATTCCCTTCAGATCAAATGTACTCTCTACGGAAAATATCAAATCATCCTAATAGCCAAACTTCTCTTCAGAAATTGTTAGGGAAATCCTCTGTCCCCTGTCATATTACCCACATTTATCAGGATGCAGCATAGCCATTACGTCTGGGGGTTTATCAAATTATCTGCTTGCAGAATGGCCGAAAAGGGACACATTACAACCAGCCGACTTTGTCTGAGCCGCTGCAAAGCAATATTCCGGGATGCTGCAGCAACCAAAAGCAAATTATGGTGAACATAACGCAGAGTTCAGTGGAGCGTTAACAGAATGGATGGCCCTATCCTGAATTTCTATCTGTTGGGACAGATGTCCCTAAGTCCCTGTGACTCGTGAGGTGGACGGCCCTGTAAGCTATGGCAGATGCTCCAAAGGTAAGACAGATGGATATTTCTGGGGTTCTGTAAAAGTATGCACATTTTTCACTTTGAAAACATTAATATTAATCATCTGCATTGCAACAATAGTTATCTGCAAATCATAAAAGAATAGCAGAAATTCAAGATCTTGGAGACTGGAACTCTTAAATTGCAGAACACGAATATATAGAGTACAGTATATACACAAGTTATTTTATGAGGTAATGAATCTTTAGAATAACCAGAGGCAAAGAATCATTATTAGACGGTGCAGAAAAGCCTGTTTTTCACTGCTGACGACAGGAAAACGTTTTGTCGAAAGACGTTTGTGTTTCTTTTGTCATGAACCATGACGACAGAGCGCTCTAAAAATAATTCTGCTCCAAGCAGTCAATTAACAATATAACTCAAGAAAAGACATCTCTTCACTGCTTTCGATGAGCAGGACTGTCTTTGTGGCTGCAGCCGTCTGCGGGTGGATGAGTGGGCGTGTGTGCATGTGATAATGTATGCGCGTGTGCCTGCTATGTCCTAATCCAGGCTGCTGCCGCTGACAAGAAGCCAAAACCCACTCATTCACTAACACTATGCCTTCTAATGCACTGTGATATTGAGCTCGCATTGTTGGGTAATTGCCATTGATGGAGAGAAAAAAAGCACGCTATTTCATTCAACAGAATCTGTGGTAAACTGAAATCAATGAGACTGAATAGTGTATTATAATTTGATCGGATCACTGACGATCAACAATGACAACAAACAACAACGTAGAACAGAACTTTTTTTTCTTCTCTCTCTCTCTCTCTGTTTTTTTTTTTGAACAGATAAAGCCTCTCAGCGGCTTAAATGTTGCTCACTGTGGCCAGGATAATGACAGCGTATTGATCTTTTTAGAATTCCTTCCAACCCCGACACTTTTCAGCGCTTCACATTTATTTTGAAAAGCGGCAGTGACTCTATGTGAGTTCGGTTTTTGGAACGCTCCCTGAACGTTGGGCTGCTGTGTTTCGTGTTTGATCTCCTGCAGCAGGAGAACCACACTGGAGAAGGATCAACGAGTGGAGGCTTTCAAAGACCCTTAGGTTGTCAATGCTAGTGTTTTGTACTTGAGATTTCTGATCTTAGCTGTAGTTGTGCACCGTGGGAGGTTTGCTCAGCTACAGTGGATGTAGATCAAGGTGCGCGTGCGATTGTTTTTCAGTGCTTTCTTTTTTGTTGCGCCTGATGTGTGAAGTTCCCGCATGCACTACGCATGTGTGAAAATAATGGCGATTAATCAAGTAACCAAAATACCAAATAGGATTTTTTACATTTTTAATAGAACAAGGCCAGATATACAGAGGAGGGCAGAAAAGTAGGTCAGGTTTTAAGCTTCAAGTGTGATGAAGTTGGACTTTTAAATAAAGAACATTCCTTCCAACCATTTCCCCTTTATTCTCTACAGATTCACTACAATGAGCAGTTAGGAAATGGCTAGTGTTTCTTTTTCTGGCACATTTGTATTTTTCATGTGACTGTATGTTAGGTTTCACACATCTCTGTTCACAGATTGTTTTACTTTAAAGGCAAAACGGTCCCAAACTGATTTTTCTGCATATTTTTAGCAACTGTCTCTTCATTTCTTCATTCCTTTAGCTCGACATTTATTGTTTGTGCTTTTCTTCTTCATTGTGTGGTAAGGCAGCCATGACAACCATAAAGCATCTAACAAAGCTTCAAGGAAACACAAATTTTAAAAGAGAGCTTTTACTTATCAAATTTATTCAGCCCCTTCAGGGATGATTACAGCCGCACATTCAACATGGTAGACGTTAAGGTGTGAGAGGCGGTTTTCTACGGTGTGTTATACGGACTTGTAGTCCCTCAGTCACCCTTTATACTTCATGAAATAGAAGCCAGCATGAGACCCTGTGGCACCTCTGTCCACACCACCATGTGTTGCATTAAGGCAGTATTACGGCATGGACCAGTGACTCCCAGATGCGACAGCAGGGCTGATCATCAATTATTATACCTCAGTGGATCAAAATGAGCATATCTGCTTGTTCCAACATTCACAAAGCTGGCCCGTGGCAACTGAGCGACGGCTTAGTGCACCTCCAGCCCCCCCCCCTCTCTGTCCACCATCCCCTCTGCACCTGTGAGCCCGGCGACACCAGCCGGAGTCGGAGCAAAGGCGGTGGGACATGCCTCGAGACAACATCTGCCTCCCCTCGGTGACCTGCTGAGTTAAGCCAACTGCAGAATCAAGGGTATGCTCGTAGAGGTCCCTGATTTTATCATAACAAAGACTTTGCCAGTGCTGCTGCCTGTAGCGGGCTTCAGGAGGCGTTCCAGTCTATTTTTTGCAAGCACTTTGAACTCACTCTTTCTAACAGTGTCTGTCTTTCACTGTCTTGCCATTCTATCTAAAATGAACACCAAGGGATGCATCCAAAGAATCCTGATTTATGCCTGTGAAGACAAAAATCTGGATTTTTCACAAATACATTTTAGTCACAGATACATTTTAGAGACTTTGAAAATTGTCAGAAGATGTCATTCAGTTTGAGTGAGAGAAAATGGATGGATTGAGTTTGTGCAACACCACAGTGCTATTATTGGTCTGGAAACATTTAATTTCTTCTTGTTAACACAGTTCATCTGGCATATTCACAATCAGCTCTATGAAAATTTAGCTCTGAGCATGGGGGGGGGGCTCTGACAGATGTTTGACACTTGAAAGCCAGTGGGACCCTCGGCTGAATGGAATCAGGACAAATCAATGCAATCACGCAGGTGTCAAGGGAAATGGGGACAAAGGAACACAGTGTGTCTGGCTCGAGCCCCAGGTCTACTTGTGCATGGAAAGGCGGACAGCTGACTGACCTCACGGCTGCCATGTTGCCTAGAGGTTCCTACAGATGCCCCACAAAGGGCCCGCACACAAGTGTGGCATGAACCCGACCATGGTGAGCGATGTGCGGTGGTGATGAATGCCTTGGCTCACACACTGAGAAGGGTACACAACAACCCGGTTTGAGAGTTCAGTGTCAAGCCCCCTCAAAGCCCCCTGTCATTTTCTGTTAGCCCTAACATGTCCTGCAGAGCCTACCTGAAAATGCACTCCCTCATTCTCCCTCAGTCAAGTCCCATCTGAAAGCCCCGTCCTCTTTCTCTCCTTCTTTCTTTTGCCTTGCCACACACTCACTCCATTTGTCAGTGTTACCAGCCTGTGAGTGGTTTCTGAAGTGATTCATTTGTCCATGAATACCAATTTATCAACCAGTTAGTGCATACATTCATCGGAGGGGGTGCTATACAGTACGGAAGGAACTAATCCTGATCATGGATGCGCATTCAGCACCTGGATAAAAAGCACAGCGGTATCTAACAGCAGTAAAAAGGATGCAGATTAAGAACATACTGTATCCTCCATGCTTTATTATATTCCAGCCAATTGAATTAGCGTCTGGTAACTTCATCAGAATTCCGGTCTGACACTGTGTGCACGTGTGTGTGTGTGTGTGTGTGTGTGTGTGTGTGTGTGTACTATTACACATGAGATTTATTGCGATTTTATGCCCGTGCTTGTGAAATTAATGATTTCACAGGAAAATATTACATTTCTCGTGAATGACACATTTTACTTGAAATATGCTAATACGTGAAATATGGACAGATGGCATCATAGTTGTAGCCGTCTGTCATCATATCATTGATGTCATTGCAGCAATACTGCAGCTATCACTGTAAATTGCATCTCATCAAAACTGCAGTTTATCTCACTGTGAATTCTTATTGAAAAATATGCCAGAGAGGGAACGTGATTTTACATTGGTCACAGCATGCTGTTCCCAAATAGCAAATCTCTATTGTTTTTGTTCCTCCGTCTCCTCTGTCAGTACACTTGTGAAATTCATTTTACTCGGATGCATCAATAAATTTGCTCTTTTCAAGACAATAAAGCTTTAACACAGCTTTGTTATATGTTTCTAGCATGCCCTGCTGTTCTGCAGCATTTTGGGACAACGCAGGTCAATAACATTAGAGGCTGGTTGGAGATGGTGAAAATACAGCTCCTGTGATGCTGTGGTCTGCTCAGCCTTCAGGAGACATATTGATGCACAGTTATTTTGGTCAATAAGTCCTTCTGAGCAGAGGCCATCCTTATCCTTGAGACCGACTACATGTGAAAAATGAGAAAGGGATGAGACCATGCATTTTAATCTGTCTTTGGCGCTATATCTTGAGGGGGGGTAGGGGGGTAGAGGACTGTGTGTGTGTGGAGAGAGAAAAGAGAGCGATGCACTTCCTCTAACCCTATCTCAGCCTTACTAATGCTGTTGTTAACAATAAACCATAGCGCTGCTTACACTGAAATACAACACCTTCGAGCCAGGGCATAATAGCTTCATTGAAACACGAAGCTGGTTGACCTTTGGTCTTGTGGAAGAGCTCCAACGTATATATAAAATCTCAAATTGAGAGATTTCATATTGACATATTTTCATTTGTCCAGATGTTAAAAAACATTTCCCATCAGAGGGTCAAAGTAGACGGAGAGAGACAGATTTAATGTTTAGAGATGAAATGGGACTTTTCTATGATGTGATGCTTTGGGCTCAGGTTTAAAGTGGGAAGGGGGAGGTGTGTGTGTATGTCTCATGCCGCACGTGCGACTGGGGTGGGGTTGTTAGGTGGGATGGAGAAGTTTAATTGCAGGGTAAAATGCTAATGCTAACACACGCTCTAAAGCTGTAAAAAAAAAAGAAAGAAAAGAAAAGTAGTGGGATTTTTGTAAAAGGCTATCTATAACAAATGGCCTTGAATAAAACATTAGAACATCTATATTTTATAACTTCCCATGTTTTTCTCCTTCTTCTGAGGAGAGGGAAAGTTTCTGCTCTTTCAGGCAGGTACAACCTCAGCTCATCTCACTGTCAGGGTGGTGTGATTTCTGGGAGGCTATGGGGAGGCTTGCAGTGCCCACATCTGCAGTGAGAATTTTATTAAGAGCCAAATTCAAGTAAGTGCTTCCTAGCAGCCTGGTATCAGCCAGGTTGAATTAAATGCGATAAATACATATGCTACACAGCCTTTTTCACCATATGCCAAACACCATTAGCATGTAGTAAACAGCCTGCCTTTTCTGTTGATTTGTTGTTGTTTCTAATGATTCATATTTACAGCTTCTGAGATCATATCATCTAGATGGGATTGAGGACCAAAGCAGGTCACCTTTCTTGAATCGCGCACTTCACAGGTTTAATATGCAGTCCGAGCCATATTCCAGTTTAGGAATCACAGAGTCAGTGAAATGGAACAAAGTGAATTGCTGGCTGGGGCCTTTGAGCCTCTATCCTTGTTTGAAGTCTCTCTCTATCCCTGCCGAGTTCAGAATACATTGTCCAGAGACACGATCAAACTTGGCAGCTATTGATTCTTTCCCAAACCAGACACAAGACTTACTGAACATGTTAACAACTTCGGAATGAGTATTTTAATTGTACATGTCTTTGAAAAGCCCACTCAAGTCACAGTGTTGCAGAGTGAATTTGAAGCAGCAACCTTTGGACAGTTAAACATGGTGTATCCTGCCAACTTCCCTGTTTTTCTCTTGAAAAATAAGCTCGACTCTTTACGTATTCAAATCACATCCTGCAGGACACAGTAGGACATTAATGAATGCTGAAATAAATGCATTGAAGGATGAGTGAAATATCTAAATGACTACATGTTAATTAAAAAATATTTCATTTGCAAATTTCAGTTACAACAAAATTGTGACGTGCAACCAACTAATATTCTACCTTCAATCTACATAATCTTGATGATTTTAAGTTAATTTCAGCTCTCATAAAGTGTGTTATTTTCATCCAGACACCACACTGAGCCCCTTCCTATGGCATGATAACCGACTGTACAGTAAATGCCATGGACTCATTGACCTGAGATTTTTTAATATCCTTTGCTGGCTTGTCCTGTAGAGATCGGGATGATTGTACCAGAGAGCTCCTGTCTCAACTTCACAGAAGTCTTTGGCAGGGCAACAAAGACAGGGCCTAATACTCTGGAAAAGGAGGTTTCTAGCATAACACTTTGCAGTCGTTTGAAGGAGTATGGAGAGAGATTTCTGCAAGCTGAGTTGACTCCTCCAGATCAATAGCTCGTCTCTCTCTCCGAGACAACTGGTGTGGCATTTGAACCAGATAAAACAAGGGTTCCCCTCCACCTCACCTCTGAGAACTGAGCACTTCCACCAAATCCCAATCGGTAAAGAAGGATACAGATGAGTCCATCTAAATCCCCCTCTGACTCAGCTATAGACCCCCGGCAGTCAAAAAAAGGCAGAATGGGGGGGAAGAAAAACTCTGAAAAATCTAAAATCATCTTAAAAGGAAAGGTCCAATCTATGTAGGTTAATACTCACTGTTGCTTCATTTAGCTCTGTTGCAGGCCCACTGGGGCAGCTGTAAAAAGTTCTGGGAGCCAGAAGGCACAAAGGCTTTTATTTATTTATATGAGGGAGAATATATAGCGAGAGGCAAACTCGTGCAAATGATGTGAAAAGAAGGACTCTGAAAACGTTATCTTGTAGATTGTGGGATAACTGCAAGAAAAGGAATATGCTGCATTACCATTTTATGTGCAGCATGAATTAAATATCCACAAAGCAGCTGAAATATCTCTGGTTACTGGACAATATCTAAGGTCACAATGTGAAATAAGTGAGAAATGCTTCCTCCCATCTTTCAACAACCACCGGTAAGCTGTATCCTTAAGCAAGGCATTTCATTCTTAATTACTTTAGTAGAGCTTCTCATTTGTCAGCAGCGGCAGATGATGAGATGGGCTGGCAGGAGTAAAAGGTTGCCCTGGCTGCCCTGCAGTGTGTAAATGTGGAGAAGGGCATCTCTATCAAAGCGAATGCCTGCTCAGCTGACTTTACATGAATAAAAGCTGAAAAAAAAATCAAGCCTAACAGACTTACAGCAGCTCATCATCTTTCTAACCTGTGGTCAGCCAATTATCCTGATCTTGCAACAATGTTGGACTTTCAGCTCTCTGAACAAGGGTCTTCTACTCCTGTGCATGTCAGCTAAGTCTTTCCCCCTGGTCGCTGATGACATTGTAACACTAATTACAGCTAATTGTTCTATGCTGAATGGATTTAGTCACATTGCAAATGATATGCCATTGGTCAGTGTCACAATGTTTCCACAGAAAAATTCAATGGGGAATGGAAATTTGCACAAATGAATGTAATTAAGAAGCACATTCATTACTTCTAATTGCATATGAGAACCATCAAAGTGAGATTGGACTCATATGAATAATTAACACCACTAACTGTACTGAACACTATGGCCTTGTTGCCGTCACATTGCGTGCTAAAATACCACCATGAATGACAACGTGTAAGGTTGCAGTTTATCGCCCAGGCCTGTCCTGCTTAGTTGCAGCATTCCAATCACAGCCACCCCCCTCACCCCACCCGTGCTTCCTGATGAAATCCCTTTATTCATGGGCAGATTGTGTCTAGACAGTTGAGTCCCTTTCTTCGTGCGAGTCCAGCATTGGCTACCAGACGTCAGGGGTAGAATCGAAGGTTTGAAGAGAGTTAAAAAATCCCCCACTGGTCCCGACGTGTTTGGCACACTAGATCGAGTCAAGTGGCCTTTTCCAAAGACAAGAACAAGGGCAGTGTAAATCAGTCAACTGGAAACTCAGTCTGAGAGCCATTATGAAAATGTTGGACCTACAGAAATCAAAGAGTTGAGAACTTAACCCCCACAGAATATGAACTCAGCAAGCCTTTAATCAGATTATTTGTCCACTGGCATCAGGATTTATATAATATGCTGTAAAAGCCTTCCAGAAAAATATTGCAAAGAATTTGCCTGAAAAAGACGAAATGCAACAACTGAGTCTTATATTTGATGAAGACATATCTTTTTGTAGAGACAAAGTCTCTAGTTTTATCATAATACACCGTGCATTTAAAACTTTAATCTTATTATACTTGCAGTGTTTAAAAAGGATTGGCTTATCTTAATAGCAGATTTGGATCTTAGAAAGACATAGGTGTAAGCTGGTCATTTGAAAGCCATATGCCAGAGATTAAGATACGGCACTATACTGCACAGCTTTTTACCGTTGTGTCCAGAGACTAATGCACTGTCTCTAAATTGCCTTTAGTGAGCTGCTTGTACGTGGGCAAAAATGCAACCTTTTAAATCCCTCAACTCCAACAACAGCAGAAAGAAATAAGTATATTACAAATTGTCCTGAGAACAAAATTGTGTATTATCAGAAAAATATGAAGGATTTAGACTCAGGGATTTGCTCCTACTTTCCTGCACTTAGTTTGAGGGCTTAGTGCTGCTCGATGTTCATGACATGACGATTCCCATCATTCAGCAAAAAGGCTTTCAGGACTTCATTAAACCTGCAACAGCACAGCTTGTCGAAAATTAAAGAAATAACGACAGGATTTAATTATTCTATGTTGCTTAACTGATCACAAATGCACTGAGGCCATAACAACGGACGAAAGACAGCAACAGAATCAACAGGACATGATGTATGAGACAAGATGGATCACACGGATCAAACCGGTCACCTCTGAGAACAACAGAAAAGGTGAAAGAAGAGGTCTGAGGATTTGAGTCTGAAACAGGAGAGTACCTGCTTCTCGACGGAGGGAGGAGATGCATCGCATATCATTATGCATTCCTGTTTGTGATGTTTTGATGAATTGTTGCAATTTGGCCAAAAGGGACAGATACAATTCATCACGCCTAATTGTTCTAGATGTGTAGCTCTGTAAAACCCATCTGTCACGCACACCGGTGTCGGACCTAAAAACATACATGATAATGATATTAATTTGCAGCTTTTATGTATGTGTCGCGACAGATGAGGAAATATCAAAACCTTTGGAACAGTGTGTGACAGAGGAGATGACAGCACAAGACTGATGGTAGTGTGGTGAAGTAAGCCTGGAGGGGGAACCAAGAGCCCATAAAATGAGCAGCAGCCTAACTCATAAATAATAGAAACATAAAATGTCATATGAACTTTATTTCAAGAGTGGGTGGTCTAATAAAGATGCAGGTTTAAAGAGGAGTTGGAAAATTCATTGTCATAAGAAGGCCACATGGTTCGCCTTTGGCACAGACAATTATTCAGTGCAAGTTGACATTCAGGTTTGAGCCGCAGCACCTTCACAAAACAATACCACATTTAAGTCCTGAAATTCTTCCCACCGTCACTTAAGTCTTTCAGCCTCAGAGCCCTATTTCTTCCCCCTCCCTTGGAGTCACTCCATCTCCTCTCCCCTCTTTCCACTTTTCCTTGTTCTTTCTGCTTTACAAATTGAGACGACATGATAAGAGATTGCCACCACCATGCCAGCCCTGGTGCTCATTGATAAAACCATATCTAATCCATCTTAGGCCCCCCTCTGTCACCAACACACTCATCTCTGAGACGGTCAACATGCACAGGATCCATCTCTCTTTCTGAACCAAGCAGCACAGAGTCAGAGTTTATCTCTCAACTTGTGGAGAGGGAAAATGGAGCCACACCACTTTCAATCTGTCTACAAATGATGTGAGAGCACGAGTGCCCGTGTGTGTTAAATCAACAAATCCAAAGGCAAATCAAAGAACTCTACTTGTGACTTCACAGTTGGTCTGAAAATGTTCAGTTTGAAGCCTATTGTTAATCAAATTATACAAATATTAATACAGGCTTCATGTATAACTCAGATATCTGCAAAGGAAAGCAATAAATATCTCCAAGCTGCATAGGTCTACATCCACTTCAGAGAAATAATATATATGATGATAACAGTGGGCAAATCGCTTCATACACAGGGCAAGAATTACATTAACTTTTACGTCACTTGGTGTGATAAGGTTAGAGGACCATTAAGGGGTGCTTTGTGGTCAAACAACTAAAATGACTTTTCTAATATCAAACTGTTAATATTAGATATTATTACACTCTGCTAACAGAAGTTATTCTGTTAGCACTCTGCCCTGATTTCTAATTCAGCAATTTGTAAAAGTACACATGCAATTGCTACAGTAGCATGGTCCTCAATCTAAACCTAATGCACTTCAACAAATATTACCGCAGGGGGAAAGTGGGTAATAAGTGCAGTATTTGAGTAAGTTTATGAAGTATGAGATGTTTGTGTCACTGAATATTAATGAGATGATGAGCAATGGCCTCTGTATATGAATGAATCACTTATATGAATCACTGCTGTCACCATGGTGAATACATTACAGAGAACAGCTGGGGAAGGAAGGGTTTGATCATTAGATGTATGTGTTTATATGGGGGTTCATACACGTGCCTGGTGTACAGATGTCTCTGTGCATGTGTGTGTGTGTGTGCGTGTGTGAAGTGTGTGAAGAGTGGGAGTGAAAGGGGGGGAATATGCAGGTCAGCTAGTGAGGCTGGAAATCATGTACAAAAAAATAGATTTCTTCCTGCAACTCGCAATATCCTGTTATCAAAAATAGAACAATCACGAATGGGACGGACCTTTGCATGGAAATGAGCGGGGAGCCATCGACGGGATGTCACCCATCTTGTCTAATGTCTAACAAATGCATTCACAATCACACTCGCACTGACATCCTGGCCCCGGACCTGTCAGCGCAGCTGCTCGGAGGGAACATGCACCAAGGACTGTTGTCTCACTTACAGCTATGACACGATAGCTACACTGCACATAGAAGTATGCAAGGCAATCTATTTCAACCAGTCCTGTTGAGTTTCCCAGCCGAGTAATATTTTATTTATTTATTTATTTTTCCTTTTTTTTTTTTGACAGGTAACTCTGAGTAATGCCGAAAGCACCCCTACCAGTATTACACTGGAGCAGCAGCGAGCATGAAGGTCTATCCCCATCTGAGCCTCCATGCATACAGCAGGGTTACCTCTAGAAACTCATACACCTGGACACAAATATCCAGTTTTAAAATGTGGGCTGGTGGGTGTGTTGTGGTGGGGGCCCTATGTGACAAGGACACATTGATGAGGGACTCAGAATAGCCTTGTTCATGTTAAGGTAGGGCAGAATTATTTCAGCATCATTGGCATGCTACTGGTGCACAGCTCTGGATCCACCCCACCACTGGTGGGAAAAAAAGGCCTCCTCTGTGATGCGTCTTAAGTATCCTCCTCTCTTCCCCCCAGCCACTTATTTGAGCAATAATTTTAAAAAAGAATTCTGTTGTATATGGATGAGGACGGAGTTGTGCAGCCGTACGTTCAGTGGAGCTTTTTATGGAGAACATCACTGGGCAGTAAGCCATGCAGTGACAGCTGTCTTGTGATTCATTTGAATAAATTCAGCAACCCAGTTCCAACTTCAGAGGTAAAAAAAAAAAAAAAAAAATTCCCCTTGCGATGTTAAGCTTAGCACTGGACAACATTAAAAAAAAAATAAAAAAATCTAGCCATACAAAATTCATTGTCAGTAATAAAAGCACAATTGTGCAAGTTGCACCTCTGATATTATTCTATGCTCCCCTGACAACATATTAACTGCTTGTTTTAATTAAATTCGCTTCGTTTATTTGCATATCTCATATGACTGGGGTGGGTTTTTGTTTTAAATCCCGACATGAAAAAATGATGCATGTACCTGGGATTTATTTTCCTCTACGCAGAAGCCCTCTTACAAAAAACAAAAAGAAAAAAACTTGTTTCCTACTTGTATCTGGCATTAAAAGCAGCACATTCAATTACACCATTCACCAATTATTTAACAGATAATGGTCTTTGGTTATTATGTGTCTGTGAGGCATGTGTGCCATTATGACAGTCAGAACTGTAATCTCAGTAAAATATTTTACTGTTGAACCACACAGATGGCCAGTTGTACAGTCATCTGTGAAAAAATGCAAAAATTATGGATTTGCTTGCTGTCTAAGAAGAGCAGGATGCTGTACTCACTGGATTCTGGGTCTGAGTTTCCATCTCCCTCGGTGCGACTGTTTGGTGATGTTTGCTCATAGTACTCCTCCTGGGGGAAGCTGAGGGGAAGTGGCTGAGTGGTGCTGGCCGTGCTGCTTGGCTCGGGGTCTCCCAGCCCGCTGTCACTACAGCTCTCCTGGGAACCGTCTGGAAGATGGAACGTCACACGGCGCTGGGTCTGGAGAGCACCAAACAAGAGGGAAATGCTCTGTTAGACCCTACTCAACATTGAGCCAAAATGAACCAAAAAAAACAAAGCATACAACCAGAAACCAATACAGTATAGCTGTGCAATGCAAGTGAGCGTGGAAAACAAAACGTGGAATTGTTTTCTGTCCTGGCTCCAAAACGGTCAAACATGATCCCCATTTACACATCTGTCTAGATGCAACCTGGCCCATGAAGTAGAACAGAACAAAACAAACAGGCACTTGGCCTTATTGTGCAGCTTTGAGCGAAGCATTAGCTGTTTGTCGTGGCATCATGTGATACTTCTATGTGCCACTGCAGGATAAGAGAAATAAGAATAATATGTCCATTTGTCAGGTATACTCAGTCAACAACAGCACCAAGAAAATCAACTTTATTAGTCATGTAAATATCTGCTTATTCTGAATTGGGTGCAAACCACACATTTTGAACACAATGTGACAGTAATAATGAAAGGTTGTAGGATAATCAAAAAATAATGTTTCCTTCATTGATAATGGGTGATTGCAGATGAAAGAAGCACATTTAAAAGACATGCAGTGATGGTTCACCACTCCGTCAAACACACGATTGTATAAAATGAAATGTCCTGCAACTTTTTGACTCTCTATCTTGTAGCTACAGAACCCATCATTTCTGCATTTTGTAGGAAATCTTCATCTGAAAGCCCTTTAGTTTGAGCCTCTCTGATACTTAAGATATCTCTGACTCTACACTAAAGAAACTGGCGATCAATAGCCTGGTGTGATAACACCATTAACAGCACATTTTGGAAAAAAAAACAAAACCAAAAACCAACCAGCAAACCAGCAAGTTTTCTCCGATACGCATATACAACAGTACCAGAACAAATATAAGGAATCTTAACACCCCTCCACTTATTAAAGAGTATAAGAGCCCAACCTTGAGGAACAGCAGTTTTTAAATTCAACATAATTTTTGCAACGATATTTCTGTCTCAACAATGGAGAGTCTTGTTTAGCAAAAATCTTTAGAACCATGCCCTGTCACTCCAGCGACTATTAAAGACACTGTTATTTGTCATTTGTATCAACGTCTCACATGCATCACAGCATCCTAGGTGTTCCTGCTGCTCCCGCAGCGAGTCTTGGCACACCACCACTGACAAACAAAGATTATTAATATCATCACGAGCGGTGACAACAATGCTCTTTTATGGGTGAATGAGCACTGTACAATGGCATTTACAAGGGATATCCTTCGATAATTGTATCAAGTGTTGTTGCTGTTACATTCCCAAAGCAAAATCCATCATTCTCACCTGTTTTAAGGAGGGAGATACACCCAAACTGCCTGCTGTCACCACCGGGACTAATTGAAACAGTGACCTCATAACCCAAAAATGATTTCTGGTCTGTTGAGCCTGGTAAATTATGTACTTTTCAGATAATAAACTGACTCTAAGATTTATAATTGAGACTTCCCGACCCGATAATAGATGGGATGTGTATTAGCAGCTTGAACTATGTCCTAGTTTTCCCTTCTCACCCAGTTTAGACACAAAAGAAGTGGAGATGTGTGTGCAGGCTGAGACTTTGATTTGTAAAGTCTTGGGGATCACAGGAATGTGGGCATTTTCTTCTGAAGGTGCGGGCCTCTTTGATTTCTCTGGAGGTTTATAGAAGTTCACGTTGCGACCTTTCTTTCGAGCTAAAAAAGAAAACACATGCTCTATGTGGTGCACGTCAGCAATTCCACGAGAAAACAAACCACAGCCCGTTGCAATCATTCACATTGCGAGGCACACTGGGTAATCTGTGGGCATGGCGGATTCAATTTTTCGACTTCCCGATGTATGAAACATCTTATATCTTTGTTTAGAGTTGACTTGGCTTTGAGATAATGCCTGTTAAACTGAGCACAATGTGCCAGTGATATATAGCATATACCATAGCTTGAATTCATGTCTTCATACGACACCCACATTCCCTGGGTAACATCATACTGCATCACACTGTATATGACATAAAACACATAAAACATAATTATGCTCTCAGCTTTGGTTATTGCTGTGACTTTTATTCGTGCCATTATTCAAACTGATAAGGGATTTTTACTCAAGAGCAAATACAACCATGCGTAGGGCCTTTCCCCCGTCTCTATGGCAATAAAGGCAATATGCATGTTCTGAATTAAAAACATCATTAACACATACTCCTTTAAGCTCAAAGGAGAAGATGTCTCTGTACAAACATATTTTTCCTTAGCCACGAACGTGTGCAGATGAAGCACTTATTGTTCTTTGATACGGCTAAACAAGGCTTGGAAAACAGGCGAGAGGCAGAGCGAAATAAAGTCTGGCACTAATGAAGGACAAACTGCCAAAAACAAGTGCACAAAAAGCTTCATTTAAAACCTATCAGAGAGGGTTGACTAACCTAAATCCACACAATTAGCACCCTGAAAGCATAACTGAGTGCTTTTCAATACTGTGATGTTGAAACAGCTAGCTAAATATTCTATTTACTTGATTCATCTAGATCCTGAGGCCACAAATCTTTCTGTGAGTGTGTGTGTGTGTGTGTGTGTGTGTTTGAGTGTATGCTTGTAGAGAAAAAGACAGAGGAGAAATAAGGAGAAAAGGAGGGGGGGAAAGTGCATGCAGTCAAAAAACAGAAACAAACACACACAACCTTCAACTCTTGGGTGAGAGCAGATATAAAACCTTTTTTGGCTGCTCTTGTTTCTGCTAGGAAAATGAGCAAGAAAAGAATTTATGCTCCTGAGCGCTGAATTTATTTTATTCACCATACATGCAGAGTGATGAGCAGCAGCTGAGAAGTACGGTAATCCTGTCTTTTTGTCCTGCGTGTGCTGAGGCATCTTCCTCTTCCAAATGAGCTGTATGTCTAAAGTCTGGTATGGAAAAGCACTTTTTTTTTCATCCCCTCTCCTCACACAGTTCCATCTTTCGTTTGACAGAAAGGAGATGGATACCTTGTTGGCAAATTCGTATAGCTCTGCGTGCCATGTTTGCCCACGCTTTCAAGTCGTCTAAATATCTACTTGTTCTCAAACAGCGTTGGCAGCTGTTTCTCAAATTACTGGAGGATGCACGCAAAAGCAAAGTCCAGGTTCCAGCGAAAGAAAGAGCCCACTTATGCAGGCTTGGCAGGCCGACAAAAAGCACGCTTCTTCTCCACACGACTCTAATTATTGGAAACTTGCTCCAACAATGGCATCCAAAATCTATTAGAACAAACAGCTGTCCGTGACAATTAGGACACAATCATTTTGCACGGGGGACTGTCTTCATTTTTAGACTGCTGTTTGTTCAAGCCTGATCCAGTTGATGCCAGATGTTAAGAAAAAGCCCAATTTGATTTTTGATGCACTCACTGCTAAGTCGTTTACTGCTACAATATTAATTACAATTAAATGCCATTAATGAGACTTAAATAAATAAAAGTTTTACTCTCCGTGGTAATGACTGATGTGAATAAAACATTAATGTTGGAAGGCAAACATGGCAAACAAAAACAAACATTCACAGCGGAGTCAAGGTGAGTGTTTTGCTAAGCATTATCACTTATTTAAAGAAGCTGCCAGGAATCCATAAAGCAAAGACAAGCTGTGGTAAGAGATATCAAGACCAAACAAAGCCCGTTCAGCCAGATAAAACACTGCCTTGAGAAGTATGTACACAGAGATAAAATGAACAGGGGAGACACGTGCCAAGTTCTACCATATAACAAGCCAGCCAATCCGAAAACATTCCCTCTGGTAACCACCCAGACAATAGGCAGATGGGGCTAGATTCATGGGTTACCGGATTAGGAGTCCGTTATATTTAGATTTGGAGGAGAGGAGGCCAAGTGGCTGCAACCTTGTCCTGTGGTAGGCACAGTCTCTTTGATTTTTTCTTCTTCCATTTTCATTTCATACACTTGCTCCCCAACTAACACTCTCTGGAAACTGCAAGAAGAAGTCGCCGGCACATGAGAAGGACTTGGCTGACAACCACCTCACTTTGAGTGATAAACAGGGACCACTTAGGAGTGAATCAGGGGAGATTGGCTCTGCCATTTCAGATAAGGATCAGCTTGCGGGCACACCTAGACCTGCATAAATCTCTTCAGAGGAGATGGTGATTTGTCATGTCGCAGATGTCTTATATGGAGAGTGAGCGAGGTAGTGAGAGAGAGAAAACAACGGCAACGACAATGTATTTATCCTAAAAATGCAGCCCCACATGTCCCTGTTCGGTTTGACATCGAGATTGTGCACCATCTGCTTTTGCATTGCCAGGCGTGTCCTTTGGTTTTGTACATGCTGTTCCAAAGCCTCCTTTTTATGTATGAGGTGATATGCCACTGTGTGTAAAATGACGAGTTAACAGGAACATGCAAGAAGGAAGTGATTCCATCAAGTGGCAGTGAATTTTGAGTAACCAATTTTTTTTTTTTTTACAAATTACAACTGTGACTGATTCATCAGCTCTGATGACAGTGTCTGTGCAATGTGAACTGTAGAAACAAGTCATATCTATCTATCTATCTATCTATCTATCTATCTACCTACCTATCTATCTATCTATCTATCTATCTATCTATCTGTCTATCTGTCTATCTGTCTATCTGTCTGTCTGTCTGTCTGTCTGTCTGTCTGTCTGTCTGTCTGTCTGTCTGTCTGTCTATCTATCTATCTATCTATCTATCTATCTATCTATCTATCTATCTATCTATCTATCTACCGACCTACCTACCTACCTACCTACCTACCTACCTACCTACCTACCTACCTACCTACCTACCTACCTACCTACCTACCTACCTACCTACCTACCTACCTACCTATCTATCTATCTATCTATCTATCTATCTATCTATCTATCTATCTATCTATCTATCTATCTATCTATCTATCTATCTATCTATCTATCTATCTATCTATCTATCTATCTATCTATCTATCTATCTATCTATCTATCTATCTATCTATCTATCTATCTATCTATCTATCCATCTATCTGTCATATAATATTGGAGAGCAACAAAAGCTAAAGAAGTTTGGACTACACACGGTGCTGTGTTTTTAACTGTAGCTGGATTCACTGCTAAAACTAGAAAAAATGAATGGAAGGAGCATATTATTGTGCAAAGAGCAGGTGAGGTTCATACAGCCCCGCTCTCACTGACCAAAAACTGGTGCAAACATGAACTGCAGGATAAAGGGAATGATCCAAACACCAGAGAGGAAGCAGAGGGTGAGATGGATCGCACAGCACAACTGGATTTAATGTTAAAATGTGGCTCATGAATGAAATGCCCTTGAGCCGCGATTAATATTTTACTTGCACATGCAATCACACAGACAATTGAAAGTAAAGACTAAACAGAGTGCTAGATACCCTGCAACTGCAGTCTCTCTTGGTAGCAAAACAGGGAGTAACTTAAAAAAAAAATCTTCCATTGTTAATTTCTCATTGTTAGTTGAGAACAAATGTCTATTTTCATTCTAACAAAATAATGCAGTTTCAGAAGAATCTCAACAACAACTTTTGACATGTAAATAAAATATGGGAAGATATAAAACTTAAGAGCCGGGCAGTGAAACAGATGAATAATTGCTGGTTGATAAAAACCTGCCCTCTACAAATATTTATGTAGTTTGCACTAAACCTAAATATTAAATATAATTGTCTTAACATTTACCCCAGAGCAGCTCTGCTGAAGACACATGGTTTTGAGGCTATCAAATTCTCATAACAAGCAAGGAAGATCTTGATGTTCAGACTTATTGGAAGTTGAACTTACTCAAAATACAGAAAAAAGTCAAATAAATAATAAATAAAAGACACAGCTGCACAGGGTCGTGCACTACAGATGCGGGGAAATGAGGAGAGTGCAAGACTTACATTCACAGAGGTTATCTTGCCAAGTTGACAGGCCTCCTGCAAAGACAGAAAAACAGTCACGTCATTGCCTGACTGTAACTCTACTGAGGATTTACTGTGGAAAGGGATATTTAGAACACACAAAGAAAACTGCACTGGGAACCTTGCAGTCTTTTAAAGTCAGTCGGAGTTCACAATTGACAGCCGTGTAGATTTGGGTGTTTAAAGCCCTTTTTCTTTAAGGCTGTAACAGAGATTTAGGATACATATCGATTCCTTTCTCAGACGCAGAGTTTGTACAGCACTTTTCTGTGCAGAGTACACACCCTATCCTCAGAAATGTAAAGAATAGGGCAAACCTGACATCCTGTCAACACAAGCCATACAACTGACACTTTGATAAAGATGTTTTCTCTGCATGTCAGGGAGGAAAGTGAACAGAATATCAAATGAAGCATCAAAAATTAACAATAAACAGCGACAAGCTTCTAAATTGGGAACAAAAGACACCCGCAAGCCTGCAAAATAGCATCCTCTCTCTGGGGACTGAGATAACTCACAGAGAGATAAGAGTATTTAATTTTTAATCACCAATTTTGTTTTCTTTGTACTGTGTATAATAATCTGAGTACATGACTTGATTTGCAAAGAAAATAGAAAGAAATCTGGCAGTGAGGAGGCACTTAGACAGGGGAGATGCAGGGAGGACTGCTGGAGTGGAACGGTGAAACAATGAACGGGAAACAAGTTCATGTCAACAGATTATCCTGCCATAATTGTTCACCGAGGGATGCTCCTACTGACTGAGTGATAGAGTGATGCACACAAAGCATTTCATCAAACACATAATGGGGCTTTGTGGTGGACAACTAAACCAAATTAAAAAGTGAAGGTCTCCAACTTCTGACAAATAATTGGCCAGCACAGTGGAAAACTATATGTGTGTGTGTGTGTGTGAGTCTCTCTCTACACACACACACACACACACACACACACACACACACACACATATATATATACATATATATATATATATATATATATATAGTTTTCCACTGGTGAGACAGACACACTTATGACAGTGTGTCTGAGCTCCCAGACACACAGCGTTCAGCCCTTACTCATGACATTCAAACAGGTAACAATAAGCAAATGAACCACTGCAGATAGCATTAGCTGCACCCCACGGAGTGTTTAGCGAAAGAGTGAAACAATGGACTTACATGTCACAATGTTTTCAATAACTATGTAAAACTTTATAATTACACACAATATGCCTAGGTTATGTTATGTTTCTCATCCCTATTAATATCCTCTACCCTTGCCTTAAAATGTCTAATTTATGCAGTACTATTATGACTGGAATTGCTGCAGATCTAACCCTTACAGTATAAAGTATTCGATAAGGAATGAACATCAGCGTCTCTTCATTATTTAATAAGAGTATAGAAAAATGGCAGAGCTTTTTCTTCTTTTTTTTGCATTTTTAAACACACTGACATTTGTCAGGTCTGTTTGAGGACTGGCTCATTTGCATCCACTGACTGGTCATTTAAAGCAAGATTTTACTTGAGGCTGCCATCAGGCAGTTGTTTCTTCACCAAGTAATGTTTTATTCAACATCTCGTGACACGTACTTCAAGTTAGAGAACTTGCCAACCAATTAAATATATGATAATGTACATGAGGGATCTGAGAAGGTGACCTGTGGTCGTCTCATATTTAGATGACATTCAAAATAGTAGTTGTACATCTGATTGCTCCAAACCACAATATGCAATTTTTCTCTTTTTTTCACCCCCCTTACTCGGTATGGATTGGTCAGTGACCTTCTCTCTCTGTGTGTACACCTCTCAAACTAGCAGTTTCAAAGCACCCACATGCAAGCCTGGGAGAGAGTTATGCTTAAGATAAGTGCATTTGTTGGTGAACCACATCAAAGTACAGAGGGATGTCTTAGCGAGCAAAGGCAGTGGAGCTCGAACCAAGCCTTTGATCACCCCAGGCACTGTGATCATTAAAATATTGGATAAATAATTGATTAAAAACACCAGACCTTATTGTGCTCTTTTTCTGTATCCAAACGCATCCCAATTTGAGACTGTAGCTGCACAATGAATAAATAACAAATGTAGGTAGAAATGAAAGGAACATATAGCGGATGCTGTAAATCTGCATTGCATGCTTTTACACAATGTATGCAAATGATTAAATTTGATATTGTTGCAGTGTGTGAAGCACATCCTGACTTCAGTGCAGCCTTCCCAGTTCCCCGGAGTTGCTTAACTGCTGCAACAATGCTTTTTCCCTCTTAAGGTCTGTGCTGTGGCGCAGTATGCTGGCAAAGAGGTAGAGGGACCGTTAATAATCAAAAGACACAGCCAGAAAGTAGGTAAGACTATATTCTTACTGTGGGTAGGTGACTGAAGGCTAGCTAATATTACATCTATGATACAGACTGAGCTTCCAGTGAACTAAAACCGAGCCGACCGGGAGAGAAAAACGAGCCTGATGTGTGCATATCAGGGATATTGAAAAGAACATTTTCTGGCAGTTTTTATACATAGACTGGTAATTCAATCTCCCTCAGCACATACACATTTACATTTAGAGTACAAAATTAATCTAGATTAATCAAGATTTATTCTATTTCCAATTTGTGACACCCGACCAGAGAGTTTTCTACTTTTTTACCAGTACATACCCCTCAGGATTAAAAGAAATCCTTGTAGCACATCATTTTAGAGGCAAGCTCTATGTGAGGCACCAGCAGGCCCACACAACACCAGTGCGTGTAAAATGGCTAAGAGAATGGATGGATGTGATGCTTACAAAAGTTAACCATTTGTACCAGGTGATGAGGAGGCAGTAGTCACTCTAAGTGAGTGACGGAGCTGTCTCAGTTAATGCAAAGTCCGTTGATGTAAAGCTTCACCAGTATTGCTTCATCAATTTTTGAAGCAAAAAAAAAAAAATCACTGCTGGCAGCCTCTATACGTCGAACTAATCAAACTTATTTGCACCAAAGGAAAAGTAGCCAGAGGTGCTGTTTCTAGAGACTGACGTCGTTTAACACATTGCCAATCAAATAACCACCTCCGGGTTCCCCAAGTCTTGTTATTCCAGTTTGTTGGATGAGATTTCCTCCTGACCTCTATTAACTTAATGCCACAGAGGTGTGTCAACATGAGATTACTTCGGAATAACAAGAACCAATATTCATCAATCTCATTTTCAGCATTTACAAACCAGTGTCAGAATGATCTATCGGCTTCACAAGGACATTTCCCTCCAAGTTTAAATCATGAATCCAGTGGTTAGCAGAGCAAAAAATGAAATCTGATTAAGAAAGAGATAAAAAAATTAATATACATTTTCTTTATTTTCTAACCATGAAGTTTTTATCATTCTCATACCAATTTTATTACTTGCTAGTTAAAGTCAGAATTTCTTTGCATGCAATTCCTTCCTTCTCTGTTCTTTTGGGATGAACATTGTTAGATACTTTTACTTTCTTTTGAAAACACTTGGTAATTGAAACTTTTTTGCTATTAATATCCCATCCCTTTTATTTCAAAGCTGAGATTTACTCAACTGAATTTTTAACTGAGCCAGCTGACCTCTGCAATCTGTCAGCACTGAAACAATATTGCAATATAAAACCACACGGACTCCTTTTCATTAGCAACAGGTTCAAAGTTTGACAGAGATAAAAAATCATGACGCTCCCTTGCAGTTTGTGAGAATAATTTAAAGAGTGTATGATGTTATAGCTTCAAACTATGCTGACAGCCTTAAAAGCTCTCATCCCTTGGGGTCCCCTTGCTCCTGATGGTTAAAGACTAATGAGATCTGCTGCTCCCATCTCAGCCTCTGCACATCACATTGTGTACATACCTTTGAAGGTGGGGAGAAGCACCAGCTGAGATACAGAGACATGAGGCACGCTGGCTGGCCCCAGTCTCTGGAGCTGCCAAAGCTTGCCCTCGCGTATCTCACATTTGTTCTGACTTTGACTCTGGTTCATTGGTGAGACTCACTACAGCACACTGTCGTTCAATTCAGCCAGTCTCCCTGCCTGAACTCTGAGAAAATAATGGTCGGGCAGGTCTTGTCAGGACTACTCCGAATTCCAGAAATGTCAGGGCAGTGCCATAGTCTACGACTTAAGCAGTTCAGAGACAGTGGGAGAGACCCACTGGGCTGGTTCTCAAGCGGTCATCCCTGTGGATGCGATGGATGTGACTGAATTCATCAATAAGGGAAAAGTGACAGCTCTGTCAGGTGGCAGTATCACCATCGCACTCCGAGAGACATATGCACATGTTCCACAAATATTCACAGTGGAAAAACTTGGGCGTGCACGCCATCTGCTAGCGTGCGCAAGCACAAGAGATGTGAATGCCTCAGCCAAGAAACAGTGGACAGGGTTCAAGTTTACATCCCTTGTATTTCTGGCAAACGCAGCAGTCTTAGACAGCTCGGTAAAACTGTTGCAAACAAAACACCTCCTCATCAAAAGGGGCTAATAAAGTCTTCAATACACTTAAGTGTAGTCTTAGATAAATAGAATCCCCATTTCCTCCTGCATTGGTGTTCTGTTGTGCAAAGAGTATTGATGTGCTTATTGACATTCAATAAAGGGAAACCCTCTCAGCAAAGCGCACAGGGGTGGTGTAAATCCTGCACACTTCTTGAGTGTGCACCAGCAGCAACTTTCCCTTTAATACAATTACAAGACAGCCATAATGTCACAGCATGTTTGAGCCAATTTTGATTTACAAGTGGACAACATGTTGCCTTTTCATCAGCTTATTATTATTAAGTGGTCTCTGTATGTCTTTCCTCAGGACGACCCCCCCCTCTTGCTTCACTCTTAGTGAGGTATTGATCCTCCCATGTACCAGCCCCTCCTGATTTCATTAGGCTAGCTGCTGTTAATTACTCCACACTCTAACCTTTTGCTGTTTCATTTGGACCGACAAATTGGGTGAATTAAAAAAGGGAGGTGGGAAGAGGAAACGAAAGAAAAGGGGAATGGAGGGGGGGGCTGCTACCAGCTGTGGTGATGGACCCCCCCCCTACCACCACCACCCCTCTGCGGCAGTCTTGTCGGAATCCCAGGCGGCATAATAATTAAAAAAGTTCATCAATGTTCTCTTTGCTCATCAAATTATGCAGAAGGAGGCTACTCCGGTAATTGTTGCAGAGGATTCATTTATGACAACCATACCGGCTACATCTAGTGATGGTGTCTGGGGACTTGAACAATTATGCCTTTTCCCCTCCTTTATGTATTTATGAAAAGGTTTCTCAGCTTCAAGCAGACTGGTCATTAAAACACATTTATTCATTCATGCATATTTATTTACGAGGATCATGTAACTGATGCGACTAACTTTCAAATTTTGTTTTACAAACCTCTTTACCGACACACCAATTTGTCTCCTCAGAGAAGGTATTAAAAGAGTCTGATGTGACACATTGCTGCAAATTTATAATTAGACCTCATTTAATACCTCATGTCATGAGATTACATGCGCAGTGCATGGCATCTAAAGCACACTTAAATCGCAGGGGAATGTAATTGATTAACCATATGAGACTGGGAACCAGATGATGAGGATGATGCTCTAAATCCATGCTAAATCAATATAGCCACTTCCTACACATCAAGGGATTATTGAGAGATATTACCACCAGCTGCATTTGCTGACTTACAACACATCAGATAATTTCTGGCTCGCTGCATCGATGTGTTTATGCATACAAGTGAGTCAAAAACATTTCACCGGGACTGCATTAAGTAATCACCTACTTTAAAGTGGGACAATGTTTCGACATGGGCACATTACCAGCCAAGCGAGTGACATTTATTGGATCTTTTGGATCCTTAATATGAGAGATGCCCTTTCCTCAAGGTTGAGTACATTCTAGTTGAAAAGATTCTACATGATGCAGAAGGAGCCATTCAGAGTAGTCCCTTTGGCTGAGATAATAACTTCATCATAATTAGCTTGTGGCGCTCAGGAGTGTTGAATTGTCGGTTGCAGTGGGATCTGGGCTGATTTATTGCTTGATTTAATTACGTATCAAAATTCAATTAGACATGCTTTCAACCAAATTCAAAGTGAGTTTTGTCAAGCTGTCCCTTGAAATCAGGGACAGCTTGAAGGACATCCTTCATAATGCAGTGACATCTAACTTAATAATTATTTCTCACCAAAAATCATTCATGTGCAGTAAGATGAAGAGAAGGGGGGAAGGAAATAAATAAATAAAGCTATGCAATGCCACTTTTAGAGATGTACTTTTTTACTCTTCTGTTACTTGTTTCACATCTCAACTGACATCAAACAGCATCAAATAGTGTGAAACAGACCTTGATTCAGTAGTGATGTGAAGAGGGTTGCAGGTACTTTACCAAGTGAAGATACATGACAAAATGCTCTTTGAGGTTGACTAAGGCTTAGGAAGTGTCTGGCTTTCTTTACCCACATCACTCACTGCTTCCTTACCCCCTTTTGCTCCAGACTACACTAGGGAAAAAGGGGGAGCTGTTTTGAATAAGTGTCACACCAGCCTCCAAGAGCTACATTGATCTTTACTACTATGCAAATTCAGGATGTCATGGTGTCTATGCTAAGAAGCCAAGGAAGGGAGGGAATATTTCAGCCGGAGGTCTCTGACTGAAGTGTAGTCCTTTACCAGTATTGTAAATACACTCATTGACAATTTTATTAGGTACACCTTGGTATTTCTGGGCAGGCCACTCTGAGACCCTGAGAACAGCCCGGGATCTTTTTGAGGCATTGATTCAACAAGGTGTCAGGAAGGTTCCATGGGGATTTTGATCTTCACTGACGCGACAGCCTGGTCTTTCCAGTTTTTCAGTGACGCAAATGCTGTGAACGTCCCACTTCACCTCATCCCAAAAGTGTTTTATTGGACTGTGATCTGGGGCCTGTGCACACCACACAATTTCCTGAATCCATCTTGTGACTGTGACACATTATCTGGCTAGAAAACCCCTTTGAACAGTCTGAACATTGTCAATATGAAAAGGTGCACATGGTCAGCAACAGCAAGAGCTGTGTTTATAGAAACCCAAACATAATAAGTACAACAGGTTATGTGAGAGATAAGCCATTTTTCTGCCTTTAGTCAAGGTCCTACAGTGTTCAGTATTTGTTCAAGTGTGGGATGAACTCTCTGCCCCTCCTTATCACCAACACACTGTAGATATGGTCCCTTTCTGTTTTACGTTTCCGTTTTGCTACTTTTGGGTTGTTTTATATTCCTCTGATACAGTACATGTGAAGAACTACTGCATTTACTGGTAAAACATGCACACAAGGATGTGCTAATGTCCTAGTATTGACAACTGTCACACAAAATCATTTTCTTGTTTTCACCAGATCCACTCCCTTAATTAGAGCATCCCACACATTGCTGTACCTTTACCTAACATGACAGCAATACAACGACAGATAAACAACAGATGACGTGTGTCACGGTAACACGCCTCCTGTTCAGCCACAGCCACGCACAGCAGACGTCAAATGAGCCTCTACAAAGACACATTCATTTTCACATTTAATGCAACTGATGATGTTGAGAGATGCCAGAGATGAAATTTTATTATTAGCACATTTTTCTTCATGCCACTCTAAAGTGCATCAACTGCTAGTTCTGCTTCACAGTTTATGGCAGGTTTTTAAAGCAAACATCATTTGGGTCATAACAATTAAAACACTAGGTTGTGTCTGCAGAAAATAAAATCTGTCAGATACATTTAAAACAACCATGATTGCCAAGGATTAGCCTGGTAGAGAACAGATCACGCTTTAAAGGACAAAACACATTTCTACATGCATCAATTCACACCAGACCGGATCCTTTGGCATTTGAGCTGAAATATCTGACGTGGTTTGTATTTACCAGTATAGAGGTATATATTTTTATAGTAGTGTCCATCTAAACCACTGCCGGTAATGGCAAGGGAAACTATTTTAGCCCAGTGACAATCACCTTTAAAATGCAAAAGGGATTAATGAAAATCCGTACTATATATGATCACCTTAACTTGCAACCCCCAGCCTCAGATTTAAATTCCACCATGACTGAAGTGCCCCCAAGCAAGATACCTCACCTCCAGTTGCTGCCCCAAGGGACCAATCAAGTTTTTCTTTTTCCTTTTTTATTTATATTCTGGTCTATTACCCTACCTGCTTTTCAGGCAGTTTTGCTGTGGGGGTCCGTTGCCGTCTATCTCCAGTGCACATGGGGCAAAGGCAGAGAAGCTAAAATTGGAATCAACCATTTTATCATACCTATAAGTGAAAATGAACCAACAAAAACAGTAATTTACATTTCAGCAACTTATATACACCAAAGCGGAGGTTTGCTGTTTGGATGGGGAAAGAGTAAGCCCCTCAAAAACAGTGCTTGTGAATTAAAACATTAAGCCACTAAATTACACTTGCTATTTGCTGACAAAACACTTAACTACACCCACAACCTCGCTCCACATGGTTGGCCACCAGAGACAGAGCGGAGGATTTTTGTAGGTTT
Source organism: Karalla daura (assembly GCA_029224185.1). Classification (NCBI taxonomy): domain Eukaryota; kingdom Metazoa; phylum Chordata; class Actinopteri; order Chaetodontiformes; family Leiognathidae; genus Karalla; species Karalla daura. The sequence goes on from CM055195.1 coordinate 24,066,001, forward strand.
TAATGCCTGTGCTTCTAGGTCATGTTACAGATGACTTGCTTGGGTTCCTTTTTTTTTTTTTTTCCTCGATGGTGATCATTCCTGCTCCCGTAATGGCTTAAAATACACTTGAGTATGCTGTGGCTTGAAGAACCCATGATATTTATGAGCATAATTGTGCCAGGAAAACATTTCCCTACCACATTATCACAGCAACCTCAACAACAGGGGATAGACCCAGGGCTTGGAGTTTTCATTTTTGATTCATCTACATCTGCATCATTCACTACCCAGAGAGTCTGTTTTAATGACCACGCGCCTACACTGAGGCTTCAACATATGTCCTTTCTAAAGTCTAATGGTCTCCCACAATCTGTCATGGTCTGCAGATTTTCATACATAGGATGCCTTGCATGAGAGTCAGCAAGAAAAAGTTAATGCAGCTATTGACTGGGCTGAAACTAGGCATAAAGTGAATGTTGGTGACACATGCATGGAGCCTGCAGGTTCAGCTGGACAGCGAGTGAACCTCTCAACCCTGTTTCCATGCTCTGTCAGCCTGCATAGTGAGTCAGAAAGGCTTGACTCACTGTCTGGGGGAGTGAGATGCATTAATGGTGTGCAATAAAGTAGCCATTAAGTGTGCCGTCAAAGAGGAAACATGATGTAAAAGAGAATCGAAAGCTTCTCGATGTGTCAAAATTTCAGTTCATCAAGACTTTTTGTGGCAATGTGAATTGTTTATCCGTTTGATCGCTCCTCTTTTAAGAGGCCTGACAGTTTTTCTCATTGAGACTGGCAGAGGCATTGTCCATAGATTGTAATGTGCACCGACACACTGTATCACGGGCTCATATTTGAAGCAGAGAGCTGGAGTCACTGTCAGTCACTGACAAACATGAAGTGCGATGATGATACTGATAAATGATCTACTGAAAACTGGGAGTTTCCCCCAACTTGAGGTTAGAAATACAATTGATACCCAAATAGTTCACTGTAATGTCAGTCAGTTCATTTCATCTGGATTTCACAATGCATTCGCTGTCATTCTTCACGCATTGCCAGAAGCACAAGGATTTCACAAAGAAGCTTGTGAAACATTAAAAATCCAAACGACTGTGGCCTTGTTATAAATTTCAATGAGAACCGCAGAACAAGAAGTGATAATACTTTATTAATGTCTGGAAGAATAATAGCCTTCTCTCTGCTAGAGTGTTGATGGGTCTCTTTTTAAAAAAGGAATTTTATTGCTATTCCAGTTATGTGTAATTGGATTACTACACAGAGATTGCTTTTTATCTGGAGATCAAATTTATCAGAGACACAAGTGCATTATTTTTGTGCGTCTAGATGCGTGCGCCAGCATGCACTGTGATTTACATGTCCAAAACTTCTTATCTGCAAGCAGGTCACATAATGAAATGCTCAAGATCATCCTTTTTATCTCAGTAAAAATGTTATGATAATCATTGCACGGCATTTCTGAACCCTCCAAATGATAAAGTGATCAAAGTCAATTTCACCACAGCTAAATAATGAGAACATTTTCAGACAAAGCAGCTCATACAAGTGCAGAATTGTATTGGTTATTGCTTCTGCAGTTTCATCATCAACGCTCTTTGCATTTATCACACCTCACAAGTACATCTTGAAGGCCGGTAATTGAAAGAGCATCACTGTCAGGTTTGTATACTGTAAACGAGGGCCTTTAGCATATCTGTCTTGCTGTTCATTTTCTCTGATTGAACAAGAAGAGAAGGGACAGAACAGTAGAGCTTGCGACACGTATTGTGTACACGTGTGGGTCTCATATTTGTTTCGCTACAAGTGACACAGAACAGATGCTAATTGAAAACAAAAAAATAAGAGCAGCACACATTGCTGCTTTGTCACAATAATGCTCATAAGAGAAAATATTTTGACAACTGAGGTTAGTGATAAAATATCAAAAGTCAACATATTCAATATTTTGGAACATTTAGGGAAATGCCTCTGCCACTGTCCCCTGTGAGACTGATGGAAAGTTCTTGAATATTTTCTGTGAAAGCCAACAAACAAACAATTATTTTCTGTTTTTGGTTGCGGCAAATCTTTGTGTCAATCTGTGTAAATCTTTAAATCTACGGTTTGTTTGAATTTGGGCATTCCTCGGCTCACAGTAAAATACTGAGGGATTAAATACTGGGTCAGGATGTCAATTTCCCGTTTGTGTTCCCTAATGGCAACGTGTATTTTGTGCAGCATTCTTTTTATTATTTTTTTATTTATCTATTTTTTCCGCTTTGACTGACAACTTCTTTCCAATAATGCAGTGTAACTGTCAACTCCTGAGAAGGAACACAGACAATCTGTCTTGCAACACCAGTGGCACAGTCTTGGTAAAACATTGATAAAGCGCAGAGACAAGGCTTACAGTTGTATCCCCATTTGCTCCATGCATATCCTCCTCAAATATGTTGATGTCAGTTTTTCTGGCAGCACAGTCAGTTGAAAGTGTGCCACTGATGTGATTCAAAGCCACCAAGCACAGAGCTGTCTTTCTTCCCCAGTCTGCCTCACCCAATTGGGGTCCATCACCATCACCAAAACAAACTTCTCGTCTCTGCCAGGGTAATTTTTGCTGCTCCTCCACCGCTGAGCACCAGTCATATTAATATCTTTGTGGAAGGCAAATGTGTGCTCCAGGAGGCCAGTCCCATGTGTTTCTTTTCCCAAACCTCTCGCTGTTTCTCTGGCCACAGCTAAGTGCATTAACATATGTTCTCACAGCGCACAGTGCTACTCTGCATTGGTAAATGCCTTATTACAGCGAGACTGGCTCTGTGCTTTCCCATTGAATATCCATAAGTAGTAAAACACAGCCATATCTGCCCACTCAGAACAGTAGGGATGTGTCTCACATGACAGGGGGGGCTCCTTAACATTTAGTCAGAGGCCCTCTTTGTCAAATTGATATTCCTCCCACTCGCTGTAATGGCGGGTGGTAATAATGACAAATAAGGGCAATATTGCTACTGCATGGTACACACTGAGCATAATAAGGTCATGTGCTGGTTATGTTTTTTTTTTCCCCTCCCATATTTATGCCTTTTTAGCATGCAGAGTCAAATTCTCTCAGTATGACTTACATCTCCAAAGACTACGCCAGTGTGAAATATTCAAAGGCAGAGGGTGAGAAAAATATCCTTAGCAATGCAGCCTGCTCCTGCCTAGAGAGCTTACACGCTTGTAATCAGTTCCAAACTGCAATTTCCTCTTATTATTCCATTTGTTTTGTTTCTCGTCTTGCGTCTGATGTAATACAAGACATTTCAGAGATCATGAAATCTGTCACGCAATAAAGACACAACTATACCGTGTGCTTTGAAACTGGTGAAATGTGGAGAGATATTGTTTTAACACTGCTTTGGCAATGAATGCACAAAGCTAAAGAGCAGAGAATAAACTGAACCAACAGAAGGAGAAATAATGAGGCACATAGAGACATCTTTCAAAGCAAAGTAGGATATTTTTGACAGGACATCATATGTTTGCACTTAAATTCACTGATCTGCAGCTCCACGTTTGTAATCTAAACAAGTCCTTCAGTTCATGAAACAAGGAGGTGATGGCATCCAGGGAAATACTCGACATATTAACATGAATTAGAAATGCGGCTTGATTAGCACCTACAGTGAAAAGTGTTGCTTGTATGATGTGTTGCTTGTGATGAGTCTAAATTGTGAAATTGTAGAACAGACAAAACACCCACTAGGAAACTAGCAAATGCAGCTTTCTGACGATTACGTTGATTACTGCTAAAATATGATTTTGGATGAGAAGCATTTTCAGACATCACCGGCCACTGAGGTTTACTGCACTTCGCTGGCCTTTTTGATCTTTCATTTGTAATTTGAGAGGTCTTTGTTCCTGTTCTGTGTTGATCTGAAGATGGATGCTAGGAGAATATGCATCAAGCACTACAGAAAAAAGAAAATTCTTACACATGGAACAACGGTGGGCTTGTCATCCTACAGCGCTGTGCTGATTTATAATGGTGGGGAGGGAAAAAATAAGTAGCCAGGATACATCACTGGAAGGTATCGAATAATACTTTGCTCATGAATAAAATCATTAAAATAAGCTCTTTTACAACAATCAGTCTGCAGGACTCTGTGATTAATGAGTCATCTATAAATTAAAGATTTTATATTTCAAAGGTTTTCATTTATTTACATATTTATGTATGTGTTTGGTTATCTATTATTTTAGTCCCATTTTGACAGGCCAGATCACCTGAGGACACAAGTTTAGTTTGTTTTAACTTTCAAGATCCATTTCTCAGACAATCTTGTTTGGGCTGCGCCACTGTTCAAACTAATGAAGCCTCAAAGGCTTTGTTTAAGTCATTAAACATGGAAATCTACTAGATTGTTTTCTTTAATGGAAAACAATTACATGACAACAACCTGGCCAACAAATTGAGTGTCAGAGGTTGCATTGTTTATGCTTGAGCTATGGGAAATCCATGTCTGTCGAAGCATCTGAAAAACTTGACTGGCTATGCCTAAATATTCATACACCTTCTAAATGTGTATACATACACATTAAAATGCAGATTGCCCAAAAAGCCATGAGCATCCAGCTTTTAGGAATTCTAAAAATCCCTCACGTTATAGAGCCGCACTGTCCTTACTGCCTTTCTCTCACTCCTAGGCCTCTAGATGGTTCAGCTGTCTGTGGCAGAAATGATTCAATGCACTAAGTCTAGACTGATCAGAAGAATATTAAGGCAAGTTGTAAAGCTTTGTTCTTGCATGTACTGAACAGCTGCAGCTGCAGAACCGAGTGTTTTGGTCTTTGTGAGATTTAAAAGATTAGTGCATTTTTGTTTGTTTGTTTGTGTTTGTTTGTGACATGGGCATTTCAACACCAATCTGTGCATCTGTGCTGTTTTTAGTGTTTGCCTGTAAGCTTCCAACCCATCAACAAAACGCAGAAGATTTTGTATCTCTTTAAACTTGAGATACAAGTCATTTTCCTGATGGACATCAGCATTCTAGAGCTGTGTGCTGAATATTGAGAGAGAGGATATGAATAAAAGTGCTTGATGCTCACTCAAACCAAATAATCCTTATAGTTTAGTCAAGTCTATAGATGTTGAATTCAAAAGCACTTCAGGATTCATATGCAACAAACTGTTTAGATTCATAATAGAAATTCTAGAAAGAAGAAAATGTCTCCCTCTAACATGATTTGAAAAGCATGTACACATAGTTCTGTTTTATGAGATTGTCAGACATGGGCTACACATGCACAACAGCCATCTCCACTATGTCCACATTCAGTTTTAAATGGCCAAAGAGCTGCAGCTTCCAGTCACACGAGTATGCAGCATTAACAAAGTTATTTAACAGCACCGGAGCAGTTGTGATTCTGCTGGGGCTATTTATAGAGGCTGTATCACTAATTCATCAGATGTACCTGGAAACCATCATCCTGTTAATATCCCACTCAGCATTATTAAATGTCAGAAGGATGATCAATGATTCAATTGGAGCTCTTGTGTTGAGACAGATTTGACTAACTGAGTCACAGTGAGGAAATAAAATATTCAAGGCTTCTCAATGAGGATATAATGTCTACAATGCAAATAGCATTAGTCAGACTCATCGCTTGTAAACAAGCCTGTAGATAATTCAACATATAAAGTTTAGACTGCAAAATGACATCAGTGAAATCTGCGAACACATTTGACACCTAAATGACACACACATATGATGCATGTCTACAATATAATAACATCTCTAACTTTAAGTTTCATCATCACCTCATCACCGTTGGATTGGAGGCCAATCAGAGCTGTGGGTACTGAGACTCTACACCTTAACAGCATTACAAGGGTCAGCTGGAGACTAACACACATGGGGCAAAGACAGTTAATTAACCCTGGTCAAGTCACCAGTCCATCAGAGGGTACACACACACACACACACACACACACACACACACACACACACACACACACACACACACACACACACACACACATACACACACAGACCATTCACTCACTAACTCACTAGGTGTAATTTAGAGCCTCCAATCGACCTAAATATGCACAGCACAACACCAACACGGTTCAGGCTTATTCCAAATGATACGATGATTTACTGTTGTCAGAGCCGCGGGTCGCATTGGAACAAAGCATTTGAACTTTGCAACACAAACACACAAGCACACTCAAACACATGGCAACCAAAAAACATTAGCAGTAACTCTGAACAGGCCATAGGCAGTGCTTAAGGCTTTCACTGAAAAAGCCTCCCCTCTCGCTCTTGCTTTCTTCCTTTCGTATTGATTGAAGACTGCACTCCAAAATGCAACTCTATACTGCAGAGAGGTCCTCTTGCTCTTACTTCCAAACAACAAATAATGTAACTTACTAAATCACATTATCGAGTTGTGCACCCTGTCACGGGTAACAATGTGTCCATGCAGAAAGGCCATGTGCAAGCCTCTGAGTCATACAACTGTGTTTTTATGCAAGGGAGTGCCAAGATTTCTCTCACCTGGGCACCTAGCAAACAAACAGTTGGTGGAGATTTTCAGCACCTTTCAAGATTGCTTTATTGTATTTATTGCTTCGAGTTAGTGCACACTATGAGAAACCTTGCGCACAGTCCAGCACCAACAGAAAGCAGAAATGCCTGGAGATCTCTCCAGAACAAACACTGTTGCCCAGCTAAAGCATGTGTAATGCCTGAAAAAGTGGGCCATATGCACAGCTTATCCTGGAAATTACATTGTATGTGACACAGCACCTGATCGGACATTGTCAATGTATGTTTCAAGATACTTGTGGTTTTGTGCTTTGCTCATCCCATGATAAAGACTGTAGACTCAGCAAATTGGAGCATTGTCTGAAATCTGTGCCTCTTCTCCTGTAGCCTTACAAACAGCAAGCAAACAGAGAAAAAAAAATCTATTCTGCCCTCTGTGCAGTGCAAAGGGTAAAAAAGCTCTGTTAATGCAGTGTCAGTCAGCTATTAACCTGCAGCACAGAGCAGCACATGGGCAAACAGTTTCAAGATTTTATTCTGAATGCAGTTACTATTCAGTTGACTCCTCCAAACAGATCTGAAAAGTTGACTCTGTGGTCGGCTGCCAACCCCCCTCCATCCTTGTGCACCTGTCCGCACGTCACTGACCTCATGCAGGCCTAACAGTCAACAGACTCAAAAGCCCTCAAACAATAATTTCAGCAATTCTCCTATCTTCAATTCTTCTGCAATTTCATGTCATAGCACGACATATGATGCATGCATCAAAGTTGTTATTTTAGTTTCCTTTCATATAAAAATCCACCCTCAAGTAAGATTTGCTTGTTAAAATCACGGAGAAGCCAGTCTATGCTTTAAATAATAGAATGAGTGGTTTTGAAACCATGAACTTTGTATCTGGCGAAAGGACCTTTTGGAGTTTCAGGTGCATACCACAGCTCATCAGCATCTCGCCTTTTATTTTAATTCAAGTGTGTTTCAGCAGCGTATTCATTTAGAAACACAAAGCAACTTGTGATGCTCTTCAGATGTATTGTTCTTTTGTATAATTTTGGGCCAATGTACATAATAATTTCGCTTCAGGGATGAATAAAGTTATCTTATCTTATCTGTTACTGTTGAATAAAGACGGGCCATTAAGAATGCATTGCACAAGAGCTTTGCACAGAGCATTTTGGGAGAACCTGTTTAAGAAGACACATTTCACTTCCGATTCTGAACCTGATCAAGAGGATAAAGCTGACGCAAAGGATGCATCCCAAGAGGCTGTTATGTAATAGGAGGCACTGAAGTCTGCAGGAATACTTTTGAGTTCATAATGGGGTGAGTTTCAGACCATCCGAGTTATCAATGCTAAGACTAAGACTCTGTCATTACATTTTATTATTAGCTTGTTCAGTATCAGTTTACATAACATACGCTTGCAACTCAAAGTGTCTTTCATGTGGGATGCAAACTTTACTTTGCAATCTGCAACGTTTCAGAATGGCTGGTGTTATCTACTTAATGCTGACTATATGTCACACTACATATATATATAAATACACACACACACACACACACACACACATATATATATATATATATAAATTAGACTCTATGTTCCCACATTTCTAATTCATATTCTTAATTATCTGTTTTTTTTGTCTTACTTAAGGAAATGAAAACACAAATTTGGCATCTACGTATAATCTCTGCTTCAGCAAAACCCTTTTCAATCAGCCTATTTTATTTTTTCTTTGAGTCATTCATTCATGTACTATGAAGTGCTTCCAACAAATCTTGTGGGAGGATAGGGCGTAAATTTGACAGTGTCCTTGAAATTTGGGAACATAGGGCGTAATTAAATAAATAAATAAAAATAAAATCTTAGGGATGTGAGAATATAGGGCAGTGGAAACATAAGGCCTGTAAAAAGAAAACATAGAAATGTCAACATAGGTCTGTGCCGACTTTATCTTTTCCACCCACTGAGGTAGAAATGGTTCAACTCATTGCCTATGAGAGGTAAAAAGTTCTTAATATCGAGGAGAGTTTGCAAACATGATGCATGCATCGAAGTCAATCAGATGATAAGCAATTATGGGAGGTTCAGGTTTAGAGATGTGTGCAACTGCCATTAATTTGACACAACCCTCATGATGTGTTTGAATAATATATTCTGCCATGCAGTTTGGTAAGGTAGGGCTGGATTTATGCTCCCACATTTAATAGTAATGTTAATAGAATGATTTAATGTAATCGTTGGTATATTTTGTGTTGCATTGTTTTATTAGACATTATCATTAGATTCGATTAGATTTTAGCATTTTTAAGAGGACTTTCTATTGGTGTTTATATTACTAGTTATTTTATTGCAGTATTTATATTTTACTTATTGTAGGGGTGATAGAAACACACATAGTGATTGGAACTTTCTGGGTTACAACTTCTGCACTACACCTACATGTTTACCTATTTCTTATGATATATATTTGTTATGTTTATTCTGATTGTGGAGCTCAAATGCAGGATTGTATGAGGGCGTTTTCTTTTCAGAAATCGGAGAAACAATATGGTGGCACAAATGGAAACGTACCCTCAAAAGTTTAAATTCAAATTTCTATTGTGTATAATTGAGCCTTGGGCTTCAGATGATTGACTCATGGCATAATTTGTCACAGCAGGTCCAGTGAGATAATGCTGCCTTTGAAAAATGTACATTGGTACACTTTCTGCAGCTTTGGCGCAATTCAAATGAGCACCTCAAGATGGATCTGCCAATGTTACATTTCTCTGCCTGTAAAAATAGTCTAAATCACAGGCCCTGGGACTTGGTATTATCCACTGGTCAGGCTAAGATGCTTATACATTTGCAATCGAGGGGGCCAGGCAGCTGGACTGCAGACCCTGAGCACAATGACTTACCATTAATAGGTTGGGGAGTGTCAGGAGAGCCCACCCTGATCAGAGATTTCCATGCGGATATGGCCTATGGCACAGAGGTACCTGCCCCAAGCCATCTGCACTGATTTGACAAATGATTCTATATCAAAGGCCCCTGCACTGATTTGGGTGGTAATTGATTGGAAGTGAGGCCCTCAAATCCCTGATTGGTTTAGCTGGATGTCGGGGGGAGATATGCTGTGGCAAGCGAGAGGACAGGACAGCCAGCAGGAGAGAGAGAGAGAGAGAGAGTGAGAGAGAGAGAGAGAGAGAGAGGGAGAGACTCTGGATAGGACATCTGGAAAATGTACCACAGAACTATGCCTCATTTGCACTTTGAGAGAATTCAAAATGAAATTTTGGGAGGTATACCATTTCTACACACAATCATGCCTTTTTTTTCTTTTACAGAACCACCCATGCCATGTTCTGTGTCTCTGCTGCTTTTTGTAATGCAACTGTCAGAATATCCAATTTGTTAGTGTGTCCATGAAGATTGGATTTCACCTTTCAAAAAGAGGAATTTGGTTAGAAATGGAATATTATTGATTTGTTCCACAGGGAGGTGTGGTCTGATGCAGATAGATGAGCATGACAAGTAAGGGGGGGGTGGCATGGATTATGTATTCCTTCATCAATTTCCCCTGAATTTTTGATGCTATTAAACCTTGTTGTGGAAATCATGTGACAAGAGAGATAACATCAAACATGGAAGCTAGTCAATGCCAGTCATCCCCCTGAGGATTATCTCAACCTCATAAACCATTATAGGCAGAACACAGCATTGGAGGGCAGGCAGACATGCTTGAATGGTTTTCTAAATTCAAATCATATGTATGAAATGTAATCTGCTACCATCTTTATGTTAGGAAAGAATGTGATGTCATTGGGAAGTGCTTTTGAAGCGGTCTCTGATGTTGTCAGACATGATTTGAGCAATTATCCTCCATGTATTTAGAGCTGTATCTTATTGTGGCCATAAAAAATGCTATATTGAGTCCTGCATTTTATTCACACTTGGACTGTGCCTTAATGGTATCTGAACACTAATGTACACAGAATGACAGTATGGTGGCTGTGTTGCATATAAGCCAGGAGAGGTGATGCTACATCTATACAGGCCTTCTGCCTTTATTACACGGCAGGCTGGCTGCACCGCATACCTTTTGCCATTTGACATAGACATGTGGCGCTTGCTAGTGACAGATGCTGCACAGTACTGGTCCCAGAGGTCACAAATGACCTTTTGGATTGTCTTTTTTTTCCCCAGTCACAAAGAATTATTTGTTTGACGATGGCCACCAATGCAACCCCAGGCACCCTGATGGAGCCGTGGGTTGTTGCTGCATGTCTTCTGAGATCACATTTACTTCTAACAAACTGAATGTGTGTGTGTGTGTACGTGTGTGTCGGTGTGCGTGAGGATGTGCATGCAGACACACGTGTAAAGATGATGCCTCACTAACCACCCATAGTCTGTATGCCACTGTTAACTAAGCTTAATTGCTGCATGAGTAGCCTTCTTGTTTGGATGCCAGAGGGATTTTCATTTATTATACGGAATGAATCATCATTAAGATGTGCTTATTCAGTGGCCTTTCCTTGGCTTAAAAATGCTGCTACACACAGGATTTCTAAAGCATTTTATCTGTGACAATCAGCATGTTTACACTTGCTTCTTAGTGAAACTTCACAGGGTAAAATGTTGCTTCAACAAGCAGGTTGTCTGTCTGGCATGTTCTTTGCTCAACTTTTAGGTGGCACATCACAGGAGAGGCTCTTATTTTGTGAGGAAAATAAAGCTGTGAAATGGCATCCTGGAGTTGCACGGTTTTAGTTTACCATAGCAATTTCAAAGCTGGCAGGAGCGGGGTGCAGTGCAGACCCCACACTGTCAGAGGTGCTTGATCCCCACCCCCATCCTTGGCCTCTCCATCTGTCACCTAACTAGATTGCACAGGTCACAGACACATACGTCCACTTATGTATGCATGCACGCACGGCCTTGCACACATGCAAACAGGGCAACACGAGCAAACGTCACGTCGGCCAGAATGTAGCCTTCCAACAGCACTGGGCTCTGAACTAACATACTGTGTAACGGTTTGTTCAAAGCAGAAACCAGCATGCACACAACAGCGATATTTCATACATTTCTGTTTACCACCTGTGCCACGAATACATTTGTACAAAACCATCTATGTTCACATTTCATTCCTATCCCACTGTGCTATAATGAGAATCTGTTATTCATGTTGCAGATTCAGAAGATTCAGAAGAAAACCTCGTGAAAAACTGATACAATTTTCTACTGCCCGAAGCCTTGTGTCAGAAATATGATCTTACTCTCACCTCTTACCCTGACTGCGGTACTGTAATAATGCTCTGAGGTGAGCCCACTCATCAATTATTCACACAATGCAAGATTTTGACTCTTTATCTTCTCGCCAGCTAGTGGAGAACGCTTAAGAAAAAGAGAGGGGGCACAATAAAGGAGAGGAGAGAGGAAGAGAAAGCAGCAAGCTGCTTGGCAGATGAATAAGAGAGTTTGTGGTGGACAGACAATGCTCTCGATGTGAGTTATAATTGTAGTTTAACAATGTGTGGACCTCTGGGATTTTCAGTATGCAATATATGGCCTTTATACTGGAATCGCTATGGAAACCAAAGGCCCTAAACGACCTGGATTGCCCACCCACTCGGACAGCCGTTAATCATCTTCGCTCAGATCCTGGCGCTGCAGAATTTGGCCAATGTGTCAAGAAGCAATTATATATACTTAGTGCTCCGGCACCCGATCTCCTCCCTCCCCTCTCTTTCCGCGCTCTCTCACACTCTTAATATAATCACAGAGCAGTCAGTTTAAAAGCCCTCTGTTCATTTCACTATCTATCTGGGGGGATGCACACAATGCAGATGAAGAGAAGTGTAAAAAGACAGAGGATATTCTATTCTGAGAACCATTTTAATCTGAATATTCTTTTGGTATAAATCACATCCAGCCATTTACTCATTTTACCGTCCTCCTGAGCTGACTGACATACTAAATTAGCCCAGCTGGCCCATTGCATTCGCTGCACATATTGGGTTGGTGCGAATCATAGAGACTAATGTGAGCTGACTAGAGGGAGATTATGTTCCGCTGCTAACAGCTAAAACGTGAATACCATCACACAAACACCATCCACAAACCCACGGTGTTTCCCTGTTACATCAGCCCCGATCAGTTGAAGATGAACGGAGAGAAGGCGAAGCGGATGAAGATGGAACAGACAGACATATTTCCTAGAGATGTATATAGAGGGATAAGTGTGCTCTCTTAAAACTTTACCCTGTCCCACATTTTGTATTTTTCATGGTCCTGGGTACAGAACATGCAGCTTTAATCCACATTCACAGGTTTCCAAACTTCCCTTGTGAGTTCCTAATGACACATACGTGGAACAGATAGTATTTTATTATTACTTCTATGCTACCATAGTCTGCAGCTTTCAGTGCCACCAAAGTCATTGTGGACAACTCGGTGTGCATTAGCGATGTTGAGCCATGTTAAGCTTTCAGCAGTTGATGACAGCCTGTCAGACAGCTTCCCTCCACCGGACTCCTTTTACCAAGGTCCAGAGTTGCAATAAGCCACTCTCCTCCATATCGACTGCTCATCCAGAAAAGGACACAGGCGTTTTTGACACGTTTGGTGCTAAGTGAACTGAAATTGTGTGAATTTCACTACATAGCACATTATCACATTTGCAAGAAGCATGCACCAGGAGCAGGAAGTGAAAGGGAAAGCTACTTGAGTTACTGTGGAGATGACTCAAGACCATCAGAGACGACTGCATGTGCAGGACTAATTAGCATTGAATAAATCTGCCCCTCTCACCTCACAAAATCATTATATTATGCAGAGAGAATTGAAAAAGCAAGGGATGATAGAGGCACGCCATGAAGAAATTGTGTTCACAGGAAAGAAAACATTGTCGTCACTAATAAACAAACTAATTTGCTCATCTTCAAGTCTGGGAAAAGGTGACTGGAGCACCAGAAATGGTGAAAGATCTTCTAAGGTCTTTTAAAAAGCACTGAAGCTGGCAAAACAAAAAGCAGATAAATAATTGATGCAGTGAATAATTAATGTGACAGTAAATCCACATAAATATGATAAAGAAAATAGATACAAATAACATTTTAATAAAATGTGGCTATATCAATATTTTGTCACATAACTTTGTAACTTGTATAAATTATTGTATTGCTTTGCCATTCATGTTTCCTTTGTATCTACATATTTATTTATTTAATGCATTTATTAAAAACATATTTCCCTTAATATCCCCCCTTATACATTTATTGTAACTCATATATTTCTGTTTTTTTCTTAATACGTTCCCTCATGATCTTTTTTCCCTATAATGTTAATGAGGGATGTCTGTCATTCAAAGTGTTACACAGGATCAACTTCTCATCTAAACTCAGTTTCTGCAGGTTCTGTACAGTAAACCTTGCATGATATAGGGCTAATTTGCAAGTGGAATGTAAAAAGAGAAAAAATAAAACCTAATTAGAATTATAAATTACTCCACATAATGTTTTCCTCTTCTCTGACAGCAGGCTGGAGCTTACCTTATGAGGACAAATTGGGGGCGGTGAGTTAAAAGACTTCTCAGGTGTCTGGGTCAGGTTCTACAAGAAAAACACATTATCAAGGTCATGTTTTCAGACGGTGGCATCTTCCAACAAATCTTCAGTGACAGAAGTTGCAGCTTATTTTGGAGCCGTTTCCATTAGCATTTCTGAGCTCTGAAGGGTTAAGTCTCCCAACAAGGCGGCTTTTTTTCTGTGTATAATACAGAAATAGATTACCAGTCTGTTGACAGACACATTTTAAATCTTTTTACAACAGCAACATCATGTGAGTGGATACAGTGATGTGTTATGTTTTGTTTTCCAGTTTCCTCCTCCTTCTATCCTCCCACAATGATTATAAATCCTTCTTTGTCAGAAGATTTCACTGAACATATGTTCAGACTTTTGCACACACGCCTGAATGCATTTTTTGAGGTTAAATGATTATCACATTGTTAATACACTGATACATCACTCAGATACAAGAAAACACCATTAAAAGCAGACGCAAGGTAAGTCAACAAGCCAACAACAGATGGTCCCGCTGCTTGTGATTATGCAAAGATCCAAAGTATTTGCATACTCACAATGCCACCAGAAAAAAAGAAAACAAAAAGCCATCTTGAGCTGACCTCAGTGAGGAATAAAAAGAGCAATGGGTGAGGCAAACCCAGCAGGGAAGTGGATGGGCACCGCAAACTTGTTTGGGAATCTACCAAAGGCCTGCCTCCTGGGAAGGCCCTGTTAATTTCCAAGCAGGTGCTTTGAGTTATGCCCTCATATCCAATTATGTGCCTGTGGTATGTCTGATGCTCCCTGACACTATTAATGGCTGCCTTATGGTATCACCAGGACAGATGAGACATTCAACTCTCCAGACTCTTAACATCTATATTTCATTGCAATGGAGAGGAAGAACACCTCACCGGCCAGCAAGTGAGAGAAAAAAAAAGCCAGGCTTTCACTGCATAAACAACGCATCATGAAATATAGATGAATAAATGGGCCTGACTGGGATGGTGGAATTAGCAGACGAAATTTTTCCCTACAGATTGAGCCCGCTATATAAGCATGATATCTTAATTGATGTGACAAATAAACATGAGTTATTTTCTTTGGGGATAAAAGCAGGAAATTGAATTTGCCTCCGTGCATATGCAAGGATGTAGACGATATAACATCCGGTGGGGGAAACAGAATGACCTAGATTTCCTGCGACTCTTCCAAAGTTGTGACTCATACATTTTGTATTGGTGATTTAAGTGATGATGAATGAAACACTGAGGCTGGTGCGATTAATCACTGCTGTCTTTAAGATATGCGGCTGATTCTGCCCTGCACCACCAGGGTAATAAAGAGGCACAATGCTGAAAAGAGAAAATGCTTACAGTAAAAAACAAATTCATGAACAAACAAGAAGTGTAGTCAACTCCCAGTCATGTTAGAATTATTTCAGTTGCTAATAAAGACATCCAGAACCCTCTGTGTAATCAGAGCAAAATCAGAGGCCAAATATGCTAAATTCACGAAGCAGAAAATGTTGTTTTCTTCAACAATAACAACAAGAAGAAGAGAAATCTTGCAGCTTTGTCTAAGACTGGAAGAGAGCAACAGGATTGTGTATTAAATCTTCAATATCTATTCTACTTTGAAAGCATACATGATTTGGAAGACACAATATTTACAAATTCACTGAGAAGCTAAAAAGTCTGCTTTAAGGAACAATGAATTAAGGGGGGTAGCACAAGCTTGATACCAACCATAGATAATCTAAATCCTTTTCCCTTTCATGGACACACACACAAACACATAGCACAATCTCCTCAGGCTGTAATCACTGTTGTTTTATTTTTTGGGAGGCTGATTTTTTTTCATTACAATCTCATTTCATTCTTTGAGGAAACCAAAACAGCACTTTTTATTCACGGCGTGTTCCTTGTTTCTACACACATGTAAAAGGTAATTATTGGTTATTAATATTGCATCGGTGCAGAAACAGCACAGCTTCGTGAGCACCACCCCGCCCCCCCCTCTTTTTTTTCCAGGAAACACAAATGTGATGATTATGATGATCTTGTAATCAGATAAGAAATCATAAATAGAAACAAGTGTAGCGAAAACACAACTCTCTTTTTCTCCTGCACCTTTTGGTCTGGAACATTTTGCATCTGATAGGGAAACAGTATTGACAAGGCTTGCAACAGAGGGCCTTGGATTACACCACATATTGATGTTTTTGTCTTTTCAGAGTGCTCGGGGTGGTTATTGTAATTTGATAAGACCCAGGGAGCACAATGCTATGATATATAGCAAAATTTATATTCCGAGGAAACAGAAAGATAAGTGAAACATGATGTTTCTTTGTCTGATTTCTTGGAGACATGCTGATATAGCAGAGATCGTTTGTGCTTTATCTATGGTTTATTTCCTCACCCACCAGCCATTAACTTACAGGCTGTCTGAACTTACTTTCTGGACCACGATACCCATGATGCTAAATTGAGTGGCATGCCTAGCACTCGTCTCTGTATGCCAGATGTATTATATGGTAGTCTGGTCACATGCAACACGCCAACTTCCCTGAGAAGCTCCATGAAAAAAAAACAAGAGTTCTATTCAGTGCTGAGTGGACAGGGACTTGTGGCACATTTGTGTTTGCAGCTCCATCAGCTCAGCCTCCATTCTCCATGCAAACAAGGAGGCTTTATTCCATCCTTCCGTCCAAAAGTGCCATGCTACATTTAGTAAAATGCATCTCCAGCAGCTAGTTACTGCTTTTCTAGCTCTGTTTGCCACCCTGACATTGTCCCCACCCATCCCCCCTCCCCCCAATAAAATATAGTTCTCTCACTCGGATTAAAGGAGCAATGTAGTTCAAGGATTATCAAATGCCTTTGATCATGTGACTGAAATGTTTTTGATCTGCAGCACATAGCACCAAATATATTCTCTTTTTCTTGCCTTCTGTCTCTATCGCTCTCCATGGATTTCCCTTTTCTTGATGGTTCTCTGCAGCGAGAAGACCTCTTGACAGGCAGTCAGAGAAGAGAGCGTAACAAGTGTAAAACACAAGTGCTGTGCGAGGCAGTGCTGCTGTGTGTTAAAGTTGGCTTAGCACTTTTACAACACGTTAAAAAGAGCCTGATGCATATTTATTTTAGCCTGAAATGTTTTCACTAAAAGCCATATAATAGTTTTTCTCAGTACACAGCGATCTTTTCCCTCTTTGAGGCTATGGCACAGCTGTGTTCAGTAAAAAGACCATAGATTATTTGCCTTTGAAAACAGGAAGTGAGGTTTCAGATGCTACGCGCCACCCCCCCCCCCCACCCCCAACTGCACCCTGCTGCTCTTCATTAACAATTTCTGAGCCTTGGGCTATTTTGCAGTGTTTCAATCCCCAGATTATTATTATTTAGTGGCTGACTTGGACATGCAATCAAAGGGATACGCAATATGTGCAACACTCACAAAGCAGAGCCTTTTCCATGATGCCCAGACTGAAACCCTGTAACTCCAAGCCAGGGGATCCGTGGCTCAAATTTAGTCCACCAACCTCAAAAAATGTATTTTATCCCCATTGTACGATCAGCCCCTATTTATGTCATTGCCAAAATGAAAACTGGACATATCAAAACAATTATTTTGATCTGGCTTCAAGCAACACATTCAATGTGAATGGTGCACGGTTTCAGGCAAAAAAAGGCCATCAAAAGACGATTGAATATCATTTTAATGGGTAAAACCTACAAGGCTTTCATATTGTCTGTCTGCCATGCTATTTGATAGACCACGTCAGTCAAGCTGAGAAACACAGGAGCAACATACAGACAGGTTGACAAGACATAGGCATGCAGTCTTCCATCTTCCTCCAAGCTTGGCATGTTTATCTAGTCCTCCATGTGAGCTTGGTGCAGTAGTGTGCATATGCATACAGAATGATGAAGGTTCAGAAACCAGTGCCTGGAGGAAACTGCACATATAGCACGAGCTCTTTGAAATTGTGCCAGGGTGGGCCTCATTTGCAAAGCAATTTGACAACAAAAGTAAAATACTGTACAACTTCAAACCAAATTCTGGAGATGCCAACTGGTGCGGCTCTGCGGTTCTGCTCAGAGAGGGAATTGAAGAGGGTTACATCCAGTTTCTTGTGTATGTGTGTGTGTGTGTGTGTCTGTGTGTGTGTGGACTCTGACATGGCTTATTTGCAGACCTAGCATTGCACCAGTGCAATGTCATGATTGCTTTGGCAAGGAACGAGCACTGAATTTACATGAGAGGGAGTCCTAGCAGCACACAGGAGCTTTCCTTTGACCAAGGTGCCAACAACCCTGCAGAAAAACAATGTAATTACAACCAACAAAGCTGCTCCATTTTGAATAAACTCACTCTTAATACAGCAGGACCACATACTAGTAAGTCAGTCAGAATTCCCAATGAGCATGACTAAAATACATGTGGTAATGCCGTGGCTTCCAGTATAATTGGTGAATTTCATTCATTTTTTAGACTCAATCAACTGCCAAGACCATTTTGGATGTGTTTACATCCATTAATTTACATTTTAATGCATTTTTACATCAAAACATCCAGTACATTTCATTCTCCTCAAGGAGACTGGAATCAAGTCACTATCTGTGTGATCGCACAGATATAATATTTTTCCCATTTCTTTCTCATCCCTGTGATTTTCAACAGTCTCTGCTACCTCAGATTGTTTCTACAAGTGCAATATGGCTGTGGATTAACTAGAACAGGTTTTCATACAGTGTGGATTTATAATAATCTAAAATATGTCCGGCAAGCTTAGTACTGTTTTTATTGCTGCTATGGCTTTACATTAGGCAAATATGTTTTCAGAGACCTGATACCTACGGAGAAGTAAAGAAGAATTTTTCAGGGTGATACTGTATTCAAAAATTGTATAGCTGTGTGAACTGAATATATGGCTTATTCAGTGGCTCAACAAGGGCTTTTTCATCAGCTCTGTGTTAAGTTTACATTTAAAAACACTAGGTTACCTTGGGTTTCTTTTCCATTGGACTTCATCTAAATGCACAGCCTTTATTGCTATTCTTTTCTTTGTGACCACATACAATAGCCACATCTCCATTCACACTGAATGTAAAGCTGTAAACCTTGTACTGTCCTTCTTGAATAGAGAGCATCCGCCAAAACTGTAGAAAGATAGCATCATTAGCCTCTTTGGAAATGATCAGTTTTTGAAATAATGAATTCAGTAATACTTCCTGAATCAATAATTCATCACTGTGAGTTCGATTAGAATGGCGTTTGAAAAAGCCCCGAAATGTTCTGTAATTGTCTCAAATAACTTATTTCCTGGTTTGTAAGGAGAGAGGTTTCCTTGGATTAGACAGGATATAATGGCATGTGGCTTTTGAAATGTGTGATTATTGACTGTGCTGTCAGAGCCCGAAACATGAGCTAAATGAGCAGACACTACAAAACTGTTTTCGCTGAGATAGTTAGGAGAGGAGGGGCAACTCGATGCAAATTGAGGCCACGAGACAAGAGACCAAGCACTGAAAAAAGCTCTCTAATCCAGTAATATTTTGGGTGACTTTCTAAGATAAATACTCTGGCATTGTCTTGATGAGACAGCCTCGCCTCATTTAAGAGTCTTTGGGATCCGGATCAGTCCACATGGTGGGAGTCAGACTTGTACACTTGACCATATAATGCGGCATGCTTGTCACAACCCGGAATGCATTTCTCTCTTCAAAGTATATTTCTTGGCCTGCTCTCGTCACTCACTCCCTCTAACCAATTTGTCATTCTAAGCCCAGCCTTGCTGCTGCCAGCGCCTAGATGATAGCGTTGGGCCTCTCTGATCCAGGCAGTGGCAAGGGAGCAGGCCAAGTGTTACGCGAGCCACTCTGGGACAGCGCACAGTCGCTTCTGCCGGCTGATGCACGCCTCCATGGCCGAGAGGAACTGGCTTTGCAGATGCTTTCAATTCGACACAGAATGGAGCTCATCTACTTTGTGAGGACATTTGCTTTGTGTTTGTGCATGCCGTTTGTGCCCCGCTTGTGTATTTTGTGCACAAGTGTGCATGACCACGCGCATGTGTGCGTCGAAAAGATTAAGAGACGCCCCGCGCGCATGTCTGTGTATGCGGTCGTATGTGTGTTTGTGCATGACTGAGTAGATCTGTGTGTTTTTGTGTGCGAGCGTGTGAAGCTGCCTTTTTATATAAAGACACAATTACCCTGAAATGAGACTGAGCTCTTTTTCCTTTTTTTTCGGCCTGCAATTATAGTATACTCGAAGTTCTGATGACCTACTACTTCTCTGCTGATCTCCCCTTTAGAAGTCACCGTTTTCCACCACTGGCAGACACTCCACTCGAGTGCAAGAGGCAACACAACACTGTCCTCGTCACTTCATTATTCCCGTTTTAAACAGCCATTAATGCCCTCATTCAAATGCTTGGATGCTGCTTTGCTGTCAAGCTTATCAGCAACAGTCAACCAATTTACTACTGCAGCTCTCTCTAGTCTGGTAAGCAGAGCATTAAGTGTATTCAAAATTACATTAGCCGCGCATTGTTGTTGACTGCTCTCACAGAGAGGCAAAATTTTAGTTTGATAAATAAAAACAAATATCATCCTATTGATTTAAATTATCCAGTACATGTGATATGTGTTGGCCTCCTCTTATATATCCCCTTGACAGCATTTTATGGTACTTCCTTTGAAAGAGGATTACTATCTCAGTGACTTTATTGTGAAGCTCAATTCAAAGAATAAAAAAAAACAAACAAAAAAACAACTATTAAGGGGTGCATTTTTCACATGCTTAAATCATCATCTGTTTTTCTGTTTGCAGAGAAGCCACTGTGTTTTGCTGGGCAGAGGTGCTCTGCATGGACCTTTAAGACCCCCGTGTTTTCATGTCGCAGCCTTTTACAGCCATGCTTAGGATTAAACTGTGCATGGCTAATGCATTCGCTCGGAAAAGAGATGTATTTATCTTTAGTGCGGAGACTTGTCACCCACTATTCTGCAACCAACAATCAGCTCGTGGCATATCGACCTCTCCATTCGTCTGCACCAGAGCTGGGACCTCAAGTGGCTTGTCAAGCGCCCGGGCTTTCTCGTTAAGACACTGATGCCCATCTCGCAGGGCAACACCAGCCTTTTATCTGTGCGCGCGTGATTCAGAATTTGATTGGAAATGAATGTGGAAGGCTCCAATCAGTTTCCCTTGTATGAGCACAGCTAACGTGTGTGACTGCTCCTTGAGCACTGATGGCAGAGACGTGGGCGATTAAGGCCAGAGCCCAATCAAACCAGCTGTGTGCCGTTCCCCCATGGCACCGGCTGTGCCAGGCATGTGTTCCACACTACAAGCAGGCAGAGAGGCCTCCACCAAACCCCCAGTCTGGGGAGTCACGGCCACACATGAACCAGGACATGTAGGCAGATTGGGGATTTAGCTATACAAACATTTTTCAGAGACAGAGCTGCTATGCAAGCAGAAATAATCTCATTGGTTTCGTTAAACCTCAGTGGAGTTTTTTTTTTTTTCCTTTCTGGCCAAGCGGCAGCAGCAAGCTGAGGAAGAGGCAGGGGGTAAGAGACTGTAGGTAACTAATATTATGAGTCCCAGTGCTCCTCCTGAGTAAAAGAATGCAATTAATCTGAATCAAAGGGAAAGCTATTTGTGTCAGTTAGATACTGCAGTTGAATATTTCTGAGCGACATTTTGCATTTATATTGTTCAGATATGATTAGAATAAAAAAGTGTGAATATGATTCATGAAGACGGGGAATAGTCTTTACTCCTTTGGTCTGTTTACAGAAATCACAAACACTTTGAATGGCACAACAAAACAAAAATACATATTTGTTTAATTTGCATAAAAACATCAGTTGCAATCTGTAACATTATTCTCTGTTTCTTTATGAATTCCATTTTGCCCGCTCACAGTGAATAAGCATTAGTGTATTGGTGACAACTGCTCCAACAGGAGACACACATCTGAAAATACAGCCAGTGAGCCAGTAGACACAACTGTCATTTCCCATCAGTGATGATAAACATTCACTAACTTGCATACATTATGTCTTTTATATCAAGGCAGAAAAAAATGTGCACACTGCAAAGCGCTTTCTGGGCACAAGCCTCTAACAAATTAATTATTATGGAATGACCAGGTGTGCCGTCATGGAGTTTATAGTAGGACACTCGCTGGCTAAAAGCATAATATTCACTGGGTTAACAGCTAAAGGATTTTCCTTATCTACTTCCAAAAGGGTGCTTTTCTGGCAGCACGCTCTAACTACAATATTCTTCTTTATTGCACAAGTCGGGTGTGGGAAATTATATGAGAGCTAAACTCAGTGAAATACTGTCTGAAGACATGATCAATAACTTGTGTTGAACAGGAATCAATCTGTAACCAGCAGCTCTTCAGGCAGCCCTGTCAATCCCCACATGTGCCCCCTGACATAATAACTGCGGTGCTGTGATCGCATGTGGAATGGCAAATCTATTTTTATTTCCAGTTTCACATGGACATACATGAATTATGCAAATCTGTGGCGTTACAAATTTACAAGAGATTGCCTCTGAGTGGATGGCCTCGCTCGCACAGTCCACACCTCCGCCGACAACCACGCTGAAAACAGCGGTCGGGCTTTAACCCGAGCCCTTCAACGCAAACCATTTCCTCTGCCCCACCATCAGCCAGCCCATCAAATGGTGGCATGTCCGAGCCCTTCTTCTAAACACCTATTAGAGCTATCGATGGGGGAGGCAGAGGTTGCGACCACGGGATGGGGAGGGGATATTTGTGTCTCTCACTCCACATTACTGACATCTTTGGAAAAAGCTTTATAGATTTGGACAGAGGCGAAGGAAGGCTTTATCAGCAGCAACACAGAGAACACATTAAGGGATCAGGACCCCAAAGGTCAATTGTGGCTGTGGGCAGTGTTTTGTTGTGGTGTCCTCTCTGTTTATATTGCACTGAGGCCAAGTGACAGATGTGAAAACAAGTAATGATAGGAGCGCTGTGCACATTTCAGAAGTACAGGCCTCTGTGTAAAATGAGAACGCAAACTGAATATGTTACACAGACTGTTAATGCGCATACATATTCATCACTCCATGCCTTTTATCACATGCGCTTAAAAATGGGAAAGTAGGTGGTGATGTAACATAAAGTAACAAAAGGATTTTTTTTTAATACAGCTGTAACTTGCTGGATTTATTTGCTGTCCATTGTCAATAGATGATGAAGTCATGTGACACGAGCCCAAACACACAGTTTTGTCATTTCAACATCCTCTTTATAAAACTGTCAGCTGCTGGAGCTGAACTCTGCTGCCAGCCGTCAAACTTCAATTCTATGACAGCCCAAACAGCACATTGTTGCTTGTTCAGAGGATGCTAACCTCTCCTTTTCAGCATTTAATGCTTTTTAAACTATATTTTCCCGATTTAAACAATAGATTTTTTTGACACTGTGTTGTAATTTGCTTGTATTTTTCTGGGCTACACTCACTGGTTGAGACAAATCCATAATCCCTCACAAGATAACAATAACAACAATAATAATAATAATAATGTAATCCTTATTCCCAGATGGAGCCATTTTGGCCCCGCTGAGGTTCTATTCGAGAAGAAGAGCAATGGGAAGCAATTTAAAATACACGGCAATTAAAATAAGACACACTGGCCAATTCAAGCCGCCATGCTAATCCCCTCTGATACAGATGTAGCTATTGTACGGCAAAAGTTTCTAATTTTACACCAACTGTTGTGTATCAGTGTACAGCTCCACACTCTTACTCTGTCCCCAAGTGTATTGCCTCAGCAATTTAAAATATATTCCTTTCACATGCCAGCAGGTGCGACTAGTGATCTGACTACCTGCCATTGAAAAAGCCAAAGACTTCAGTTTCAAAATACCAAGTTTACAACATTTTGGAGGGAAAAAGAGCAGAAAATATGGTTGCAACAGCTGCTACAGTGCTACTGTAGAATAAATGCAACACAGATGAAAGATGATGAGTGCCTTTTTACTCCTGGACTTCACAAGAGCCTGAACACACACACACACACACACACACACACACACACACACACACACACACACACACACACACACATACACAGAGGCAATATCCACACACACACAGGCATGTCCACATACACACACTCACACACACGCATCCACACAGACAAATGCACTCACATATGCAAAACACAGGCAAAAATAAGTCTGAGGATGCGTTGCCTAATGCCTGTTCCTTTTTAATGCAAAAGACGACCAATCTGAGAAACAGATGGAATCATCTCTAGGCATGAAAATTGTTCATGACCACAATTAATGATGGTGAATAATCCTAATGAATGCCATGCCATGTTCAAGATTCCCATTCCGATATCTGCACAGAGGCTGGTGGAAAATGTTAATTGTTATGCTAATCTTTCAAACTGAGATAAATACATGATGTCACGCCTATATGATTCATGTATTTCTCTCTTTCTCATTCGATCTCTACTTCAATTTTTTGTCTTTCATTCTCCTCTCTCACTTTCTGAAAGGCAGCTTCTCTAAATCCAATACAGTTTCTCTCAGCGTGAGGCAGCTTCAAAGCCCCGCTCTGTGGTCAGGCCCGTCGATCCTCTCACCCACCTCCTGGTTGTTTAAAAGAGCAAAAGCACAGCAGTGCAGTTTCTTAAACACACAGATCCTCCCCAGCACCAACAGAGGGACCACTGTTTGGCAAAAGAACCTCCCTCTCTCTCCCTCGCTCTCTCTAACCATCTTCCCTCACCTTGGACTCTGACACTCTCCCCCTCTCCTCATTACCCACGCAGCTCCACAGACCTCATTATCCCTGGATACTCCTCTCTTCCTCACTCTCTCCCTCTTCCTCTCTCTCCACAGCCCTCTCTTACACAATTTATCTTTCAGTTGCTCCTCTCACACTCTCGCACCCTCTCCAGCCCTCCACCATCATTTACCTTTTTCCCCCATCCCCGGCTACTTCAGCTGTCCACGCTCTTCGCCCGGCACTCCATCCCGGCGTCCCGCGCCTCCCCTCTATCTTTGCTGCAACTCAATCCCTATCGCCGCCTCTGCCTCTCGCCTCACTCTCGCTGTATAAAGTGATTGATGCCAAGCCCGGGCTGCGGGCCATCCCTCCTACCACACACACACACGCGGGGACATCACGGTGAACCCAGTAGGGGGATGCCGTTACCTCTGAGAGGGACTTGGAGAAGGAGGACGTTGTTGGCGAACAAGCCGTGCCCACCCATGTCTGCGGTGGTGGCAGGCTTGCGGGGTGGGAGGCAAACCTTTGCTGGGGGGGCATGAATTGGTACACTGGAGTGCTCATTATGGCTCTGTAGGGAGCGTCCTGCAGGGGCAGCCACTGTGTGGCTGTGGAGCTCATTACGGCAGGCAGCCGCGGAGCTGGAGCCATCCAGAGGCGGCAGAGATAAAAACGGGGAGGGCTGCCAGATTACCCTTAATCAGAGGCACCTGTAGACAGCCAGCGCCTCCCCCCTCATTGCCTTCTGTAAAGCCCCCTCCCCTCCTGACGTGCACGCACACGCTCTTTCTTGCTGCTGTAATTATTGCAATTGCCTCACTTGACTTTCATTCCTGAGCACGGAGTTGCACAGCTTGCCTTCTAATGAGAAACCCGAGCTATGATCCGAAGGTGTTATTTATTTATTTAATTATTTATTCAACACAGCATGTATAATGTCAATTATTTAAATTAGTGTGATTTTAGCCCGCCGCGCTCTGCAAACCTCTCCCCACCGCGCTATCGGTATTCAACTCGCATCACACTCCTCATAGTGCTGGATGGAGAGTTAATTAAGTTTTAATGTGACATGTGCACCAAACTGAATGATTCATATCAACTATTATTGGAATGGGAGGCGACACACACGTAGTTATACCGCATGAAGGTTGCTGTGTAGTGTCTTGTAAATGCTAAGGTAAATGGTTGGCTCAAGGCCAGAAAACAATTCATAACATACACCTAAACAAATGGGAATGAATAAGAAAGATGTGATTTAATATCAGTCAGATTGCCATCATGGTTGATATGAGTTACATTTCAGCTCAGATATCAAGGCCAGCTACTTTAAATCGTTTCAGCTCTGTTTTCAGGTCTGCAGGAGGTGTGGAAATCAAATCCTGGGATTGATCGTGTCTCATTCACACAGCACATCCCTTTTCCTCCACCTGTAACTTGAGGCGAAGCTGGTGCAGCCCGGTGCTGAGAACAATGCAAACTCCTGCCTGCCTATTTGCATAATAAGGAGTGATACTGTCAGTTGTTTGGGCAAATGTCTGTTTCTCGGGATGACACAACAAACAAGTGTAGACTTTGATGTGAGTTGGAGGGTGCTTGCTCAAGTGTGTTTTAAGTGCCGTGCAGAAGTTACAGGAGGGATTAGTAAAAAACAAGAGCGTTGTGATGTGCGCGACTGAACAACTTTTGTGACGCTCTCCTTCCTTTCGCACCTCCCTTCGGGTGCCGAGACGTTCTTTGGAACTGTCTGTCAAGCGGTTGTCTGTGCAGGCTGCCAAACCTGCACTTTATTGTGTTTTGAAAAGCCTAGATGGATACGTGTCCAGCTGTTCTCAAACAACATTTCTTCAGATAGGGCCTTAACTTGAGCGTCATCACTGTTGCACTTGCACTTCTATTCTAAACAGCACAATATGAACCAGAGCTTACAGCAGAATAAGGAGCATTACGCATGCTACTGCAATACACATAACATTTTCACAACATGTGGGCCATAATCGCATGACAGGGGGAAAGTAAGACTATATTTAAATGCTTAAATTGTTATGGCTCTGTCAAATTACATTATTTCATGTCACTTAATGGGTATTAGGATTTATAAAACCCCAAAAAGCATAAACATTTAAACTCCTTAGCAGCTAAAACTACCCACCCACATCCCTCTATCATGTCACCCAACAGATTGTGCCTCAATTAAATTAATACGCCCACTTAGAAAAACTGGTTTCCTGAATTCACGGTTCAGACCTTTAAAATATGCTAAAATATTTCCACTGAGGAATTTCATTTTTTATTCTTTTATTTTTATTGTTGGTAAACTGTCTGGAGTTATGTATTGTAAATATTCTATATTGATTTGTATTTAACCTCTTATCGTAATGAAAACAATGCTGATGGGATCTTTCGTAAAGCAATCACAAGAAGCAACTGTGTGACAAAAGAGGCAGTTTATCGTCACATAAATATCTAAAGAGTCTTGTCACTAATCATGGAACATGGCCTCATTATTTCAGCTCGATGAGCTGCCACACCTGACAGAAATATGACACGAATAACAAAAACAAAAGATCTGAGTTGAGAGGCTGATCAGCTCGCTCCCTCGGTGCCCAGTGAGAAGACTTGCTTCATGGGCTGCACAGCAGCTGCACCGTGGGGGGAAGAAATCAAGTTCAAAGACGTTGTCGACTCACAAACTGGAATAAAGTGGTTTGACGTTCACAAAACATCCAGTTTTATGCCTGTTTTATCTTCGACTTTAACTGATGAAATGGATCCGCCACACATTTTGTTTTGCCTGCAGTGGAATGGCAAAAGGTGAAACAAAGAAAACAAAAAATAAGCAACAGAAAAAAACAGGACCGCTTTCAACGTAGACAGATGAATTTTCAATCACCGTCATGGACACAAATCAAAATCCCACAAGTTTCATGAAGCACGTGGCCCCATGAGCCTTGATTTGCGCTTCTTTATTCTGTTTGTAGTTATGCAACTCTGAAAACTAAAAGCTAAGGGCTTATGACAGAGTTACCGAAACTAAATTGTCATAAATTTCCATTGCTTACAAGATGATGGATTACATTCATCAGTGCGAGGCCTCTAATCTAATCTGGAACTGCGCTCATCAAACCTCTCTCTGAGGAGGTGTGCTGATCTGGGATCACTAAATATGTCCTTGTTTTTCTTCTATTTTCACCATGATCTGAGGCTAAAACTGATGTTAGATCAGCATGGGCACTTTGGAAATAATAGTCCTGATCTCATTTTTGCTCTGATGAAGCAGCTATAAAAGATACTGACGCGGTAACCTCTCTACATGATAACCAGAATTTTTAATGCTGCTACAAAATGAGATTCGTGTAATTCAGAGATAGACAGATTCCACATATTTGCCTCCCTTGAATGCTATTAATTGTAATAAAAGTGCTGTTTACTGCAGCAACGTGCTATGAAAATGACTGCAATCTGGTTTTCAGTGTCAGGAGCGCTCTACTATTAGGACACTTTTTAGCTTTCCCTCTCCGTGCCCACACATAATGACACACTTGAGCTGTTAAGCCTGCCGTTCTGCATAGACCAGGGCCACAGTCCTCACACCAAATGACACTGGAACATGAACTGTGCTGTAGTCTATTTCTTTTCTTCAGGCCGCCAGTACATTTGTTTTCATTAGATGGGATTGGTCAGCAGTCTAGGCCCTTGTGTCCAGTAATGGAGCGTACGATTGCAGGCCCATTATGGACTCCAAGCGAAATAAATGATATATTGATCTTAAATATTCCACACTCTTGTGCCTCTCTGGACAGCTGTTACTGCCAACGCACAAAAAATCTTGTTACACGTCTTCTTTAGGGAATATGTGATGCACTTCATGCATCTCTTTCATTGGAATGCGGCTCTATAGAATGTGACTCCACAGGCGCATGTTGTAGGCTTCATGTTGCAAGGTATTAAGACCTTGAACAACAAGGCAGCAGACTCTGCAATCACAGCTAATGTAAAGCTGTAATGAAAACAAACTATACACAGAGGTGCAACACTGAGCATTAATGAAATTAGAGAGCTGGAACTCGGTGGACTCCTCTGCACTGCGTAATGAAACAGAACAGGACAGGAAGGCAAGTGATGCATGCAAGTCACAGCCACAATTACTATTTCATTATGGAGCTGCTACCATTGGCAGGCACTCTCTGGCATTGTTGTGAGGAGGCTGGCATGGCACCGGAAATGGGGGTTGGGTGGTGGTGAGGGGGGCGTTGATGGTTTGGGGGCGGTGGCAGATGCAGGGTGCGGGGGAGGGGAGGGGATGAAGGAGTTGAGTGGGTGGGGAGGAAGCATGCTTTAATTTGGGTCATCTCCCAGTCTGCATGGGGTCGGGTGACACAGCCTCCTCTGCGCCCATTCTGAAAACACATATGTTGTTCTGGGTATCCACCTGAATTAATTGCTCTAATTATTCCTGATACAAGACAGAGGGGGAGTTGGAGGCAAGAGACCTTTCTTTTTTTTTGGTACAAAAAGGATGTGGCATGTTAGGCTTACATAGAGGCAGCGTAGCGGCATGCACGCATTTGGGGGGACGGAGGCTACCTGTCAAGATGACAGGTTAACCCTTAATTGGTTTAAAAGGGAGAAGTTGAACATGCTTTGTGCAGTGGAGTGTGAATGTTGGGAGAGTTAGAGAAGGGTCATCATTGCAACCAACCACAGTCACTAACACACACACAGACACTGAGGCAGACAGGCACCATGAGTCAAGATGCCACCTTGGACACCACATAGAGCACTGCATTAAACCACTGCGTAGAGTCTCTGCTGGTAAGAAGACAGTGACTAATCAAAAGTAGCACAGTTACAAATTGAGTACTATGACAGAGTGCAAAAGGTGAAAACAATATCAAAAGTGTTACTTTATACAAGAACTTTTGCTGCGGTGACACATTTAACCTTGTCAGAGAAATCACATTTCTATGGCACTAACTTGTTTTCACGACATGCTGACAGAAGTAATTATGTTCGTAGACGTGTTTCTCCCACTAAATCAAACTCTGCACTTGGGCAGCAGGGAGATGGGTAAAGTGCACCACTGCAAAGCTAAAAATGCTACAATTTCAATTACAATTCATCCTATATAGCCAGGCAAATACAGTCTAAATCTAAACATAATGAAGCCGAATGCTCTGTCTCTATGAGCAGATTATTTTTCATCACAAGGTCACCTGAAAGTTAAGTATTTTGGTGTCAGATATGAGGCATAATTACGCAACTTGCATGGTACAGATTATATGATAGCAGACCCATTTCAAATTATCTTTTTCCTCAAATTGATTTTTTGCACAAAATGTAATTATTAGAATACAGTGGAAAGAATTGTAACTACTTGAGGTGTTTTACTGAAGGGTGTGTGATGTACCAAATATGGATACATGTACAGTACTGCAAATAAAGACCACAATGTGATATTAAAAACACGTTTGTTTTTTTTTAAATATCTATTTAAACAAGAGTAAAACCCCAATAACATCGAAAAATACTGCAGGTTTCCTTTTCAACCATGTGTATTTGTGAACCATTAGAATGGTGGAATAGTGGACTTTGGCGTCATTACACACTCACAAACGGGGAACTCCGCATAAAGGGGACATTTTCCAAGTCCCCTGTTGGACATGCTTTAAATCATGCTAGAATCATGTCACTCATGACACTCTGGTGAGTTTTATTTTTGAATATAAAGCAAAGCTCTGACTGGCTGTTTGCCAAATGAATCAGTCCATGAGAAGAAAAATACGATCTTCCTAAACAAAATATTATGCCCCTCTGGGCTGATGTATGGTGGAGACATGGAGCTCTGCAGCTCAAATACAACAGATGTGTAAGCGAGTTGGCACTAGCGAGTTCATGTTAGCGTTTTCCAATCCTCCGCATTTGCATTACAAATACGGTGTACCACCCCCTGCTGGTGTGGGAATTTTCTCTCGTACATGCACAGAAAGAAAGTGTGAGTTCATCATTGGCCGTTATCTGTGCAGTGTGCTCATGTGCAATAGGCCAAGCTGACGGGGGCTGAGGGGAGTCAACATCCATCAGCCCCAACATCCAACTGTCATCCCCGACGGCCGACTGTTGGCTTGGTGTGTTCAGGCCTCAAAAACCCTACTCAGCAGTCCAGCCTGCTGGGTGGAGCAGAGATTTTCACACTCACTCACGCGTTTCTTACACTATTCCGAAAACACAATTTTTATTATCATTTGCCTACTGTGGATTGGAGCAGTGTGGAAAGAGAAAATCTCAGATTTTTCAAGTGATGCCACACTGTTGGGCCACTACAGCCTAACAGAGACAAAGAGATCTCAAGTTTAAGTGAAGATTCCACATCAAAGTATAGCTATGCAGCCAATGGGTGTTTGAGGGTGATTTTTTTAATTTATTTATTTATTTTTCTGATTTATTTTTATGAGAAAATTTGGGGCGGTTTTGGAGAAAAAATAATTACGTTCTGATTTGTCTAATCACTTGCAAATCTGTAGGAGGAGTACCGAATCAAATATTAGCTGGAAGAGGAATAAGAAAAAGAAAAGTAAGAAGACATGTAGTGAAGAGCAAAAGTTGCCCGACCCTAAGGTCCAATGGCACTAATTGCTTTAAAAAAAAACAAAAAGCAAGACAACAACAGTATAAAAAGGGCAACAAGGTAGGAATTATAGTTCATCACTGTTTACTGCTGAATTGCCTCCCATTGGCCTGACCACTTCAGCCATCACAAAGCTGAGGCTGATGGTGGCTAATTTTTGCAGGTGTTGTGCTGCACTTTATTCATCTCACTTTATGTGTAGCTGGTTATGTTAATAGGATTTCAACTCAATTTATTCAAGTGCTGATCAATGGCATGCAATCTCTGCACTTCATGCATTATGTATTTTAATGGAACTCACTTGCTTTATAGCTGAATGGCTAAAGGTTAACAGTCCCAATAGGTGGGACTCCCTGAAGACTAATCTCAACTTCAAACACAGCTTTCTTTTTTTTTTTTTTTTACCTCGCAAGGCAAAAGCGCACAACAACAGAAAAGTTGTTTTTATCACCCCTTCTTATGGCTCATTGGGAGAAAGAAGGCGATTTATTACCCAACATCCTTTGCTCATATTAATGTGACTATAAATGCCCATAGACATTTTACTCTCTGTAGGAAGTGAGGCAGAAAAAAGGAGGAGTTAGAGGTTGGGGAATTAGCAAGAAGGGTACTGGGAGCAGAGTAGAGGGGAGCGAAATAGAAATGTGTAGGTGGGGTAATGGTGAAAGGGGGGGCGGTCGGAAGGTGGGATAAAATCTCTAAACAACAACAGAGACAAATATGTCACCGTTTCCATAATTATGTTGCTTTAAGTGGCATTTTCATATCCAAAATGAATGTCATTTTGCCAGTGAGATCTTTACTTGCTTTTCTCTGCAGTTTAATATGGAAAACATCCAGGCATCTCTGAGGGCCCTCGTCTCTCTCCACTGCCACTCCCTGCTCAATAAAACTGGCATGCTATTCCCCAGATGAGAGTCCCACCGGACTATGTGAGGACTGTGAGGTAAAAAGCCCTCCAGTCCCTACTAAATCTAGAAGTGGAAGACAGAAGGTGCTCGAGACATATCCTGTGAGGGTCACTTGGCAGTTTTCACCTTATTGTATTCTCTGTCATCAAAATTTGCCTGTGGCCTTTGGAAAGCGATGTTGAGCCAGTCATAAGATGACTCTTTTCTTATTCTTCTTCCGATGGAAACTGTACATGAGATGTATAAGATGGTCTTTTTGTCACTTCAGCAAAGAGAAAAGTGGTACAGAGACATTTGTGAATATGTACATTCACAATATGGAAAGATTTGATCAGCAGATGTTTATATGCAATTAAATAATGAAAAGACAAAAAGGGAGGAAAAGATAAACAAGCTGCAGTGAGCCTCACAGCTGGCCCGCTTGAATATGGATGGCACTGCTGGTATGTTTTACACTATTGCTAGGTAAAAAAGCTCTAATACACAAATCAATTGAGAGAAAGTTAATAAGATCAACCCTGTCATGCACAATCAAAATTTCGCCACCTTGGCCACCATTATTATTCTGACATTGTTTTAGTTTCACATGGATGAAAGTGGATTAATGGTAAGATGTACTATTGCTGAGGAAATGAAGGTGGTGGAGGTGGGGCTGGGGGTGGCGGCATTTGGGGGAGCAGAGTGGAGGCTTTAAGCTGTCAGAAAATCACTTAGTCGACAAAAGATTCCAGTCAGAAACATGACGTATGACCTGTAAAGAAGCACTTGCCTTCAACACAGCCTGAACAGGGGCCAGCCGCTTTAACTGGCGCCATCAGTCTCCTTCAGGTAATGCAATTAGATGCCACTAATATCTTGGGATGCTCTTCAAACTGCAAATGCACTTTTGCTAAATAGCGCACACAGTAATAACTAGTGACAGCACTCAAGGAGCCAGATTGAAAAAGCTTTTGCATGTGATTGGCTTGAGTAATTGCACATACAGAGCGCTCGCTCTGATAGAATTCATGAACTGAAAACAGATGTTATCCACATCCACACAGGCTTGTTTGCTTTGTTGCCAGGCAATGCAGCTCACCTCAGGTAAAAATATGCATAGTGAATTTGTGCGGCAGGTTGGGGGCAGTCCTAAGTCACAGCTGCACCTTTGTGGTCTGTCGGTTGGAGTTGTGCCTATAGATCATCAGATTCACTATGCAGACCGCAGACTAACTAATCCACTCACAACCCAGTGGTAGCAATTTGGCTCAGGTCTGAAGCCGCAATTAGGACTCAATCCCATCTAAACAGAGACTAAGGTGTCTTGTCTCCATTTTTTTTCCAAACGTTGAGGAAAGTCAAGCTTTTCCTGGATAATGTCTATGCTTTTTCAGTGCTAAACGCCTATAGTGGCTGCCAGGTAGCTTGAGGGAAGCTCTGGGGCTGTCAGACCATCGATGGCAATGCTCTTGCTATCTTGTAACCGTCAACATCGCCCACACGAGAGATGAAGACAGCCACCTTACTTAACATGCGCAAACACACACACACAAACACGAACATTCCAAGGCATGTAATGTGTCGTCAAAATGCCTTAGGGCTACAGACGCGAGGAGTGTATCACCAAAAGTTCACCGAATCACTGCAATCTTGGGCTAAATCTCTACACTTGACGGATTAACTGGAATATCAAAGAACACAATGCAATATAACTAAACAGGGCTGATCAGGAGCTGTGATAGTGACTATGTATCTAGAGAAACAGAGATAGAGAGGCTGAGAGGGAGGGAATGGGATCTGCTTCTTGCTCCCACTATTCCCCTCAAGGCAACGTCAGAATAAATCTTCTGAGGGATTATCCCAGCTACACAATGTTCTCTGTTCTGCCCATTGTATGCCTCTTTAAGCACAATTGATAAATTAGTTATTTATATTGTGGATGGATGAAAGTCAAACACTGGATTTCCTTTTGATTCATCCAGTCGGGGAAGCATTACGAACATCGTCTTGTGTGTGTTCTTTTTGTGCCAGACTGCGCAGAGTGGAGTTGAGTCATGAATCTGTATAAGATTACAAATTAGAGTGGGGAAACTTTTGCATGCCAGAAATCAGGCTCTTTTTTCTTTTTCAATTTTTTTTTTTAATCTAATTGCACCTTTAGGTTTTCATGTACAGGAACTTTAGCTGTTTCCTAGCTACATAAAAGGCACCAGGCCAACAGGAGCTACACAGTACTATGCAGTTAAGATGCTCGCCTACCCTCATTTCAGTTTGCCTGCCAGCTCAATAGGGGCCCAAATCAGTCTTAAATGAGTTACACATGGGATCAGATATCTCGGTGGGAACCCTTCTGCTTTTAATTTAAGGTAAACTAATAGCTTCATTTATTTGTAATTAGAAAAAAAATGTATATATATATATATATATATATATATATATATATATCCTGCTTTAAAACTGGAGCATGTGATCCCCTTTCTACTGGCAGCTCACTCTCAATTGTTCATGAATTTTAATTCATTCAGTGGTTAGGCCAATCCCCCAGTCGTATGAAGTGACAGAGTTTTAGTCAAATTGAATTACCCTCTCTGTGTTTCACTGTTCTCACCCCTACCGTCCTCATTTCCCTCGTTCTCCTCCTCCTCCTTTTCTTTTCTCCCTTATTTCATTTTACCCTTATCGTACTATATTTTACCCATCCCTCACAACTTCCTTATTTTCTTCTGAGATTGCCTCTAGACAGCAGCAAGTTGTATGTCTGTGTTTCAACTCCGGTTGCCCCTAGCACATGTAAATGACTATGGTACTTGATGTGTGAAGAGAAGAGATGAAGAAAAAAAATCCCTAAGTGCAAAATCAAACAGATAAGAGGTAGGGATTTTCCTTTTGCTGAGGAACGTGTATTTTGATGCAGTGCCTTTTAAGTTTTCCTTTCGAAGTAGTCAAGGACAGTTTTTGGAGGCATTCTAATCCTGAATGTTAAGGACACATTCATGGGTTTTGGTGGCATAAAGTATTTTTTATGATAAATTTTAAAGCAGGAGAACAGGCGTGGCACTAACTTCCACGCTAAACTGTGCTAATGTGTACCTGTTAGCCCTTGTGTTATCACCTATCCCCATATGTGTGCCCTGTGCTCTTGAAATAGTTTGCAGTGATCGTACATAGGCCCACATAAGCAACTAGCCTCGGCCTTTTAATAAAAACCTGCTAGAGAGCAAATATCTCACATGCCAGGAAGTTGGTTGCTCACTGGGTTTGAGGCTATGTGACCCACATTACACCAAGTCATTCAAATGACCTCTGAGGTGTTATCTCCAAAAGGCAAACATGGCAGCATTACTGCCCCTCCTCCGTGCCAAGGATGCCAGAAAATATCTGACTTTGCAAAGATCCAGTCTCGCTGCATCTGCAAATTCACATTTTCAAGGTCAATTGTTGCATAGAGAATATGGGAGATATTGGTGTTACAATAAATTATAGGAATGCAGCACTTACAGAGTTCCAGCCATATAAATCGGCAAGCCAACAATCACCAGCGATAAATGTAGGGACAACCCAGCGAGTCCCATTGTACGGTCAGTAACAACCTTGGCAAGATTTAGAAAGAGCAGCATGAACAAAAGGGGATAAGATTTGTTAGGAGCTGAGGTCAAAGGTGCCAGGAGGAACAAGATTAACATTTAGACTATGAAATCTGGAGGTTTAGAGGTTAGGTTCTATCTTGTGATCCCTCTTAAGATTCCGTCCTTAACTTTTGGTGTAGAGCATTTCGTCCTTCTGTGACCTGGATCATCAGCAGTAAACCCATTAGAAAGAGAACACCAGATGACAAATACACAAGGATCATGCTGAGTATTCATCTGCCACATTTGTCTGTGTGACAAAGCATTTCCTGCTGGAACCAAGGGTCATCTTACAGTGTCATCACGCATCGGGCCAATGGATCGGACTGTGCATAACTCAAAATCAGCTTTCTCGATTGTCCCTCAACAGTTAGGGAGGAAAGAATAACTGTTTTTGGGCGCATCAATCCAGGGAAGCCCAAAGAGGCTTAGTTGAGACATTGTCTGCAGGGAAACACTGGCCTCCATTTCTCCCCAGTGCGTGCCTCAGCCCTGAGACAAGCAGCTGTACGTTGACAAGTGGATACAACTCCATAACTTAACCAGAGAGACTGGACACCCCTGGCATTCTCTTTGTTGTGTCTAAAAATAGCAGGTCCCAACGGTCCCTCTTGGAAAAAAGCAGAGCCACACTTCATTATTTCATTATATCCCTTCACTCTGATTTACATGCACATCAGAGGGAGAGCAATTTTTATCTGAGAGTCAAAGCTGTGGCGAGGAGCTGCACGCTGATCCCCAGCCGACCAGCGAGACACAAAAACAAGCCAGAGATCCACTCAATGCATCCTTCCCTCAGGAGACAGACATGATCTTATGTTATCCGTGTTCCCCCTGAAGCATTAAAGCATGTATGCATCATGTCAATGAGATCTCGAAGGGAGAATCGCAGCCTTTCCAGTCTCCACGTTAAATAATGTAACAAGGAGTGTGAGCCCAGTTTAATTTGTGACGAATCCAGATTTTGGCGTTGCATCATCTTTTTCTGACACACATTCAGCATGTTATTTCTACCTATATGTGTTGCATATGTAAATACGTTGCTTGTTTTTGCATATCCCCTAAGAAACCATGCTCCGTCCTTTCTACATCCCACTGCATAGACGCACTTCCCTCACACTGCATTACTGTGGACTTCAATTGATAGTTGCCATTGAACTATTTATGACCTCAGTGACTCTCCCTTTGTGCAGTCAGCACCCATAGCGAGTACAGAGTGATATTGGACACATGAGTAGCAGCATGCTGCGCACCAGTCATCGATTACATGATTTCAGGCCAACTGAAGCGTAAAAATATGAGTCCTTGTGGCTTTTATCTGCAAGAGCTGCTTGTATCCATCAGATAATGTGTGGGAAGAAATACACAGTTTTACACAGACACAATTTGTGGCAAGCATCTAAACCTTATGTCAGATAAGGAGGGAACGCCATGTTTTCTAGTACCATCTAGGACCATAAGGCGATGAAAAATCAGGGAGTGTTCTCACAGGTGCATTTAATCATACCGACACTGTTCCCAAATACTTTATCAATGGCTAGTGTTTGCATTGAGGAAGAATCCCACAAAAGAGTCCCAGTGGATTTGCAGTCGCTGGTCGATGCGAGTCACCGAGGGGGGTCAAACAAATGTGGTGTGTCTGGGTGACCTTAATCACTTCCAGGTTCATCCAGGCTCGGATTTCACTTGTGTGCCTTATTTCAGGTCACCGCCTCAAAGTCAAAGTAGGGCACAGTCATTATCTGCAGGAGCATAACACAATCATCCGCACAATACAATAAGGTCGGCACAATTCACTGAAGTGCTGTCCATTACCTCTGGGCTAGAACACATGTGCTCCATCAAAAGCTGTGGCTGTCTATATGTGTAGAGCATAGGTAATAAATGTGGTGAATTTGTCTGTAATACATGTGCACTTCACCTGGCTGCTTCGCTCTTTCTCTTTTTCTGAAAAGAAAGACTGTAACCCCAATCACAGCAAAACACAGACGGAGAAAAACTGCTTCGCTGAGACCATAGTGGAAAAACCACTGCATGGTCTGTATGCAAGAGTCCTTATAAATAAGTAGTCAAGGGAGAAGGGAAAAAAAGAATAGAAGAATAGAAAACTAGGTGATTATGGGCTATGGGATTGAGGTGTTCTGATCCTCTGAACTATTTTAATCACATTGGATTGACTACATTCTTTTTTTTTCTATTCTTTTTCTTTCCTTTTTGAGGGGAAAGGAAGACTTTAAACCCAAATGACTGTGAAAGCAGCTGGGGTCTTATCTCATTGGTTTTACTTGTAAAATGTAGAGGAGATTGTAAATGAAGTAAAAAAAAAAATTACCTCCAAGACATAACTGCAAAAGGGTTGTTAAAATATAGGGTTGGGGGTATCTCGAGGGGTGTCTGTCACCAGTTTCCCTCAAAATTCATGGCACAGCATGACATGAAGCCATAGTGCTTCGTAATGACTGTCTGACAAGTCAAGCAACAAAGACCTCTGTAACAAAAAAAAAACTGTCAAAATGACATGTAATAATCTGTCTGACTGATCTTGGGAATGAGTTGCTGCTCTTTTTGAAGACTGCATGCACATGAATTCTTTATGACCATCAGTGAACATCACACGCATTATTTAAGAAGACTCTTCAAAATATCCCTGATTCCATTATCCTTTCATGTTTCAAGTACCAGCTATCCTTCCAATATA
Source organism: Karalla daura (assembly GCA_029224185.1). Lineage (NCBI taxonomy): Eukaryota > Metazoa > Chordata > Actinopteri > Chaetodontiformes > Leiognathidae > Karalla > Karalla daura. The sequence continues at coordinate 24,104,726 of CM055195.1, forward strand.
TTGCGGGATAGCATCTCGGGTACTGCATTGCTGTCTTGCATCACTACCTGCTGTGTATCCAGTGCAACGCATTATTCAGGTAAAGGTATCAAAGAAAGCAGAGCTGCGTCTGATGGAGATAGGGATTAGCCTAAAACTTGGTTAAAAGCTTAGTGCAGTTTGCTTTTGCAAACTGCAGCAGTGTCCTAACATTGGTACAGGTGAGGATCGAAGCCATTAGGATGGGCTGGAAAGTGTGTGTTACCGCTGATTGGCATTAGCTCTTTGTGGTTCACCATCTCTTATTCTCTGCTAATGGCGCTGCTCATGCCTCCTTGCTGACGCGCAACTGGTTTTCAGAGACGTCTCAAGCTCATGACATGCTTTGTGTTTTGATTAGCGAGGAAGCACTTACGTAGCACAGCACTGATGGCATGAAAAAAATGAAATTACTGCATTAATCAGAGATATCACGGCATGCAAGTACTCATACAAACTACTTTGAATGTAATCAGATATCCACATAGCTTGATGCAGACTATTTTTTAAGTATGCCCTTTGAGCCCTTAGAAGAGCACAGACATGAAACTGGCGCATTACTGTGTATGTGTGGATTAACTTTGCACTGTGTACATGTTTGAGCGGGATGCATTTGGGGCCTCTGCTTGTCTTTCGTGTTTCTGCCCCAGATTGAGCCTGACAGCTATGCACAATATCCTGTTATAGAACACAAGTGCACAGACAAAGAAAGATGGAAAGGCATCAAATGCTTTGTTTGAACAGTCCTCCCGTACGTGCAAGCCTCTCCAGTCATCTTAAGCATGTCATGTGAAGCTCTAATTAGTTAATGGGCTGATCTCATTAGAGAAATGCTTTTGTTGCAGGTGTCCAGTCCAAGCTGAGACGACTGCCAGAGGCATGAGGTTGGAGAGGTGGGCTTAGGAAACCAATATAAACGACTTAATGGCTTATGTCATGCTTACACATGGCATGTGATCTGATGTACTGCATTGCCACAGTTACAAACTGCAACTTGTAGCCGCTACAGTGAAATGATTTGCAGTCATCTTGACGTGTGCTGTGATTTCTAGTGGGGCCAATATGCAACTGAAATGAGTGCATCTTTTTTTGGGTCTCTTTTACTTTTTTACGTACCAGAAAATGAGCCTGCCTCGGTCTGTAGTCAAGGGAGGTCAGCGCTCTCTATGTTCAGCCCCCAAAGTGTTACAATTACACTGGAGAAGATTTCTGGGTACACGGTATGGGTGTGCGTGCATGTGTATCTGTGTGTCATTGCAATAAGGAACAGGCAATTTCAAACACAAGCACTTATAGTGATATCACTCGTGGGACATCCTCTCACTGCAAGATACGAGTGTCCACAGCCAAAACGAGGGTGTTTGAAATGCAGTGATTAGTGCAGTGTCCAGTTAATTTTAACAGGGTTTGCAATGGGACTAATCAGGAATTAACGGTCGGCATCTACTTTAAATCGCCTTCTTTACGTAATCGTGGGGGGATACTGTCAGGATGGAAAAAGGCAATTGTCTGCGGCCTCCCGATTATCCCTTGCAAAAGCCTATAATCTGTCTGAAAGTACTTAAAGAGTCAAGCAGCAAAATAAACAACATTGATTATCATCCCACTGTTCTTTTTTCCCCCTTCTTCTTCTCTGAAGTGGACCATGCAGAGAGGGAGGGGGTTGGAGGCTAAGGTTGCGCCTTCCCCCGTCAGCGCCATCTGCTTGGGCAAATGTTAAGGCAGGCTAAATACCCCCTGAGTCCTCTGTTCAAACCAGATTATCAGCTATTCTAAGGAGAGGGACGAGCATCTTATCATCTCCCAATCTCTTTTACAAAAGCAAATGAGGAATTCTGAACAGGGATTACCAGGATTAAGGAGGACACAGACATGGCGCTCCTTGGACAACGTCTTAAGTTGTTGCCTTTCAGTCTGGCTACCTTCAGGATGCAAACATGCAACGGGTGCAGCACAGCCTGATCTGGAATTCTCCAAAACGCTGTGCCATCCTCTCAAGCTGCATATACATTTTGCCATGGAATTCAGCGCAGCAGTGCTCAAATACTTCTACTCCATCGAAGCTAAACTCATTTACTCATAGTGCCTGTTACATGAATAAAACCAATAAAAAAAAACAACACTTCTGCTTTGCACAACATTGACAGCATCAAACAGTGCTGAACAATTCCCCACTGTCAGACGTGGCCAGAAAATTGCTTTTATTAGCCTCAGCGTCATGATAGATTGCTGGACAGCTTTTCCACTATATACTTCAAGGAGGACATGAAAAGGTACAGATTTCAGCGCAAGTAGCTTTGACGTTTAAGAACAGAAGTCAGAGGTGAAGAATGCACACACACCACCAGTGACCTAGTAGCCTAAATGATAAATAAATGTTGCCTTGTCTTTATTACGCTGTATTTGTTTTTGTGTTCAGCAGGGGATTAGCGTTAAATCTGCATGGGCAAAACTAAGGTTGTAACCTTGTGATTGCTTCGAACCGGGTTGGGATGAGGGGGAGAGGAGAGAGGGTGTCTCCTACAGAATACACTTATCCCCCTGTAACAACTGGGATAACATACATTCAACAAAACAATCAAGCACGAACAAAGCCGTGCCACAGTGCCAGCAGCACAACCTCAGTTTGCATGGGCATCGAGCATCATTAATCCCGCATGGACCATCATGGTGAAATTCTCTCTACCTCGGCAGGGCGGAAATGCTAGCGTCTTTCAGACGCTACCTGTCTAGCAGAGCATCAACCGGCAAACCGTATGATCTCTGCACTCTATCAGCAACCACTGTTTTAGATCACGCTTTTAACAAGGAACAAACAATAGTACAAGCAATCGATGTTCCTCAGATCCCCGCTCCACAGTCACACCTCGTTTAATCAACAGAATTGTTTTCAATGAAAACAATCTCCGGGCTGTAGAGCTACTCAGTGTCTCAGAAAGAACCACTCGGCGGGCTTCCACACTGATTTGATTGTTGCACACACAAAGGTAGCTAGACCACCGCGGCTGTGGGGGATGATTGAATTATTCAGTTTGGCAGAGATTTGGCAGCAATTGTGTGGAGTGTTGCCTCGAGTGGAGTGCAACAGAAAGACAGCATCTTCTTGTTTCCTGCACCACTGCACAACACATGCATAAATAGCCCCTGCTTAGACAGACAGCCAGTCGGTATCGCTTCAGGACAACTTCACATCACAGCACAGACATCCGTGCCGCTTGGTTAATTGACCTACACTGTTTCACTGGCATTACATGACAAATGTCAAGCATTCATGGTATTTATATAAGAGAGGGGCAAGGTTTTGAAAGCAAATACAAACCCCAAAATACAGATTAGGGCATCATCATGTGCTGCAACGGCACAGGGGACAGAATGATCACGCTGAAGTGTGGAACTTTCAATCAAGGAAATAATCAAGGAAAATAGCAGTGGTTGTGCTGTTGAGTCACTGCAAGCCTCCTGACTGCAGCGATCCTTCCTTTTAAACAATCTGTAATCTTCAATTGTCATTCTATACTGTCTGCAGAGGATGATTCAGTGATGTCAGCGGAGAATGTGAGTGACTTGTAAAATCAATGTAATGTGAAGGGAAATATGGGCCGTGCCATCTTGATAGCTCCTCCGCAATATCATCCACATGAATAACGAAGATGTTCAGGTCTCATGTTCCATTTATCAGAGGGGAAGAATTGATAACAGGGGTGAGGTACTGATTGCACTGATTGCATTCTCAAGGTTGTGGAAAGTCACCGAAGCAGCTACGTGCACTTCATATTCCTTTCCCAGATTGACACACTTTGCGTACAGTGTCTGATTCATCTTAAGAGTTTATGAATCTTGGCCGACAATAAACTTCACAGACTCAATTGCAGTGCCCCTAAAAGCCTTTATATTACAGGAAACTGCGGCAATCCTTACTGAATGTCATTGAACACTACTGTGAGGAGCAGAGTACGGAAATGGAAAAGAAAGAAAATAATTATAATTAATGAAGGCCATATGGACAGCTCCACCACCACAGCACAATAAAATAATGCGTGTGTTTGCATGAGCTCCTGTGTGTGTGGGGGTCTGTATAGATGCTGCTCCATCTGCAGACATATTACTGCATTAAATGTAATCACACATTTTACATAAAGGTAGCTTCCTGGCTTGTTAGATGAAAATAAACAGGTCATGAATCATGAATCCGCATGAATCGGTATGTCAGCAAACACACATCCGATGGTGAGATAATGTGATACAAGCACGGGAAATCCTTTCAAAAAAAGCACTTACGAGATCAGAAAAAATGAATCAAAAAATAAATCAGTGGGGACGCACTAAACGTAAGCTAACCAGAATCAACAGTGCTACCTTGACAACGTAACAATCGCACATTTACGTGGGGACGACGGAAAGACGACCAACCAAAAGACACAGCGAAGACATTCTCTGCTCCAAACCAGACCAGCAACTCCTGCCTCCACTGAGTCTTCCTCCTATCCCCTCTTATTCACCTTTGACTCCACACTCCAAAGCTTAGGAAAAATCCATTTATCGCCTACTCTCCCTTTTGCACACACGTTGAGACTCATTAATGCTGTGGCTTCGTTGCAGGTTCATTATTTTTTTATTTACTTATGGTTCATTTGAAAACACTTCATTACCTAATTATGCATAACACAAAAAAATCGAATCACAATTTATCTAGCTCAAAGAGATACAACTACCTTGTGATCTATCCAAGCTGTTTTTTTTTTTTTAAGTGAGACCGAACCGTTTAGCAGGTTTACATTCATCTATTAATAGAAAACTGACATTTCTGCACTCTCTATACGAGATGTTCTACTTGAGAGTGCACAGTTTTCTCAAATCACAGAGGACACATTCCCCGAAGGAACTGATTAGCTCCTTCTCAGTTTTAAAATGCAAAGTAACTTTGATAAGCAATTAAATATTTTCTGTTGTCTCCACTCTGGCTTTGTTTTATGCCTTTTAAGTCTGTATTTTTGGATCAAATCCGCATAAATACAATGTTAGAGCGGCAGTTATTGTACCCTCTAGCATCAATCTTCCCCTCAGATGTGTTTCTGCACTATTGTACATCATAATAGCGGGGTTATCTTTATCAAATCATCATTATCAGCTCTTGTAGAGGAGGGGGAAAAAAATACAGCTGTGTTGTTCCAAAAAAAGCTGCTGTTTTCTGTCTGTGTACTTCAAAGGATGCGCTCAAACCAAATTTCCATAACTTTTTATCTGTAATATGTTCGTAATGAGCAATGTATATGTAAACCATTTCTCCCTTGTAGTTAAGTGCCATATTGTTTGAGAAAGAAAATGGAGGAGAAAGGAAGTGTGGGCAGTTTCTCCATGGCTGAAACCAGCCAATTAATGCTGTCCAAAGCCTGCACAGCACACAGGCCACCGCCTGTTTGACATGCACAACGGCCTGCTGGCTGACTGCGTATGGGCGAAAACAAATGATTATTCTGCGAAATGTTTTTGCTTCATTTTCCTCTGACTGTTCTCTACCAGGCAGATGCGATGTAGTGCAGAGATCTGAACCGACCGATGAGGGGGGGGGGACTACGTCTGAATGCGCAACAAAAACAAAACAATGAATAAGAAGAGTCGTCAAAATATGCAATACAATGCAAAACACTTTAATAAATTTCAGAAGCGCACACATACATAAACAAAACATTTACAGTTTTCTCCACACTGGCAAATCAAAGTCAATTACAAAGATCATGTAAGGTGCATATTGTACTTCACATTGAATAAAAGTGAGGTTGTCTGTCTCCCTTACAAGGACAAAAGCTCTCCCCGTGTATGAGTACTTTTTTTTCTCCCCCCCCAAAGATCAGGCAAATCTAATCATTACACAGTGCTAGGATGCTATGTATATTTCATACTGTGGCTCCTACGCAGTAGTGAATACAATTGATACCATAATAACATGAATATACCTCCTTCAATAATAACAACCTGCCTCACAAAGAGGCGACACACATAAAATTAAAATCTTTAAAATAGACATAGTCTGCAGAAGCATTACATACTGAGATTGGATCTACATCAGAAAAGGCTTCCAGCCTGTGCACTGATTTCATTAACTATATATAGTTCCTCAGAAGAGGGGAAACAGCCTCTGGTCCCATCCATCTGGACATTTCCAATTAAACACACAGGCTATGTCAATTTTAATGACTCTAATTCTATGGTTATATGTATGTACTGTAGGTGCCTTGTAGGCCTTACCTATCGAAGCGGTCTTTAGCTTACCACTTAACAGGACTATTGAACAACAATGCTGCTAACCCATCGAGCCAGTTACTGGCATAAACTGTAGAAATTATTCTAGTCAGGACATACTGTACCCTAATAACTCTATAAGTGTAGAAACAGTAGAAGCGAAATGATGCTCTGAACAAAAAGCCTAAGAAGTATTAAGTGCACCATAATGGATTTTCTGCCAAATGTCAAGTTATTGCTGTTTTTAAACCGAAGCCTGGATTACCTTTCATTTTGGTGTTACAGTGTTCTTTTCATCAGAATATTTCTTTTGTCAGTGTAAGTAAGTGCACAAAGTCAAGTCATTTTTGCTTAAGCCCACCAACTCATATTAAGGACTGCCTGAGGATTATTGTTATTCTCTTTTTTTTTTTTTTTTTTTGATCATCCAGAGTCATTTTAATGTGGATCTTACAGGTTAAATCACTTCGGAAGAGGAAGCGACACACAAAAGGTTAGGCTTAGTGCTCTTCAAATCTGCCCTACATAAACAGCTTTTGATTATAACCCCAGCAGTTAGTCTCCTGTGATTGTGGCTTAGCTCGACATATTAAACTTGTCCTACCATTCCTCCCAGTGTAATAGCGGCATGGCGATCAGTAGAATGGCTCTAAAGCACTGCGAATGTGTTGGCATCGTTGGGCCATGCATGTTCCTGTGTTGGCCAACGTTGGCCACGGTCGTCACTAACAATGCAATCGGTGGCATCGAAACTGGGCCAAGAGAGAGGCAAAGGTGGACAGGAAAAGTACACCGTGACGTGGGCTTGACACTAACGTGAGCCTACGGGCCGTAGACCTTGCAGCATAAATACATTTTGAGTCATTAGTTCTTCGAGCAAGCCCAGATAGAGCAACGTCAAATCATACAAAAAGATCAGAAGGTAAGAAAATAAAAATGGCCACCAGGCAGTTTTGAAAAAAAAACAAGGCAAAGAAATGGAATCAATAAATATAAACACCATCAACTCTGTGATAGATATACATACATACATATAAACATACTTTACAGATCTACTGACTGTATTTGACACCTATTTTACAGTGGGTGCTGGAGTGGGACATTGTTCGAGGCGGTTTCAGGACATACAGTATCATCCTCACTGACACAGGTAAGTAATAGCATTGGCTGACTCAGTAAAGCATTTCAAACTTCCAACAGATTCACAGGAGGAGCTTTGTCAAGATTCAGGCAGGCAACATGAAGCGTCTCTCTCTTTCTGAGATCCCCCTCCCTCTGAGTTCATCGTTTCTCTCGATTGTATGAAGAGGTGGGGTTTGAGGCTGTAGAGACAGTTAAGTACTTGTTTCACCTCTTCAGTTCTCGCCTTGCTTCCTCTCTTCCTCCCTCTGCCCTCTCTGTCTCTCTCTCTCTCTCTCTCTCTCCCCCTTTTCTCTCTTTTTCGCTCTTAAGGTAGTGGGAGCTAGAGATTGATTTTAATCCTGTGGGAGCGAGCTGTACCTGTGCCACAGAGTGTGCCATAGTGTGGTGGTTTCAGTGCCGTCTCCTGAAATATAGAGAGACAGACAGATATAGGGAGATTGTAGTTACAATATCATCGAGCTCTGAGCAGCCTAAGCTGTAGCCTTATCAGTCCGTGGCTATGCTCAACACTGAATAAAATAAAATCTCTGTAGAGTATGGAGGATAGAAAAAAAACAAGCATTCTTCAAGGCACGACTGGCAATCAAGTCATTATCTTGTCAGGTTTCCTTGAAGAATGCTACAAGTGTCACAAGCTTGCATTTTTCCTGTACTTATCAGAGCATGCAATCTTATCCAATTATCACTCCCAATTTGTCATTTTGTCTCCCACCACACTAGTGCAGCACTCTTCATTTCCCCTCAAAAAGCCATTTGGATCAATTTAGGCCCACTCTTTCTTGCGGACCTTTGCCAGTAGGTCCTCTGATATGTACAGAATATGACATTTTGCTGGTTCCTGAAAAAATGCAGCAACACATCTGCCAATAATCTGAATCAGGAGGAATCTGACCCGACAGTGCTTACATTAGCAAGGCACGGTGATAACGGATGCGATGACTCAACAGAAATGACAAATAAATAGAGAAGTAGATAAAGGAAGTCAAAATGAAAATGAAAAATGAAAAGTGAGAGCCGCAATCGGTCGGTTGGATTTAAATCTGGTTTCCTACTTGACTACCAGCACTAGTTGGTTTTCTAAAACGCTACGCAGCCGCCATGAGTCAGCAGGAGCGCGTTGTGATCGGACCATGGCAGAGCTGCATGAAAGGCTCATTCCATCACCCACACGAATAAATGACAATATGCAAAACAATTGTCCACCGCCCTCATTATCTGATGCATTTATAATGGTTTTTGCTCACAGAGATAATGCACAAAACTGCATTATAAATAAGCCGTAAAAAACACTCGCGGTCTGAGGGTTTTTAATCAAACTGTAATTTATGCAGCTGCGATACTTCAAAAACACTAACAGCAGTCCCTCCTATATCGAGTCGTGGGAGGTTAGCTTCGTGAAGCAGTGAACCTACATGCTCCGTGGCCCCGGAAATGCGGGCCAAACAAAAGAACGTATTAGCCTTTTTATCCCCTGCATATTCATGGTGATGTCTGGGATCACTCATGCAGGGTGCTGCTCATTTGATCTGCCTCGGCTACGGCACACACTCTCACAAGAGCTCCTCATCACTGGAGGCAGATTGACCTCTAATATCACGGGGTTGGGGGTTAAAAGAAAATGATGAGATGCGTAAAAACCCCCGAGAAGAGAAGGGAGGGGAGGACGCATTTGCAAATACGACTCTGGCTGTGTAATGAAGCCATATGGTGGCACGAATCTGTGGTCTCTGAAGTGTTTTTACGAGCTTTGCTCTTTATCAGGCTACATCTGTAAAGTCCCTGAAAACATTTTGGCGACCTTAAACCATAATCATCTCCTCCCACATCTCCTCCCCATTGCCGTTCCACGGGCGGGCTTTTTGTCTTTCCCTCAGCCGCTTTAGGTGTGCGCGAGAGAGTGGGGCGACACGAGATCACTGGAAAGCGCCATCTGTCACTCGGATGAACAAAGAGGACAACCCGGCAGCCTGCGTGCGATCTCTGCTTTTGGACTCCTAGCTTTCGACGCGCTCTGCAGTTGGGCGATGACGGACGAGGCGCAGCGTTAGCGGCGGTGGCCACTCGTGAAATGAAATCTTGAATCTCTGAGCGCCGCGAGATCCTCTTTCTTTTCCTTGTTTTTTACCTCTTCAGATCAAAGCGTCGGGACGTTTAGGGGGAGCGATCTCTTCTAGACGTCCGCCTTTGGCGGGACGCTTCAGAGAGGTCCGACGGCAGAGTCGAAGCGAGGCGAAAGTGCGACGGGCCTTCGAAAGACAGGACAGCTGGTCATTTACCGTCCCGTCACTTCGGATCCGGACGACATGACTCGCCCCCCGCCATAGTACACGGCACATCACAGATAATCTTAAAGGGTGACTCTCCTTTTTTCCCTCCCCCCCCTCGTCACCCTCATTTGAAACCTAATTATGGTGATTTTAATCATACTGTATTACGAGTGATTAACCCTTTAGTGCATTTAATTAACCTTTGCAGCCAGCGATTCTCGTCAGGCATGGCGTCGCGCTATTTTTTTCCACGACACAGGCTTTAAATAAGCACACTTAAAACTAGTGGGAAATCTCATGTCTAAAGTGGGAGGCATCGCTTGTCAATTGCTCGGGGGGACAGGGGAAAAAAAAGATGTATTATCAGCTTAGCTTCGCTGAGGATACGGTCGGGGGGGCAGAGCCAATGAGGGCAGATTTTCCTCTTTGATAATATTGAAATTCCACGAACGAGTGACACAGTATGTTGTTCTCGTCTTGAAACTGACCTCTCTCGGAGAGGTGAACGCATCCTGAAATCACGTGAATCAAACAAGGTCTGTGGATTTGCAAGGACGTCGGCGAATCGCGCGTTCGTTGATTTTAAACGGCTGAGACAAAATGACGCCACTCCGCTCTGTGAAAACACATGTGGAAATGAGTTTAAATCCTCGACGCATAAATTTTGTGATGCATGATGGTTCCGGATCGTCAAACAGAATGGATATTTCTGCATGTTTCAGGGCAGTCACTAGCAGTAACACAGAAAAATCATCCTGACAACTCGTCAGCGTGTCTTATAAACACGCTGTGAATTAAGTCTTTGGTACCGAGGGCATGTAGCAGGCTTATGTATAATGTACCATGGCAGAGCAGAGCTTTTAACCGGGGTTTTATATGAAAGGTGGATGAAGGGAATGACTATCAAATCTGCGTGGGTGTCTCTCTAAATTATCCTAACCACAATACTCTGTCGGATCAACAGTCATTTACCAAAACTACGCGGAGGAAATTTCAACGCTTGATGTCACTGGGACACTGGGAGCAAAGAGGCGAGAGGAAAAAAGAGAAAAAGAAAAGATCTGAAAACTGTGTGCAACATGGGGCTAGACGCAAACAAAAGCAAGGACCTCGTCGAACAAAATCAATTATTGATGCAATATCATGAAATTGACCCAGAACTGGATGAATGGCAGTCGTGATAATTATGATCAAAACAGGAACAAAAATGCAAGCCAACGCAACCAAGACACAAGCGAGCCCTGAAGAAAGGAAGAGCAACACAAATGGGTTGACGAGCCAGAGGAATTCAACTAGATGTGACACTAAGTGAAAGGCTATGAATGCACACAAATCAGAATGAATCACTACCCCGTGCACAGACAAATCAGTTTTGATTATTCCCTTTGTGCGAGGTCAAATATCAGACACCAACATGTGCGTGCTCTGCTACGCAGAAGGGACCTGAGGATCGGCAGTCAAAGTCCTTTCTACGCATATTCCTTTCAAACACGTTACCACGAGGAGCATTTGCTGTCACGTCATGACATCCTGCCCCATGTTAGCTAATTTAAAGAATCTAAAGGCTGTGTACCTACATGTGCCATTTATAACAATAATTGGGGGTCATTAAAGCGGTGCATTTATAGGCTAAATGCAACACTGGCCTGGCAGGCATTTTTATGGACTACTGCTCCCTTGGTGTTTAAGTATATTGGTCTCAAGGCTCTGCGTCACCTTGATCCCCATGACCCCCTCCCCCGTCCCCGCCCCCAGCAGTACTCAGTCTTCCCCACAGTGCTCAGCTCTGGCTGTCAGCTCGGCAAGCAAGGCCACCTCTCCTTACCTCTGATTTACATTTATTTCCCTCACCAGCTTTTATTTATTGGGGCACTTCGCATTTGGCACATATCTCTTAGGGAATCATAAGCCCTTTGCTGTACCTCGGCATTCAAATGAGCATCCCTCCCGCAAAACCCCAGTAGCACAGTTTAAGGCAGCACTTAATGTTTTGAGGACAGAAGCCGCAAGAAAGTGGGATTATTTATCAGGTTGTTTTAGCATGTCAGGAGGACATTTCCCTTTCCTGGTGTTTTGTGCTATTACTGTGACACTTTTTGCCCAAATGACTACCTGATGGATTGTCACTCTAGCTGTCATATTTGCCTTTTGCTCACTTTGTTTAAACACGTCAGTCAAATATATTAGCACACCGCATCGTTCGCCCTTGACCTCAAATGCATCACTGGAGGGTTCAATCACTGCTGCCTTTGCCAAGTCTTCTAAATCAGGCTACACTGCCACCAACCACTAACACCAGAATTTAAAATACCTAGCCATTGTAATTACACTGCTGCCATTACTCAAGCTATTGGGTATGAAATTGACCTGTACATGTATTTTGTAAACGACTATGCAATTGTGGTGAATACATGAGTTATTAACAATCTGTACAGTGAAAGGTTTGTCGGATCAATTATGGCAAATTACGTTTTATGCTTTCATTTTGTCGCAAGTCCCAAACAAACTTATTTTTCAGCGCAAATGACATTCATGTAGACCTGGTCTGCATGGGAGAATCCCCTGACTCCATACTGCCACCCTCCCCCTTTCACATTGCCTACCACGGGACAGCGAGGGGAGTGTGAGTGGGGACTAGTGTGGGTGGGTTTAAAAAGGAAGTCATGAATTACCTGTCGGGTGGTGATTTGCCCTGCAGTCTTGAATCCCCCCTGACAGCTGCACTCTGAGACACTGTACGGGTCGGAGCTAGTCGATGAGCACTTGGAGAGTGAGTCACAGCCCACCACGAACGTGTTGTCCAAGGGGAGCTCTTGGATGACATGGTGTTTCTTTGGGGCCACCGGAGTCTCCGGTTTGATTTGAAATGTGGGTTGAGGGGATGCTGACTTGTAATGCTTGGCTAAATCTGGGCTGTCAGGTTTGAAGGTGGTGGGCGTGGTGGCCCAGTTGTACTTCCCCATGGTTTGCTCCTCTAACTCCACAGGGAGATCCAGTGTACCATTAACATGCTCATGGGTGGGGTCGTCAGGCTTGGATTCATCAATGGTCACAAAGTTCAGGAGGAGGCTCTTTGGGGATCGCTTCTTCCTCTTCTTCTTCTTTTTGATCTGACGGTTGTCTTGGTTGGGTGACACCCACTCGCCACTCTGCTTGCCCTTCTGAACCACTTTATGTCTAGGTGTCTGCCGACACCGCACCAGGGCAGTCACAAATATCACCAGGATGACAGTCATGGTCCCTGCTATGATAGCTATCACAACAATCACATATCCGTTGGCTTGAGGCGTTACCTCGCTGTCCCCTATGTTACGATCCAAGGGTGTCTCCATACTTTTCCGCAGCTGTTCTTGGATGAAGGTAGCATTTGAGACAGTGTCATTGACGAACAAGTGAATAAGTGCGATGGCATGTAATGACTCAGGCTGGCCTAGATCTTTGACCTTGACTACCAGTCTGTGCAGCCCCTGATCGGCGCCCACTATTTTTTCCTGCAGTGTTATGTTACCCGTTGTTTTGTCGATGGAGAAGAGACCTCGAGGGGAGACCCTAGATGTGATGATGATGCTGCTGATTATACTGTACTGCAGTTCGGCATTCATACCTGTGTCGTTGTCAATGGCAGACACTCTGGTGACCACTGCACCAGGGGTGGTGCTGGTTCGCACTAGGTCATAGGAGTAATTGGAAGACGGGATGACAAACACAGGGCGATTGTCATTCACATCGACTACATTGATGGTGACCTTGGCATAGGAGGAGCTCGGTGGTTGCCCTGCATCCACTGCCTTGACCATGAACGTGTAGGAGCTCTGCTGTTCTCGATCGAAGGTAATATTGGGTTTGATCACACCAGTTTGGGGGTCAATGATGAAATTATCTTTCCCGTTCAAAATGGAGAGTGTTATAACAGCATTATCTCCCGCGTCTGCATCTGTCACTGTGATTAACCCCACAGTTCCATAGAGAGGCAGGTTCTCAGGCACATAGAAGTTGTACTCGGGGTGTGTGAAAGCCGGGCTGTTGTCATTAAGGTCCTGGACGATTAGCCTGACAGTGACATTGCTCTGCAGGGATGTGGAGCCATTGTCCCTCGCTATGACAGTGAACGAGTACCTCTCCTGCTTCTCTCTGTCCAGTCGTTTGCCAACGGAGAGAATTCCTGACCGTCTGTCTACATTAAACCCATCAGGTGCGTCGGGGCCGAGGGTATAAATAATTTCAGCATTATGCCCACTGTCAGCATCAGTGGCACTGATTTTTATTAGCTGTGTGGAAGGGTCATTGTTCTCTGGTATGGAAAGTTGGATTTCCGGCTGGGGGAAGATGGGTGCGTTGTCGTTTTCATCCTTGATTTTAATTAAAACCATAGCTGAAGTGTTCAAAGGGGGTGTCCCCCTATCCGAAGCCACTATCTTAATTGCATATTCTCGAGTAGTCTCATAATCGAGGGGGGCAGCAGTTTCGAGTAAGAACTGATCATTAAAGACAGGTTTCAACCGAAAAGGAACATCGTGGTCAGTGTAACAGGCTACTTTGCCATAAAGATCTGCATCCTTGTCAGTGACAGTAATTAGGGCTATTTTGGTGTTAAGGGGTGCATTCTCAGAGAGTAGAACAGTCCCATTAACCAGGTTGATGATGTAGCGAGTGTCTATGGTGGGGACGTTGTCATTAACGTCTGTTACATTAACAATCACCGTGGCTCTGGAGGGAGTGGAGCTTCCATCGCTGGCAAGGACAATGAGTTTGTGAACAGGAGTTACCTCCCGGTCCAACGGCTGCTTCACAGTGATCAGCCCCGTGGAGCTGTCAATGGCAAAGTGACGCCTCGTTGAGGCAGAGATCTGGTTGCTGAACGCGAAGTGGATCTGTGCGTTGGAGCCCAGGTCGGCGTCCGTGGCATGGAGTTGAGCGACCGACGTCCCCATGGGGGCGTTCTCTGGCACCGAGACCTCCAGCTCGCTATCCTTGAAGATGGGCCGGTTGTCATTGACGTCTGAGATGGTGACCTGCAGGATGGCGGTGCTGGACTTGGGGGGGTTGCCACCATCCTCCACCTTAATCTTCATGACAAAGGTGTCCTTCTGCTCTCGGTCCAGGTTCTGCTGCACAATGAGCTGCGGCCACTTGTCACCTTCAGGGGTCTCGATGATGTCCAAGCCAAACTCGCTGACACTCTGCAGAGACAAGACAGTGTTTTGAGTTATCTTCATTCTGTGCTGTCCATATATCATTCATAGTACTGGAATCGCCACAATAGCCACGACAACCTTTCTTCAACTCTTTATTCTAAATGACATAAGTCAGTGTTGGACTAGTGACTAAGGATGTTGAGCAGCAGTCCAAGGACCCAGAGTTGAATTTGAGTTGGGGCTAAATGCGAAGCCAGGACTGACACATAAACGCAGTCGGTACAAACAATCAAACAGATCAACAAAGGAAGAGACAGTAGTGATGTGCTCTACATTCTGCGCCACTGATCCTTTTTGAAGATTTTTCGCTTGCCTTTAAAAGCCAAACAGGCTGTCGAGGTATTTCCTCAGGTTTTCCTTATTTCATTAGGTTGCACAGGTTCATTAGTAACCCTTTTCAGAATCAGGCCTCTAGACAGTGATGAATGTCAAGAGCAAATTAAACAGCCCAGGACATTCTTAAGCTAGGCAGCTGGTTTTTGGCTCTGTTCCGCTCTCTTAGTAGGGTACTCATAAATCAAGAGCGTTTTCTAACATGCAAATCTCCTGTTTGTCTCAAGGTTTCACTGCTTTTTTTGATTACACCACACAGCACACACTCTCGGAACACAAATGTCCATTTATATTCCTTTTAAAAATGTGACTAGTTATTTTAATAACAAGTTTTATCGAACCCCTCTATTCCTCATCACTACTGCTCAAAGGGATTAATTTACCTTTAAGCTCCCTACTCATTTTTTAGCCTTCAGTAAAATGAGATTTCACTCTATCTTCCTATCTTGTGCTGAGGTGAAATAGACCAGGCAGACTTGTAACATTTCAGCTTCATAATGGGAGACAGACATCCGGAATTTGAGATGCAATATTATAAATATACTATGAGAGCAGACTACCATAGAGTACACAGAGGTACTGAAAAACCTTCATACTGGAAAGGCTTTTTGCTCAGTAATAGTGAAATCTAGGCAAAAGTAGAGCCAAAAGAAAGTGAAAACAAATGCAAAAGTAATCCCCATGAGAGACAAGAGGAGCCAGCGCTGGCTGTTAAGAATAATTGCCTTCTACAGGTCCAAAAAATATCACTGATATTTGCAGTTTGCAGCTGGTGCATGGTATAGATCCATGTATGCTTTTGAATTAGAAGTGTGAGAAAGTAAAATGAATCAGGAGAGGGAGGACTGAAGACAAGTGACAGAAAAGGAGAGAAAGAGAGGGTAATGGGAGTGAAGAAGGAGAAGATCAAGCCCATGAATGAGCTGCATGCACATTATGAAACAAAGAAGCCCTTTGAAGCTCTCTCAGTCAGAAGCAGTTTCATGGTAAAACAAGAATAAGCATCCTCCTTAAAGAGATAAGGTTCATGCTGCACATAATGTTTGGAAGAGATTACTCTGTCTAGGCACAGCTATCAAATGAGATTAAGATATATACATTCTCTTCGTTAACGGAAGGAACATTTCAACCACATTGTGAGCGCAAACGTCCTTGGTAGGTTTTAAAGCCTAGAATTGTTCTTGTGCCAGCAGTGTTGTAGTCGACATGGGGGAACGCGCAGCCGCAGCATGTAAATTATTGTGTACAGTGAAAAAGTGCTTGCTTGCAGAGGGATGTTGTTGTCAACATGTCAGTGATTGACAGAACTACTTAAAGCGCTGGCCACTGCACGAATGATCTTTCCAGCCTTATTTTGTGATCTTTCTGGCAAGCAGACTCATATGGGGATGACTGGACATAGCATATAAAGCTCCATGTGGAGATGTAGAGATACCTCTTCATGGATGCACTCTGCTGAATCCTAATGTTCACTGCAGAGCTATTTCTGTCACAACAGAAAGGTCCAAGACAACATTCTGGGGGCTCTGCTGCTAAGCACTACTCCATCCGCACAAAGCCCCTCAATCCTCGGGTGTTTGAATAGTTCACAGATTCGGCATAGAAGCTCAGTATCTGCAGACCGATATTTGGCAAAGCCTGATGTTAATAGTAGCGTGTTGAGTTAGAATGTGTCAAAGGGAATGCCGCACAGTGATTTATGAGCTAGCATTTCCTCTATGCTTTTGTCTTGGTTTCTCACAATTTTACAACTGACGAGACAGCACTCAGCGCATTTCAATAAGTCGAAGAGAGCTATCTCTCAGGCTGTGCATCCTCCTGAATGTAAAATTAGTCTGGTGGATTGTGATAAGATCTAGGGCAGGCTAAGAAAAGGCCAAATACTAGCATGAATCACTCACTGGAAACCCTAAGGCTGAGGGAGAAGGACAAAGCTGTCTAAACATCTACGTGTACACATTACAACATGCCTCACTCTTTCACCATACACAGACTGCACAGGTACATGTCTTCATTAACTTTGATGACTTGCCACCTGGTCCACATGACAGAGCATTGCAGGTCTGTGAAGTAATAAGAGTGCAATCAAGGCCGCTGTATGTGTGGGATGTGCAGTACACAATCTAATCAGAGGTGCCTAATTTAAATGAAAATGATTTAGGGACACTGACAGAAGCAGAGGCGGTTGATGATGAGGGAAGGATGAATCTGAACCCTGTTCCGCAGACAGCGCCTCAGATTATCACTGGATGCATCTTTCAGTCAAGTTGATGACCTTATTAAAACTAAGAGGAGACTGAGATTGGGCTGCGAATATATCAGGAGGGCTCCAGTCACGGTGATGCCCATGGATGGGGCTAACTGGGGAAGGCTATTCATCACAACCTATAGCACCTCTTTATAATGCTGAGAGGAGCTCCCTCGCTTTCTGCCCCCTCCTTTCAATTCTCCCTCAGTCTTTCCTTCCATACCTCATACATTTCTGCCCCAGGCCTTGATCTCATGCATAGCATAAAGACAAAGAAGCTGGTGATAGTTTGTATATTTTTGTCAACTCCAGGAAGAAGACAATGAGTCAAAATAGGATGCTAATAAAAACTGGGGATGCTTGACAGTAAACTCTCTGCTCAAAAGTTCTATTCGCTGCCTATAGGCACCGATGCGATGCATTAATCAAATTTTTCTTGCTACTCACGGATGGAGTTTGAATAAATTTTGCATCTTCAAATGCAAAGTTAAAATCAGTTTAGGAATAAAATTATTCAAGCTCAGAGCAGGAGTACCTGCAAAAATAACCCTCCATCCACTTTAAAATCTTAGGTATAATTCAGATAGGCAGGTTGCAACTGAGTGGATTGTTAAGTGCCCCAGGAAAAAAACCTAGGGAGGTATCAACAGGTTAAGTCTAAGAGCCCTCCAGACTGCCCAACCAAAATACAGACATCCACTTCATCATCCGCATTGTCAGTGAGACATTGCCCAGCCAGCAGCTGAATGTGGATCTTCATGAAATGACTTGAACCAGATGCCCCCCTTCACTGTGTCTGAAGATGCTGACATAGATGCAACTTGGATTAATGTGCTGTGTGATGCTGCAAAATCATACATCACGGGGGAAGGGGAGGGAGACAATTCTTGCACGCAGAAAAAAAATAGCACATAAAACTAACACCAGAATCCCCTTTAGCCTCGAGTATGTTTCCATGTCGGCTTCTGCGCCATCCTGTGAATATGTTAAGTGATCAAATCTGCTTTCACGGGAGACCTTCCTCCATCCATGCATGTGATTGCTTTCTCTGACCTTGTCTATTTCTTGGGATACCTCCTCTGCAGCTATGGTGACGTAACACGCCACCACACTAGCCTGATGGCAGGGCTTGTGGTAAAATGACCTGTTGTCTCTCACCACCTTGGAGAGGGACAGCGTACAAAAGCAGGATGGTGTGTTTCTTTCATTTGTGCTCTGTGTTGACGACTCTGCCATGCTCCATATGGAGAGGCAGACCATTGATTGTGGTCCCCCCGTGCAACTCAGTGGTTGTAATTTCACCACCGTGCACAGCACAACGTCGAGAAAACTGGGCAAACTATCACTCTGAGGGAGCTTCTGAGGCAAATCTCACAGGACCATACAAAGATAGTCCAAGGGTGGCTTAGCAGCCAAGAGCTATTCTAGGAAGTGCTTGCACATTCCTTCCTCACTAAACCCTTGGCTTTCCATTGCACTTCTGAAATAAAAGATACCAAAGGTTGAAAATGCCTCTTGTTCCTTTAAATCCTTTCCCTGTGTTTTACTCACATGGAACCTGAAACTCGAGAAAATTAATCTCTGGTACAAAAGGACAAAAATGAGAGGAACTGAATGAGGGATATACAGCTGAGGATGCTCAAAGAAGAATTTGCTGCGAAAGACAATCTGAACACAGCCTAAGCATGGGGTTTAGGGAGCTTTATGTTGAGAAAAGGGCAAAAGAAATGATTGCAAATGAACACGTAATGAGCAGAACATTTGGATGGTGATTTTCCAGGCATAAACAATTCAGGACATCGCACTGGAAAGGCCCTGGCAGAGGGGCTCTTTAAAAATGCAAATTGGTATTCAAGGCAGACAGCTACAATTCAGTTCATTCCAAACCAGTGTTAACTTCATCCGAGGCTCCAAGATGGACTTGTCAGTTCTGCCTCGCACGGCACTCTCAAACCCGGTAACCTTCTGTTATTTATTATGTTTAGGCTTTTCTCTAGAGTGCTTGCATCTCCCCCTTTAATTACACTTCATTTGTAACAGCTTGTGTCATCTCCAATATTCATCTATTCACAAAGCATGCAGCGTTGTCTAGACTGTAAATGAAGAATGCATGGCATTATTCTACATTTCAGGATTTAAGGCCTATTCCATTAGGCCAAAGAGTGTATTGCACCGCGGTTTAATAGAGCGTCAATTAGATGATGAGGAAAAGCTTTTCCTAGTTCTGCATGAGACACCTATTAACATAATATAGTACAATCTTTCTCGCTTGCTCAGATCGACTAGCACATGTAACCTGTTGCTTGAAATTGAACATGCAAGATATGCTGTGTGCGCATTTCTCACTGTGTGTTCAGTGATATTACTGTACATGGTGAGCCCGCCCCCACTTCTTTGCAGCCCTCTCTCACAATTAAATAAAGCATAGAGGCCTATTAATGGGTGGTATAAAACACTGCAGGTTTCTTGACATATTGCACTTTCTGGAAAAGTAGGTCACGTTCTCCAAAAAAATTATTTCCCATATGGATATACACAAGAGCACCACAGCTTTATAGTAATGTACTGGGTTTACAGGAGGAGCAATAATGCAGAATCTGCAGCGTACGGCACCACATGACAAATCTGGCTGGAAATAGTTTTGAAGACGTTCCTGATTAAAATTGTAGACTAATCAAACTCAATAAAGGCAGGCTGAATGTTGCAGCCATAGCAGTGTCAGTGCTTCATCAATAATATGTGTGCTGACTAATACCTTTCTGCTTGCGTTCGAGACAGTCATCTATCAGGCTATTTGAAAAGCCACGTCATTTAATACCCTCCATCCTATTTTATCTCTCCCTAAGTGTTTCCCCAAGATTGCTGTGGTAGCTTTTTAGTTTATTGAATGCATGGATGTACTTGTTCTACACTTGCGTTTCCAAAACGTGTCTTTATTTCACAAACAAGCTATGAATTCTGTGAAGTCCTTGAAGCAAACCAGTAACCTGCAAACTGCAACAGAAGCAGGATGGTTCAAACCCACAGCTGTCAATTCCAATGTCTTCCATTCGTTCAGCATTTCACTAAATTAATTTGTCCAAGACAGCATTCAGTTAGGACATGAGATTGGTGGCATACATTAATAGCTCCTGTCATTCACAATACGTTTAGACATCCAATTAGGTTGTTTTTATTATTGTCATTTGAAAAAAAATGTCAACTTATTTTGCACTAAAGAACCTGGACCCTCTGGATATAATGAATCATGCCTTTTGGAAATGTAAAGATATCACACAAGACGACAGTAATCAAAAAGCTAATAAAACACCATATCAAGAGGTCTTCCATGAAAAACTAAGGCCAAAATAAAGAACTTTCTTTTAAGGTTCATTTTGTGCAGGGAAACATGAGGGAGCCTCACCTTGACCAGTTCATAGTGCTGGATCCCATTGATTCCTACGTCGGGGTCAAATGCTGAGGGCACCGGGTATCGGGTGTTGATGGCTGTGTTCTCTGGGATGGAGATGTTTATTACAGTGGACTGGAAAAGGGGTGCGTTGTCATTTACATCCTCTATCAGGAAGCGAATCTTGACCAGTCTGAAGATTTCGTCGGGCAGCACAGCCACCTCGATCTCGTAGTAGCAGCGTTTCTCTGCAAAGACCCCGGAGCACAGCTTCTCCCGGTCGATCCTGTGGTTGGTGGTAAAGATCTCCCCCGTGTTGGCCTCGACCCTCACCAAAGGCACGTCACCCGTCTTGTACACAGGCTTGAACTGCAGCGGGGAGGAGAGCCGGATGCTGGGATCCAGGTTGAGGTCTAGGTCCCTGCGCAGGTTGCCAATGCGGACGTTCTCCGGCTGCTCCTCTTTCACCGTGTAGTCCCTCTCCTGGGCCCGGCATCGCAAAACCACACAGGTGAGCAAGACCACCAGCACATGAGCCTGACTTGCCAAGTCCATAATCAAGAGTGGGTGGGGGGGGATTAACTTCGACAGCAGCAATTCTGCCACACAGGAAGCCAGAGGGAGAGAGAGAGAAAGAGAGACAAAACACACAATGTCAGTGGACTATATCATACGACATTCAAGTTGTGTTGTAATTAGTATTATTTTCCATCACAGAGAGTTCTCAACTCGACCTATTCATTCTAACTAGTTATGAGCCCACATCCTTCCCATGTCTTTGAGAGCAAATTAATGGCGGTTTTACACAATTAACCTTTGATGACATCCACCGAGCATGCGGGCATGTAAAGGTTAGCGGTTCACGGATTCCATCAATCCATTTCATCACTGTAATGAACCCCTTCATATATTCCCTTTCTTTTTTTCTCTTTTCTTTTTTTTTTTTTTACCGGGAGAACGAAAGCAGCCGAGTTCGCCATCGCGGTGCAGTTGTTTACTTTAGGAGCGTGCCCACGAACTGCTACGCCTGAACAAATGGGACACGGGCGCAGACAGGAAGCTCAATTCACATCTGAGTCAGTGTGAGTCAGTGCGGCGAGGTGGCGTCTTCATGAACTGCACCTCACAAGCAGACTCGGGCTGATTTGGAGGCAGAATTGAGCCTCAAGCAGTGGCGCTTCCATGCATGAACGCACACACACACACACACACACGCACGCAACCAGAAACACACGTATTTACAGCAGCACCACTTGACAGCAGCTATTAATGGACAACCTCATTTGCTCTGAATGCAAACAATTGAGCTTGCAAATACTTCACGAGCCCCCATGTGTGTAAACACGGAGCACGATAAGAGCACTGTTCGGAGCAACTGTGGTGGAAAGAGACAACAACGTGGAATTATTTATTGCGGGAGCTGCCATCAGTCAAATTAGGGAAATTCAATCCTAACTCCATTACACCCTAACGAATGTGTTTTCCCCGACATCAAATTGAACCGGCATCAACTTTCTCTGTTCACACTGACTGATGCCTGCGATCGGGGCCGTGACAGAGTACGCCGGCTGAGGCATCTCCGCACATTATTCATGAAGAAGTCGTCACATGTTGGCCGCCGCTGCCTTTGATGGCGTTGTTCTACAAAATTTTTAATTGTTCTATACGTGTAAAAAGCTTGCTCAAGGGCAAGGACCCAAATTGCAAAAGATCCAAGTGGGTCACTGGAAGAGGATGAAGGAGCCGCGTCCCACGACGCCAGTGTGAGCGACCATGAAATATTGACTCCCCTTCGTCGGTTTATTAACAGATTATTCAGTCAGCTTTGAGAGAAGTTTCTGTGTGCCAGCATTCTGCCCGGGCCATTCATTCCATCCAGCATTGGATATCTTTTATCCATATTTTGGGCCCCTTTGTGTCGGTCTCCATTGGCGACACCGGCTTCCGACATTGCAGTTGTGATAACGTGATGTAATTACAAGGGCATGTCTGCGGTCCGTGCTTTTTTTTCCCCCCTTCGACAAAACAACAAAATCGCACGACCGGTCCTCAAATAGTTTTTTAGTGTGCAATGACATTTCAGGGTAAAGCCTCACCCACACGCAGCGATGTTTGCCTCTCATAATAACTCTGGCCCCCTGTGTGTTTTCCGGTGCAATATATTTAACGACTAATATAATTTCATCGCTCATATCCCCCTGTGTGTTTAAGTCCACCAAGCCCCAGAGTGTTTATCAACCTCATATGATTGTCCCTGAGATACTGGGTGGTATTTATGAGGCAGCTGCCTTGAAATCAAACGTCTGTTTCCTTCAAAGTCTTGCAAACGTGTGTGACAGCCATCACGGGAACAACGTACAACCTGGTGCTGGAAATGCATGGCTGCAGTAATGAGAGGCCACAAATGGCTCTATGGGGGCTGTAATATTTCCAGCTTTATGAAATTTCCCTCCATCCATTTGCATGAGTCAACCAATATCCAGCAGAAAAGGTATGACTACCTAAACTGCACCACGGGGGTCCTCTAAATTGGCAAGGCAACAGCTTTCATAGCCATTGAAGCTCTCGGCCTACCGACAAAGGGGAATTGATTGAAAATAAGAATTTAATTAAGCCGGTTTTGAATCAGCAACAATTGCAGGGCATTCATGCAGCATGCGAAGACAGACTTCTTTTCACACATTTCATAAAGCAGTCACACGAGACTCATTAAAGAACAGTTGGATGGGAAAAAAAAGGGCTGACATTGATCAGTGAGAGGGCTATTCATTTTACACATATAGCACATGCGTTGTTAGACTGCCATGTCAAAATATTGATGAGATATATCGCATTCGTAACTGTGACACACTCCACTTTGAAGTGTGCATCTTTCCAAGAGCGAGCAGCATTTCTTTACTGTGCTGATCGCCAGGCAGTCAGAGGCTGAGCTCGCTCGACACATAATGAAGTTTAAATTACATCCTTAAATGGCGTGTGATTCGCTGAAGTGAGGGGGGAAAAAAGCGGAAAAGATCAAAGCGTGATCTAGATTTCCTCTCCCTTGTAAGTGACAATAACGCACCGCGCGATGAAGGGGCGCAGTATGTTTGTGACTCTGGAGCACAAATGTAGTAACGAAAAGGACACCCTGACGGTGTTAATGTGAAGTTCTATGACTACAGGAGATGTGCGCAGGCTGATTCATATGGCAAATTTCTCCAAAATGCTCAAATGACATTTCAGAGGCACAAGCTCCCTAACGTATTCAGGTCAGACAAGTTTACTCCTCTTATCCAATTAACTTAATGTGCATTCATGTCTCATAGCCACAATTTCCCCAAATCACCATGAATGTTCACTTGTCACAAGTCTTTATAAGCTTGTCCATGTGGGATATGCTAGGTGAGAGAAGGAATTGTGCTGGGAGGGAAGAAAAAAAGAGAGGGGGGGAGAGAGAAATCCTAGGTGTCAGTCAGAGTGTCTCCTTTGCTTACATTTCAGTAGTCTCCTGAAATGCTATTTTGAGCCCCAGACAGCAGGTTGAATCCAGTAGGCAAACTCAAGCTTCTCTCTTGGGAGTCACAGAGTGGAGAGGAGCAGGCCAGCCCTGGATCGCTTTACACTACAGCGTGATGGACAGACCTTCCTGGTGTTTGCCGCCGCTGAAGATAGCAGTGAGCGGGGAGACACACAGTGACTGTCAGCCCCTGCTTTCCCCCTGCAAAGATATCAACTGGGAACTTTGAGTGTAGTTAGTTTAAGACCGGCACCCAGGGCAATTTGGAGTCCTTTGACTGTCAAAAGCAGGTTTTGGCTACTGGTGTATCCATCAATATTCCCAGTGAATCCAAAGAGATTTTTAAAAGAGGGCATTGGTAGAAGTAATACTTTTGATTGTTCAGGGATTTTTCTCTTTTAACAGCTTTAAGGACCACTGACAGCCTGACAGACCAGGTTTCTGTCAAGATCAGTCGGTTCTTTTTCAGTCCTTGCAGCCACAGCTGTTCTCTTTACATGGCAGTGGAATAAAAGTTGTTTTCTCTGGGGTAACTTCAACAACAACTCGACGGCCCAAATTGTGCAGGAGAGCTAAAGTGCAAGAGAACAACGCTCTGCATAAATGACACAGCAACAGTGTTAATAATAGATTTAAGGGTGACACACGAAGTTCAAATGCGACTGTGATCGGTGCATCACGCAGTCTTATTTCACAAAAAAAAAGAGAATTGCCGCGCAGTGGTTGCATTATGTCTTCATATGCTGTGTGAAATGTAAAGAGCTGCTAGGTTAAAGAAACAATCTTTCTTAGATAGACTCACATTACGAAGAGTTGCATTCCGCGTGTGATTGAATGGTGATATTTCTTATCCCCCTGCATTAACACTCGACAAACTAATTTACCACAAAGTAATCATGGACCTCAAGAGGGCAGTCCATACATGCATATGCTAACCTTGATGATTTGTGTGATCCCTCAGCTTTACGTCATGTCATATGTTAACCTAAAAAAGGATTGTATTCAATGAGAATGTGACAAAATGTACAATGGACAATATGAAATGTGGCGCAGAATTGGATTTTTTTTAATGACAGAAAAAAGGCGCTGTCAAAAGATAAAAGAAGAGATTTCTGTAAACAAATAAGAGGCCATATCTGAAGTGAATACTGTAGAAACCATAGAGGACTCAATATGTTCAGCATTGTCTTTAGCTATACAAATACATAAGCTATTCATGAGATGATCTGAAACTTAAGGTGGCCTTGACTGAAGTGCAAACTCTTGAAAACTGAAAACATTAAAACTTCCTACTACAGGGAGTGTAATAAAAAGTTTAAAAGGGACTACCAACCCTTCAGGTGGAGAAGAAAATTAAGAGAGCATCTCTACCGACTACAGGTTAGTCCCTCTGCAAACTGCCTGCAGTACATGTGGTTTCCTCAAACTGGAGTTATCAAAAGCATAAACGATGATAGCAACTCTCGAGTATAGATCAGTTAAAATACTGTGGAAGGTGTAACACCTGCCGAATATAAAATGCGGAAGTACATGAGTAGATTGTCACCCCCCCCCCCCCCTTCCCACTTCCCACCCCCCCTCGTTTTAATCCAAATCAAACAAACCTTCCACCTGCTGCCACTGACTCAGAGAGCGACTTGAGCGGCCTGTCTCGAACAGAAGTCCCCAGGATCACCTACGCACGTCGTATACCGGGCCAGCCCGGGGAAACCAACTGTAGCGGTGGATTTTGAAGCCAGCGGGGATCGCCGCCTCAACTATTAGCACATGAAGTGTTTATTTATTTATTTGTCCATTCATTATTTTTATATATGATTTATTTAGAATGTTTTTTGCCGCCCTGAGGTGACGTTCTGTCGCCCCTCGACCAGGAGCGCGTCTAACTCCTGTGCTTGACGCGCACCCACGCAGCGCGGCGTCCCAGCAGCTTCAGCCCGGGGCGCTCCTGGAAAGTCGGGCCCGGCTATCCTGCCTCGCAACCGGCCGCCAATGCACACATAATATCAAATCGCATTATATTATTGGCACTCATCACACCTAGAGTCGTGACCGGTTGGACTACGTCCAGAATCTTACCCCCGAGATGGAGGCGTGCGGATGGCGAATGGAGGCGCATATTTTGGAAACGGCTCTATATTGCAATGATCCATCATCGCAACGCACAGCAGCTTGATTTATCCAAGTGCCTCTAAGACCATCACTGACACACTGTTTGCGTGTGTGTGTGTGTGTGTGTGCTTGTGTGTTTGCGTGTGCAGCCCAGGATGGTCGTAAATCCCGCAACGCTTCCGTTGCCGGTATTAGGACATCAATTTGATTTTACACGGGGCGCATAAACGAGGCTGCTTGGGCGCTCTCCAAGCGCTGCTGAATGACGCTCATGTGCATGCATGTGCACCCCGAGAGAAGGCACGTCCGCGTCCCAGCACGTTAAAGTCGTGATGGAGGTGAAGAGGGACAAACACAGTGCGTGAGAGGAAGACGGAGAGGGAGAGGCGGTTTCTTACCTTTTCCGCTCGAACGGGGTGAAAAATCAGCCGTGGGTGCCGCCGCGCGCAGACATCACATTTACGCTGAAGTCGGGGTCCTCATCGGCAGCGGCAGCGGCGAAAAAACGTTATCCACTATTACAAAAAACAACAAAAAAAAAGCAACTTATCCATGCGCTGACAAAACACAAACGCTGGTCCTCATGTGTGGCAGCGTAAAAAGACCAAAATCATGCGCAACTTAGTTCGGGAAGGACGCTGTAATTCCTCTTCGTGATCCCACGGGCTGTGAGACGCACCGACGTCTTATACTAACTTTGCATCCCTAGCCATTTAAAGGGGGGAAAAAACCCTACTTTGCCAAAAATATCAAAAAAAAGAAAAAAAAATCGAGAGAACTTACACTAGTGCGTTTCGACCCGCGCGCTAACTTCAATCCAAGGAGCGCAATAAACGATGGAATACAGACAGCAATGGGGAAAAGAAGAAAGAATAAGATAAAGATTACCCTAAATGTATTTTATAACCACTTCTTTTCACTGATTCAAGGTGGTGCAGGCTCCCCGAAAACTGTTAATGGAGGGCTGCGGAGAGCGCATCTCCCCCCCAGTGGAGTTGGATCAAAGTGTGCCTCAGTGCAGCATCACTTACAGGAGCTGGGATAGGCGGTTCACCGTATCTGTCTGCTAAGCTGTAGATGTCTCAGTAGTATTGTATGAACTCAGTTCCTCAACACTGCCCTCCTCTCTCCCTCTCTCCCTCTCTCGCTCCCTCCGACTGACATCATTGCTGAAGGAGGAGCCAGCCGCAGATTTAAGAGCCCGCTCCTCTTAAAGCCGCACTGCGTTGGAGAGATGCTTACGCTGAGACGGAGGTAGATGGAGGCTGTGTGCGCGCGTGCGCGCGCGCGCGCGCGCGGGTGTGTGCGTGTGTGTGGACACCACAGACGCCTGTGCCGTTAGCAGCACAGCACACACTGCTTCAGAAATTTGCCTGCAAGCAAGAGGGGGGCAGTGTTCACTTTTACACCGAAGCTTTGTTTCTTATTTTTCCTTCCCAATTAGGTCCCCTAGTCTGGATCATCCACACCTCTGAATAACGAGGATGCTCAGATTTCTTTTTCAGCCTTTCCCGGGAGTTTCCACAGGCCACGGCAGAGCTCTTACCAGCGCTGAGAGGAGGAATTAGCCTGATAATGGCTTTGTTCACAGTTTCTGTGTCGAAAATTGTGTCAGATAATTCCAGGCGTAAGAGCGTGTCGCACTTCTTATTACTGTGGCCACGTTGAAACACTTGGAATATAAAAATGGCAAAATGGCAACAAGGGATTGTCTGAATTCACTGCATGGAGATCGACAAGGCAACTCAATGGCAGTTTGTCAGCAAAGTGCTGTTAAGATGTTCAATCGCATGTGCTGAACATGAGCGTGGAACCCCCTGAAGTGAAACCTCAACAAATGGCTGCCGCTGAAGGGCACAATGTCAGACAGGCATCAGTTTAACCACAAATCATCAGGCTGTCACTTTTTCTGCTGTGGCAAATGGAATGGGTGGTCCAACCCTAAATACCCCGCAGTGGATTCTAACAGGTGCTTTTATGAGGTCATAAAGGCGCCTGGTCACCGAGGGGTCGAACGATCGGCAGCACCATGTCACAGCTGATCACCCATGTTCCTGACCATGTACAACACAAAGCTGTTGCCGCGCAATTTAACACATTACATAGTTATGTTTGGTCTCACAAACACAGCATTCTTCACATGTTTAACATACCCAGTTGTGTGACACCACATGTTCTAAAGAAAAGTATCCAAAAGAGTACTGATCAATTTGACTTGGTGCTTGGTGCAGCGTAAACAAGTCACATGATTTCATTATTTGTTCAGTGTGTGTGACTGGCATTGCGAGCTTGTCCTGGTTTCAAATATCAGTCAGGCTGAAGCCCTTTCTCTGTGGCGTTTGCGTGTTCTCCCCGTGTGTGCGCATTCTCTCCAGGTCGAGAAAATGTTCATGTTTACTGTAGGTCGATTAGATATTAATCCTGGACATCAGTGTGATCACGACAGCAATGTCTTTGTTGGTACCATGGTACAAAGCAGATGCATTGTATGACAGTCTTTAAGTTCTCAAGTTCTATACATGTGTATATGTGTGTGTATATATATATATATATATATATATATATATTTATAATTTTTTTTTTTGCCAATGAGACAACACAGCACACTGCAATATATGCAGGACTTTCTTAATTTAACTGTTCTCTTAAGGACGTCCTCTGAGATTTTGACAGCTACAAAGCAGACGGCACAGTGTTTCTCATGCATGATGTTTGTGGCTATTTCTGATGTTTTCAAATTAACTTTCAGGGACAACTTTTGGCAGTTTTAATAAATCACTGAAATCCACCATAGGCACTGGTTCCAGCTTTATATAATGCATCAGCAGACCTTTATAACTCCACGGCATGAAATAAACCAACCCTTTTATATGTCTGTCAGTGGCCGAGATACGGTTTTCACCTTTGATTGATTATTAATGGCAACAGAGGTTCAATGGAAATTTGAAGATGTGACCATGCTGCTGTGGATCTGGTGTTCAGAGTCAGGAAGTCCTTCGTGATATTTTCCCTCACATGACCTCACATGAGACAGCAGCTGAAGACGTTTTTTAAAAATTCTTTAAAAAATCTTTTTTGTGAATAGTCAAACACAGCCGTGCTTTACCACCACGTCAAACCGAAACAGCGCTCTGCTGTGTAGATCACTTGCGCACATGTGGAAAAGCGAAGCTCACTTTTGTGTTTTTGAGGTATGATCAAATAGACCTTTTCCACAACATTGGCTTTAATCATTTTTGGTACCGGCCTCCCACACTATGTCTTGTTATGCACTTGTAAAAGAAAATAATTGGAAGAAAGAACATATTCACTAATGCACTGGGTCAGTCAAGCTTAGTGATAGGATGGGTGAAAGCAAGCATTACAGAAATAAATTGTAAGGTCACAATATGTTAACATCCAGAGATGTACTCCAGAGTGAGTACATTTTTTTCAATTGTATCCAACAGATATCTATCTATCTATCTATTACTTGTTTTGAGCTTAAATTGCCAAAAACATCACAAGACACAAAATGTCAAAAAGAGGAGAGACACTACATTGTGGACAGAATATCTGGTGACATTTTTGAAGAGTTGGAGACAAAACAGTTTTTTTTTCCTAGCCTTACAGGCTGGGTTTGTATCCATGGCAACTTTCAAGAACCGCTGAGACTTACCACAATGAGTCAAAACTATCTCTATTGCATTCATTTCTTTCTCTCTGTTTCTTTTCTGTCTCTTCTCTTTCTCTCCCACTTTCTCAAGGATCTCTGGAGGAAGAAAAAAAGGATTTGAGTAAGATGGAGTGGACAGAGCGAGGACAATTCAATATTTGCTTTCACCATATTGGAAGCAGAGGAAGAATTTTGGAGAAGCGGTGTAGAAAAATCAAAGATAGACGATAGACAATATTTGAGGTGTTTCATACAGTATGAATATGCAGCGTGCATGTCTGTAATTTCACACGGCGTCGTAGATTGTGAAGAAGATAAAAAAAGCCTCCAGGCAAAACGGGTTAGTCTGTCATGTCACAAGGCCCCAGAGGCTCGCACGTTTATTGTTGACCGGTGCTTTGTGTGTTATGAATGATTTAGAACACACGTGGCGTCCACAAGTGACGAGGCGCATGTAGTTTGTTTTGCAGCAACTTTTAATAATCTATGTTTTCCCTCTAGCTCACAGCCATGCCTTTGAGGCATTTCATTTGTGTACTTAATGGCTTACGTCTACTTGCGACGATGATACCTCGTGATGATTCCATATAAGGAGGAGCACGAGGTTTGTGGTGGGGTGTGACTGTGAACTTTTCCCAGGGTTTGCCACAAAAAACTTCAGCCAATTAAGAACTTCAAAATGCATTAATATGTTAAAGTTGTTCAAATGTTGATCAGGGATCCTAGGCTTCTCTTTTTCTTCCAGCGCAGTCATATTAAGTTAGGGACTAATGAAGACTCTCACACTGAGCGATGTGCATTTGCAACATACCAATTAGACGACAGCCCGCACAGTGAACTATCATATTGTCAGCTGACATGTCCTCACCTAATGTTCCAGGTAAAATAATGTGCCTGTGTGTGTGTGTGTGTGTGTGTGTGTGTGTGTGTGTGTGTGTGTGTGTGTGTGTTAGAGAAAGTGAGAGTACATGTTATGTGTGCATGGGATGATTTAAATGCCTATTAATATCTTGCAGAAAAGCACTAATTGCATAAACAAGCATCTCACACTTCTGCTTGACTTCTCATGCTCACACCATGTGTGTCGACAGGTAATACGCTGCCAATTTCATTTGCCACGCTAACAGCTAAAGGTTGTCCAAAGGCAGCACAAATGCTGCCTCTGTAGAAACAGCCTTGTTGAATGATTTTTGATAATTTACGATTCACCATGCATACACAACAAGGTCTGTGTTCCGTCACCCAACAAACAAAAATGCCTTTTAGAAATATCGGAAACTGAATGGGATCTTTGCTTGATAAAGCACAGGTGTAAAAGTGTCAGTTAATAACATGTGAATGAATAATGAAGCCTTAGTGTGTTGTTCTGCACCGTTTCATGTACGCTACACATCTGTTTTCTGTGACAGAACAGCGCGAGATCAATTTGCGGAGCATACAAAGAACAAATGTTTCACCTGCTCCCTTTAATCTGTCACCCCTTGCTCAAAATAAACACAGATATTACACACGCTCAAACACGACGTGCTGAACATCAACTGGCATCAGAATGACAGCGTTTCCCTTTCTAAAGACCGTTGCCTAAACTTGATCAATTCTGCTCTCTCGGAGAGCGCTTTTTTTTTTTTTAAGAGGTAACTGACTGTTAAAACTGCCTTTGTGCATTGTTTGATGAACGACGATTGTACATGCTGTAGCGATGTTTCCTTCCATCTGTCTGCTGTGGAACAGAGCCTGGGGCAACACTGTCAGACAAGAATAGTTCGCCTGGCTGTGTACTGTACATTCGGCTGAACAAAGTCCCGTTCTGAGCTCGTGCGAGTTTCCGCATTCATTCATTCACACTGCAGTTGGAAAAAGTAAAATGAAATGACAATTAACACCAAAATCCTTGAGAAAAGTCGCTTGGTGGATTCATTGCTCAATACATTAAACATCTCTCTCTCTCTCTCAAAAAGAAAAGTTTACACCAGACATTATAAAATACAAAGTTTTAACCTTTTTTTTAATCGCAGAGAGACTGATTAATAAAGCTGTACAACACTTGTCTCACACACTGCCTTCAAACCAGGACGGGCTTGACAATAGGTCTGCCTTCGCATGGTGAAGGTCACTGAATTGATTTCACATAAAATTTTATGTGGTGGAGATTTTCATCTTAATGACGAGCCTTTTCAGTGGCCGGGCAGAAGACTGGCACTGGTGGCGACAAAAGCAAGTGGAAAACAAATAGCATGGAAGCGAGTTAAGGGCCGGGGGAGGGATTTTAAATCACTCGGCCTCTGAGATTTGGCCGTTCCCTCAACCCCCACCTTGCTGCAACTCTGACCTTGCTGTTTCACATAGGGGAGGGACATCAGACCAAAATCACAGATGCATATGGTTAGATCGCTACTCAAACATATTTCTGCTTCATCCTTTTTTCTTTTTTTTCGTGGGGGGTGGGGTGTGACAGGAGAGAAGAAGAATAGTGGTTCCATAATCACCAAGGAGTCATTATTTGGCACTCTTTCTCCCCAGATGGCCAAATGCTTGATGTTCTTGTCACGTTGCGTTGCATTTTTCCCGCCCTGAATGGGCTGTGTACACAACCATTGTTTGATGAGTAAAATTGAAGGTAAGTCTTGTAAACTGTGGATGCCCCCTTGCCAAAGACATGGCACTGCAAAGACAATGTGTGCAGACATCTCTTTTGCACTCTTGAGACTTTATGCTCCTCAGTTCGAGGCTTGAGAGAGAGCCGAGGCAGAATGTATTACGTGAGAGGGAGAAAAGACAAACCTTGAAAACTTTCATTACGGAAGAAAAACAACCTCTTACCACAATGGGTTCAAGTTAAACTACCAAGATAAGCCACCCATTAGGTTTGGCTTTGTGGTTGACATCTAGCTCTTTGCAAGTGTCCAAATGATCCCCGCAGCTGAAAGAGGACAGATTTTCTCATAGTTCAACAGATTTTTTCTTTTTACATTTCTTTCATTGAATCTAGTTCTTATTTAATTTATTTTATCAGCCATTCTGTCTGAGATCAGTGCATCTCAGAGCAGCAGAAGCAACATAAAGCCTAAGCTCTATAAATCAGCCTCCAACAATTAATGCCCTTGTGCATCCATTCAAGCATCTGGTTTGATGACCGGGAAGGGTCGCAATCGCATGGATTTCCAGACGTGACCCCGCAACAGCGCTACAGTTTGTAGCACTGTTGCCTCACAGCAAGAAGGTCATGACTTTGCGTCCTTGTGAAACTTGAGTTTCCTCTCCCAATCCAAAAACATACATTAAGGTTGATTGTAGACTCTACATTGTCCCTTGGTGTGAATGAGTGAGTGAATGGTGTGTGTCTGTGTGTGTGTGTGTGTGTGTGTGTGTGAATGTGCCACACAATGGACTGGAGGGGTGCTCTGGGTGTATTCCCACCCTATGAGCACTGGAGATGGGCTCCAGAGAACTCAAACAACACCAATTGGTAATTCAGAAAGACATTTAGACTTCCTCTCCTTCTTGTGAACATGTGCTCACTTTCCGGTTCAACTGTGTTTTTTCCTTTGCCGTTTTGAACTTTGTGTTCAAATAAACTTTAAAAACTTGAAACTCTAAAGACAGAAAGTGAATATCTGACCATCACGTTATACAGCAGAATTTTACATTATTTATTCTGTGTGCTTTGAGATCCTGTCTTAAGCATATTTAATGCAAGGGAGTCAATAAAAAAATCGTATGGTTAAAGGCTGTCATGCAGCGAGTACTATACACTAGTTGTTCAACAGTTATCTTATATAATATATAAAATATCCTTTTATATTTGGTGTCTGTACACACATTTTGTCGCAATACAAATTCTATCAGCATCGCAAGGGCAGCATCGTCTGCAAAATGTAGACGCATTCACCAAAACATACCCTCCCCAGCCTGCCCTTGATATTCTGCTCAGTGTCCTGCTCTGAAGGAGGGCGGTGAAGGACTCTTATCCAACAGCTTCAAAAGATCATCTAGGCAAAGTCTACATCTGAATGCACAGCTTCATCTGCGGCACCAGAATGAATGTTTATCAGCATCTCGAGTCATTCATAACAGCCAATATGTGTGTTTATAAATCTGTGGGCCAGGGTTACTTTGTAGGTTCTCAATCAAAGCAATGAATGAGTAGACATTACTGTTACTTGACAGGATGTCATTTTGTAATTTCAACAAATGTACAAACTTTCTGGAATGAAAAAAAGATGTAATTGTATTTTTATTGCAGTTTCAAGCCACCTCAGATGACTCACATGATTTTTCCTTAGGAACCTCAAAGTCTGCACCAAAAGGACATGCACAAACACATCCGTGTTTACAAACACATCCGGGATGCAGTGCAGTTTCGCCTAGCAAGAATGAAATTCTTGCTCAGAACACACGGGTACACATGGGAGGGTAAGAGCCTCTAGAATGGGCAGCATGATCACCTAATCAATTTTAAATTCAAGGTGGAGTGTAACCGTGGCCTCAGTGCTTGCACGTTCAAACTAATATATAAGTAATCTGTTTGTTACAAGCACAGAAATGATAAAATTCATCAAATTGTCAATAAAAACGTGATGCAAAACCTAATAAAAGAGAGAATAAAATGCAGTCATGTGCCCCTTATGTGAAGAATGAATTTATTCCCAGTTTCAGATTGTGAAAGACATGTTTATACCCTCACCTTGGTAAGTAAACAGTCCAAGGTGAAAAGATATGTGCAGAAATAATTTATTTCTTCCCAAAGTTCTTTTGATAGAAGTTACTGGCTGGCAATGTCTTCGCTCATCTGGATGAACACTTTTATGTCTGGAAATATATTCAAACCCTGGCTGTGTCGCTACCAAGTGCCCAGGAACACAAAGCAATTATCCACTGCTTCTTCTCTTTCCCACGGGCTAGAGGTGTGTTAAATAGGTGGGTGTGTGATAAGAGCAAGACAGTATATAACTATAATATATAGTAACATATGTCTCCATTGTTAAACCCATAATTACGGCGGCAATGGCATTCGTTCGATCAGCTTCCAACGTCAAAAGAACAAAATCGTGGTGTTCGGAGTGGAATAATTGGACAGACTTTCAACAGGTGACAGAGCAACAGTTTGTGCATGCAGCTTGACCTTTGTGGGCTTGGCAACAAAAGAGCTGATGGCGAGGACGTCAACCTGTTTCTCATCATGTACCTAAACTGCTCCAAAAAAACCCCAATTTCATCCGACCTAAACCTAAACATCTCCTAAAATACATAAATAAACCTATGTATGTGGGAAAAAATGTGTTAGACCTGAGGCAAGTGGGAAAGAAGCTAGTTTGGAACTGTTCACTTGAGATTGTCCACAAAACAATAAGAAGACAAATGCAAATTTTCCAGTCTGTCAAGTCTCATAATATGGGTGGTTGATCCAGGCATGGCATCTTTCCTATTGTGCCAGAAGTGGCAAGTTGTGTGCATGGCAGTAAAGCCATGTGCATATCATCCAAGTCAGATTTGTTTCCTGCAGGGCTTTATGGCAGGATGTCATGTGAGGAACGGGGAGGAAAGGCTGCAACCAAAAGTGGCTATTCAAGGTGAAGGCTGAAGGATGCACGCATTTCCCAGCAAATCAAAGATAAGTTGCAGACAGTTGAGATACTTGGCCAATAAACACACTGTTGCTAAGTAAAGAAAAGCAAGAGGGGGTTGCTGAACGAGCCCAAAAGGGATTTAACGGAGTGAACAATGGAGGTACTCACCACCAGTACCCAGAGGACACTATCCAAGGATGAAGAAAACAGAGCCAGAACATGTTGCCAAACAAAGTTGAAGCCTATTACAGAGCAGGACACACAAACTGTGCCTCTCTCCATTTCTGCTCAGACGACTGATGGCAGCAAAAGGGCGGTGAAGTCTCCGCTGTAAAGAAGAAAGAAAGAAAGAATGAAAAAAACCTCACGGACCAACTTGCCCCTTTTCTAAAAGAGCCATTGGGGTGTCTCTCTGTGGTCTGGACTCTCTCCTGGGAAGGAAAACAGCACGCTCTTTCTCACTCGGCTGGGAAAATTTGTCAGACACAGGAGGTTCAAACAAAATGCGCCTGCACCAGCGGTTGATGGCACGGACGGCGGGAGAGCCTGGCTTAGGCGCAAAACGGCAAGCTACTGGTGTACAAATGTAAAAAGACGCTAGTGTATAGAGTCCTGTCTGCTGCAACAAAAGATGTGGCGCTATCACCCACTTTCCCTTTCTTAGCTCAGATGAGGTCTGAAGCTGTTTCAGGAGACAACGAGTCTAAAATGCCTAGACATTTCTGTTACGTCACCCCGCTTGAATCCCATGGTAAAGTAAAATGCTACGGTCGTAACATTAGGCTAAACTTTCCCCCCATGAACTGATGGACGTGCTCCCAGTTATGACTTCTAACATCAGACAGCACCCTAAGCAAAGTCGTGCTCTCGTGTTTGTTAGTTAGTACACCTTTTTCTATGCGGAAACTATCTGAAAATATGGAGTTTTACACTCGACGTGAGAGAAATGTACGCCATGTTTTCACGGGCAGTTTTCACTGCCTGAAGCTCGAGAGTCACGCGACCTGGACGCCGTGCCCGCTGGGCATCAACAACACTGGGTCCTCCCAGTCGGTGGAATAGGGTCTCACTGGCTCATATCTGTAGGACGCTAATTGGATTACGATTATTCGCCGGTATGATAAGAGCCAAATCGGGTGGTGCACGGGAGGAGCCGAGAGAAGGTGACAGCTGTCAGATAAGCTGCAGTTACGGGCGACGATTCCTATAAAGATATTTTTTTTGTTTTTTTTTGGATCAAGCCCGCGTCATCCTCTTAAACACGTTGAGTGGATCACTGGAAAAGACGAGAACACTGGAACGTCACGACAGGAACTTTCCTGCAGGGTTGTCGCACTGTGTTTATCACCTTCCATTAACGTATGCGCCGTCTCACCTCCTCTGTTTTGCAGTAATTAAGAGTCAGCAGGCACCTTCGGCGATAGAAATGCAAAAGAAGCAACGTGCGGCTCGCCGTGTTTGTTTTTACTTTGCTACCAGAATGCCCTGCGCTCCGACAGTTGGGCATAACTTGCCTGGAACGCCGCAAACTCATAAATTGTGACTCGAGGCTTGAAAAGCCTGCCTCGAAAGCAGCGTTACTTTCTAATCATCCTCGACGGCCATAGACACCAGCTGCAGCAGCTGAGCTCGGAGCAAATTATGCAAGCCAGACGAGGGTCACCTACCAGTGTGAGACTTGGGCAGCGAGAGGCTGCTTCGAATAGCTTTGAGGTGAGAGAAGTCCTCTCGACTCTCAGCAAGACTTCTGCAGGCACCGCTGTCATTTCATGGGCCATATGAAAGAGGATAACCACTGAATGAATGCAGATTGATACTGAAATACTGGTCCTATTGATGTCAAGCATTTTGAGGTTAGATCCCCATATATCAGTACCTAAACTAAGGACTTAGAGGTAATGAAGTCTGCAATTTTTGTCTGTTCTTAGAATAAGGAATCTACAGCGTTGTTTACACCCCTCCCGATTCCCCCCCACACACACACTTTTAATTTTTTATTTCTCTTTTCTGAACAGCGTGACCTTTCCTACAAATTATCATGGTCCTGTTGGCATATTGGTATTCCTTAAAACTGGCTGTATCATACATCACCAGTTAACGGTACAGTACAACCCTAATACGGTACGTACAGTATGGAGACGTAATGAAGACTGGAGTGGGTACTGAGAACGATGAGAACCGCTAATAAACAGGAACATATGTGGTGTAAAACACGAGACATTTTCCCACAGCTCCATTGACTGTGTCTCGGTGCGGTACCTGATAAACAGGCTCTGCGGTACTTACCCGGCTCCCGCGTCGCAACCTTGGACCGAAGCGCCATGTGCGGTGCGGCACCGAGGCCAAAATACTGAGAAGACCATTCGCCTTCAGGACTCACCACAGTGCCGTGGCGGCGATCTAACACTAGAGGGGCGTCAGATGAGGGGAGCGGTAATGGGACGGAGGGTTCCATTCCGTGGAGGGCCAAATGGGCCAAATCGAGGGTGTGCGAGGCAATTCAAACGTCCGCCGTTTGAGAAGGTGTCACGCGAGCGGACGGACGGTACCGGACGGACGGTGCGACCCGATTCGTTCAACTCTGAGTCTCTCAGTCGGCTCAGCTGCACGCGCTGTTGTTTGGAGTGGAGTGGAGGCCATCCATTCACCGAGCGAACCGCACATGGAACTGGGCCGAGGAGGTGATTCGCTAACTCCGATCTGTGAGCGTACTGCATGCGCAGAGAGATCCACACCCTCGAAATAATACGTTTACAGTATGTGCAGCTCGAGTTGCCGCCATAGGTTGAACGCAGGCGAAGCCAATTAGAAATGAACGCCCAAGCCGGGACCAAAATGTGACGAAAACAACATTTGGAACGCAAAGAAAAAGCGATGAGAGACTAAAATGGTATGAGGTAAATCAGCTCAGGTGATTGAGAAATTTGAAAAGCATGCAAAAATGGGATGTTCAACCGGACCTGGTACATGAGACCAACTATAGAACAAAAACACAACTGAGTATGAGATTTACTTAGTAAGGTAATGAGGGAGATCTTTCACATCGGGTGTCTCACTGGATGTGAACCTCATTCTCTTTAAGCTACCTTGCTGCGGGACGTGATACAGCACACAGATGCTGATGGGTATGTTGCATCTGTCTGTCTGTGTGACACACACAGGGCTGAGGCAAATGCCATGAGAGTAAGATCTAAACTTTATGCTAATATAGCGAGTGAATAAAGAGATGTGATTTTAAGTGCTCTTAAATGATGACATGCATTAATATGATTCTGACAGAATAGGGAGGTATGGTTACGTTTCTTCATATAGAGATGCCTTCAGTAATTGCCATTAGTGACATGACTTCAATCAAACAATAGTGTAAGCCTTTCCGAGCATCGAAACAAGAAGCAGGCCTGCATGAAAGACACAAAAAGCACAGCGGACTTGGACTTCTATGACAGAGACACAACTTCACAGCGACGTCACGACAACAAACTTTGCTTGAACTGCAAGACAGTGTCGCTGAGACATCATCAGCCACTGACCACCTAAAGGCAATTTACTTGACAAAAACGGGATAGAGACCCATTTGATAAATGCATCTTGTTGGAAAATATGTCTGTATTGGCCTGTCAGCATCCAGTCTCCAAGTAAAACGAAGTTGTGATCATTGCCTCGCCCTCGCTCCCAGATGTGGTAAATGAGCGCCTCGAGCACTGGATCTGCAACACGCCGCTCTGGACGGCCACGAGACGGTCGACTCGTTATGAACCAGGTACGACTCATGACGTTGCCTCGGCAGACTGTTCAGGCCGTCTCACGTTAATGTGACAGTCAAAAGTGAAACTAAAGTTCCGGTGAGAACAGGAACGGAGCGCACCCGGCCACACACTGGAACCATGCAACCCGGCGTTGCCCGACTTCGTCAGCCAGGACCAAAGGAGAGGCCGGGATGGGAAAAAGCTGAGGCTGGAGCCGCTTGGAACGCCCATCAGTCAGATTAGCAATCTGCTGTGAACGGAGCGCCATCAAGCGCAGTCCTGGTCCGGGGGAACTTGTCTGTTCCCGGTACGTGTCCATCAGGAGCAAAATGCTGAGTATTGATTTCATGTCTGGAGAGCGTACGGACGGCAGCTGGAGGCGGCAGTCGGCGTCTCGGGCCCCGTGTCAGTGACAGGACGAAGCTGAGTGAGAGGGAAACGGCTCGGGAGCTGGTGGCGGCGGCCGGGCAGATGTTTATTGTGAGGACGGGGAAAATCATTTATTCCCGACAATGCGCGCGAACGGCGGTTGCCAGCTAGTTAAGGCAGCGCCACTGAACTCATAACCATCTTCTAGCTTATTTTCGATAAGAAGAATGACAGTGGTGTGCCGGGTTCGTGGCGGACTGCCAGTCACTGATGCCAAGGCAGCAGCTCTGTGTAAACTCACATTAATCTTCTTGCCAAGAAATAACAACCACAACAAGGAGGGGAGGGTGGGGGAGGGGGGGTGAAAAAAATAAGAATAATGAAAACGATGGTATCGGTTCTGTCCTGTTTTCATGCTTGGGATGCTGCCATCCCCGTCGCTTATTGACTGTTGGTGTTTAGTTTTGATTGTTTTCTATGTGTTGGCAGGTCAGACCTTTATAATGAGGGCAAAGAGAGAGGGGCCAGGGCACACAGACACCGAGCCAAGTTCACGCTCCAGAGTTGAACGCTAAACACAGGCCGCCAAACAGAAGCGATGAACCCGGCTCACAAGCGAGGAGCGGGACTCGTCTGTGCCGTTTCGCAGCTCATGCAACAAATGCACTTTTCTTATCGTCACCGCAGCTTCCTGGACGTCTCCTCTTAAGGCGCCGTACCAGGTCACTCCGAAGCTGATTACACTTAACGCAAGGTTCACAAGCAGCCTCCGCAGGGCGGTCGATAGAGAGGGAGCATCTACAGCTTCCAAATGACCGTGCCTCCTTGGACGCGCATACTGCACGTTTGGGAGAGAAAAAAGTGAAATATGACACAGCCTTATCAACGGTGGGAAGCCGCTTCCCCCGAAGAGCGGCACGGATGAGGCCTCGCCTTTGCCTCCCTCGTCATCGAGAGGCGATTCTCAGAGACCGCGCTCACCCACAGAGCAGGATTTCGTCCGGGGTTTTCGGAGCGTCGAGAAAAAACAAAATGAAGAGTCCATCAGGCAGGAACTCGCCTCACTGTGTGGCCCTCCGAACGAGCGAACGGGCGAAAAATAACTCCAACGTCTCATTCCACTTCAGCGTCTGCGGACGTTCACACGCGGGCAGAAGCGACTCGCATTCAGGCGCATTGGCGGGCTCTTGAAGTCCCTCCGTCTACTTCGTCAGAGCAAACAATGCAATCCCCCCCCCCCCTTCAATTTTGTTATTTTGAGACCCAAACAATCCTGTTTGAAGTGTCTCTCTCTTTTTTTTCCAAGAATGCAGATTTTGGCTTGTAACTACGGCTTCGCTTTATTGTGCGGTGAGATTTACATAAAAAGCCCGTAGTCTGGAAAGTTTCGAACAGATTCTGGTGTAAAGTAGAGTAAGGATGAGCGACCGAATGAAAGCCTCGAGGAGCAGCGGGTGGGAGTGCAGCGTGTGTGTGTGTGTGTGTGTGCATAAGTGGGGGCATTGGTGGTGAGGGTGGAGGGAGGGACACTGGAGGGGCTTGCTGGGTAGCGGAGCTTTAGCCCGGGTGCGTATGAGAGCAGCAAATCCGACTTGGTTGGTAAACAGAGGCTCCGGGGACACTTCTTTTGCATGCAGGCCGCTGCCGACGAGATGGAAGCCCTCTGTGATTCTAATGGGGTAAGCTCACAGAAATCGGCGTAGAAAATGCCAATAAGGCCGTCAGCCACCACCTCTCAAACGCACCAGCGTCGGAAATTATGCAACGCGCGGGCAGATAAATATGCATTTGTTTGCGAGCTCCCCGCGCGGACACGTCCCCCCCCCCCCCCCCCCCTCTGAAGAGTAACGTAGCCTCAGCTTAAAGCGCGATAAGGGCGTCAAATCTCTCTGATTTTTACCCCCCTCGGCCCGGGAAAGGGAGCGCGGCGCTTTTCAAACGGCACAAAACGGCAAACAAACTCATTTTATGGCTGATTTTAGAAGGGGGGGGGGGGGGGGGGTGGGGGGGGGGGGGCAGAAATTTCCGGGCCGCGCGCCGTCCTCTCGCCCTCGGACGGGGGGCCGGCTTCGAGTGGGACCCCGGCGTTCGCGTTCTCTCTTCCCTCACTCCGAAACAGATTTTACGGCCAAACGACGTTCAGACTCCGCTTCACGGGTTCGGCGAGGGTGACGCAAGTTGGGAGACATCGGCCGGGACGTCCTGGACCACCAGAATAGTCTCGACCGACATCAAGACGCCTTTCTTCCTGATCCATGGACTGCTGGCGCGTGCGTCAGGACAGTGGGCCTTCTGTGAATGTCTAAGAAGACGAGGCAGAGCTTCCCCGGAGGAGCCTTTTCTCGGGGGGGGGGGGGGGTCTCTCTCTCTCCCCCCTTCCTTTTCTGTTCCTTCAGAGGGAAGCGCCGGTAATTTGTCTTCATCAAGCATTACGGGCATCCTCGGGAACAAAACCCCGGACTCCGAAAGTATCAAATCAGCGGCACATTTTTCAGAAAATGGCAGATCCAATTTTTACACGCGTCCCCGAGGCCTCCCCCCGACTGCCGGCGTGCCGATCCTTCACTCGTTCGACGCCGCCTCCCCGCCGCCCAGAAGCAGCTTTCTGAGATTGTTTCTGTACCCCCCCCCCCCCCCCCCACCCCCCCCCCCCAACCTTCGAGACGGGCTTCAATCGCGGGAATGCTAACGAGACCCCCCCCCCCACCCCCCCAATGACGGCCCGTGCAGTGTTTCGAAGACACATAAAAGCCGCCTGGCCAAATTACAAATGATCTACATGAGCAAGAGGAGATGGAGGATCATCTGTTTCTGACATCTGGCAAGATAGCATTCTCCTGTTTGTCACGTAATGTGATGCGTGAAGGGTGAGATGCAATAAATGTCGGTTTGAACCCACGGAAGGCTAAATGCCTTTTTCCTCAGAGCTTTCGCTTACTTGCGGGCGTTAACAGACCGTCTTTGAGGTACGACTTTGAGCTCGGATGCGGCGTGATTACTGACGCTCTCCTGACACCGGTCCATTCAAAACAATTTCATTTTGCCGTCTACTCTCCGGCTTTCTCTCCTACCTGAGACCCAGCACGACTCGCTCCAAGAAGCGTATCGAACCGACACGCGGCCTCTCAGTTTTAGCCAATTCCACGTGACGTGGCGGTGGAAAGTGTTAACGGTGATCATTGGTTGAGAAAAGTAAACTATTTTATCATTATATTTGTCCTTCTGCGACCAGGACGTAATCAATTCTG
The DNA here is from genome assembly GCA_029224185.1 of Karalla daura. Lineage (NCBI taxonomy): Eukaryota > Metazoa > Chordata > Actinopteri > Chaetodontiformes > Leiognathidae > Karalla > Karalla daura. Next base: position 24,147,751 of record CM055195.1, read on the forward strand.
GAAATAAAGAAAGAAAAAGACAGTTTCATACACACCTTCAGCACCTTTAGCACTTTAGGTCACCCAGCAAGAGTCACCCGGCATTACATCATTACCTGAATACTCATTTTTGACTCGTTTTCCTCGGCATTAAACGCATACCCGTGAATATCGTCGTCATCATTCGCCTCGTTCGCACACCCAAATCAGCACGAGCCGATATGAGCAGGTGACGGCATCGTGACCTAAAGAGTCAATCCGTCAACGCAATGAGAAACTTTCAATGAAGGTCAAAAGCTGTCAAGTGGCAAAGCTCTAATTGAGCGTGACTGCGACACTTACAGTAAACTCACCGTGATTGAAGATCGGAGCCGTTGCAATAGCTCCACAAGCAACATTCAGCCCCGCGTCATTTCTCCACAATCATCATGTAATTGATACATATACATACATGTAGAATACACACATTGCTTGTCGTGAAATGGTGCGCCGTGACATTCCCCGATGGAAACCGATTAGCGTTCGCCCCATTGCCCTCATTGACATCCCGCGTGGAAATCAAACAAATCCGCTCACAGACAAGGCTTTTCCAAGGTTTTCCCTCCGATTTCACGGGCCTGGGCCGAAAGTGACACCAAACGGTGTGGATGGGGTCCACTTGACGCGGCGCGGACCGTCAGGTTCAAAACGATGAAACCGGACTGAAACGTGCCTGCGCGCACAGGACTGCCGAGGGCAAAGATCGCAATGGTTGCCCACCCCCCCACCCCCCCACCCCCCTGTATCGATTTAGGCCTAACCAGGAGATCCATCAACACACGCGATGTTGGACGGGGAGCTCGGTAACGCTCAGAACGACCAGGGCGGAACGAAGATGCAGAGGTTTTACGAAGACGGACGGGGGGGGGGCACGCGGCCCTCGTCGGCGCGAAATCCATCCCGACGCGGAAAGACGAAGACGAGGGTCTGCGAGGGAACGGGCCGACGGGCTTTCATTTGGACTTCAGCGCGAATTGAAACGTGCGCAGTGTGAGAAGTGCGAGGGTTCTGGATGGCGTGAGATCGATCACACTGGAAAAGCGACACGCACGCACGCACGTGTGAAGCTGCCGCATCCCACTCACTGACGTTTTTTTACTTTTCAGTCATCGACGTTGATAATCAACGTGTTTTCATATCTCTTTACGGACACGGGAAAGCAAGAAAAAACAAACAGTTTTTTTATCTCTGTGACAGAGCATTTTCCGGCTAATCCCAGGGGTGTTTTTAAATCCCTCAAAGCATCACTTAATCCTGCGGTTAATCAGAGAAAAACAATTTCTAATTCATTAACACCCTCGGCACCAAAGCGCAAGGTGTCTGCTGGATGGAGAGCAGACGTCTGACGACTAAACCTGAACTCGTGGTTGTCATAGCTAGAGAGCAGAAGTAATCGAAGAAGAACGTACCCGGGGAGCGGCGCGATAATTACAGGCGTTTTGCAGACCTTCGCAAATATTTCGCAGGTTTTCTTTCTTTTCGCGAGCCGCAGATGGCAGGTGTCATCTTTTCCATCATTTCATCCTTTTACGTGGTAGGAAAAACAACAACCCAACGCAACCCAACTGCCTCATCTGGCGTCACACGGACGTGCTGGTAAAAAAAGAAGAAAAAGGGAAAAAAAAAAGAGGATAAAACCGCAAATTACAACGCCGCAGCTGTGAGCTCGGCAGCTACGGAGCCGTTGGCTTCATGAGGGTTATTCACAGAGCATCCCCCACGTTGAGGGGTGTGTCCTGACCCTCGACTGTGTTCAAGACACCGTGGATAATCTCTCCTATCTTTTTGTGCATCCAAGGCAGCGCTCGTCGGCGAGAGAACGTTCACGCCCCATCTGTTCGACTCCAGCAACGTCATCTCTACGGGAAGCGCGTGGGACGAGACAGGAGACGGACACGGGGAGACGGGAGACGACGCGGCAAGGGAATACGTCAGGGAGTCAAAGCGCCGACGAGTTGAAGGGGAAGGGATTCAGATGCGCAAACGTGCTCTGTTTTTTTTTTGTTTTCTTCCTTTGTTTCAATCCCGCAGATGGGAGAACGCGGTATCCGATATCCAATTCCACTTAGCTGCTTGCAAAGCCTGGACCTCCTCCCGACGTGTCACAGCTCTTCGTAGCACCTTCATAGCATCCCTCAGAGCGGGGCGGCCCGGGCCTGGAACCGACCCACTTGGGTAAACCTGCGCTGTTGACCGCGAGAGGCGCGTTTGCATGCCACCGTCTGACTCATTTGGACGAACTCCGAAAGCTCCCATCATCTCCTCTGCATCTCGCCGCGCTTTGCGTCGCGGCCCTCTGCACATTTCAGAAAAGGACTCGGAGCGATCTGCGTTCCTCTTGCTCCGTTCGCCGTTCGTCTTAATGGGATGATTATGACACCGCTTTCGTGAAAACATAAATGGATCCAAAGTCAGCTCTTACATGTTAAAAATAAAAATAAAACCGTGTTTAACAAAGACTGCAATGATATTCATGCCGCTCGTAAAGCAGTTTCTGTCTCTGTTTCCCACTGCAAAGCCATCTCCGGTAACCCCGTGGAGTCACCGAGCGTGTCTTGTGTCTTGTGTGAACTCCGTTACCTTCTACTCTACATCTCATCACTGTCGTGGCAGGGCAGCAAGTGCCTCTCCGCCCCACCTTCACCCCCCCCCCATCCCCCCCCCCACCCCCCCACCCCCCACCCCCTGCCAACAATGCAAAACCTGCAGCCGCGGCTCCCCACGGGGGATCTCTGGCACCAGTGCGGAGGGTGAAATTATGCAAAGACGTCTGAATTATTGAAATCAAACATCTGCATTGTTGTTTACTCCTCTCACCCGTCCCCCCCCCCCACCCCCCCCCCCCACCCCCCCGATTGAAAACTCATCTCCCAGACACGCTTCTTCCTCTTGACGTCTTGTGTTTATTTCCCCGTCCCCTGCGCGGCCATTCCTCTCACTGATTTCGGAGTCCCTGCTCAACGAGAACTCCCGGATGCTGGAGGACGTCTTGCATGGAAATATTAATTTGATGAGAGAGGAGCCCTGCTCCGCTTCAGACTTGCTCACGATTTATGCTCCAGGCCAGCCTCCGTCTTCCCCCGAACACAGACTTTACACGCCTTCAATGTGTGTGTGTGTGCGTGCGTGTGTGTGTGTGTGTGCGCGCGTGCAATAATATCAAATTCAGTTTTGTTTTTTTGTTTTTTTTTAGTATTTTAATGAGGCGTCAACACGTCGACTGATTCAGTTTCACGTCAAACGGTGTTAAAATAATCATCAGCGATGAAGGAAACCAGGAGAAAGAAAGCGCTGTCAGAAAAAAACAAAACAACCAAAAAAAAACAAACAAACAAAAGCGTAACAGGGTAAACGAAAGGAGAGCGACTCCCTGCGTTTTGCGTACCGTCCAGGAGATCGTTTTTCCGGCACCCGAAAGCAATTAGACAGCGTGACCCCCCCAGAATCAAGTGCTCGTCCCTGCCCCTCGCGGACGCTGTGCGATTTTGATGATTTCAGTGGTAAGTGGCGGGGGCCGCCGAGGTCGCCGACGCCCCGTGGAGCGCGTACGCGTACAATTAGGCGCTGCAGACGAGCGTCAGAGCTGGCCCAAGCGAACGCCATCTTTGCGGCGACGCGCGCCCGCTTACCTCCGATGGCGCGAGCGCATGGCGGCGCGGGATGGCGATGAGAGGGGCTGGACGTTTTGGCTATCCTTCCTCTGTCCTTTCGCCACTTCAATAAAAATGTAAACGGCGTTCGCGGTTTGTCCCCCAAGGCCGGAAAAACCCCTGACACAACAGTTTTATGACGTCCGCGGGCGGATGGCGGGGGGACGGCACGCCACATCTGATTTCATTCATTCTGGAGGAAGATTGGGGTAAAAAAAAAAAAATCACACGCAGGAGGACAAAGGGAGCGTGGAAGAACTCAGTTGCCGCACGCCTTAAGTCGCCGTTTGGAGATGCTCTCCCCTTGATAACGCGACCGCGGCGCTCGGAACCTGTGCCCACATCGTCCCGTGGCTCGTTCGTGCCGCGCTCAGGATCTGCTCGGAAAATAAAAAGCAAAGCCCCAGAGACGTTCCGGCGCACCCGTCCAAAGGTTTCGCGGGGAAAACAACAATCTGTCATGGGACTGCGGGAGCGCCTGCTGGGACCCAGATGTGCTCCGGCACTTTTTTTTTACGGGGTTGGCTGGCGGAGCGCTCCCCCGGGGGGGGGGGGGGGGGGGCTCATCCCGCAGCTGCGACAGTGGCTACGCTGCGTCTGCCACGCGGCCCGGCCCGTCCCCGCCGCCTCACACGCAGATGTCTGGAGCGCCCGCGCCTGGGCTTTATGGATGTGATATACACGTGGGAGGATGGAAGTCTGAATGGAGGGGGCACGTCATCCGCGGGGGGGCACGAGCCTCCAGCGCGGGGTCAGATGGCGTGCAGCGGCTGGCGGCGTCGGCCCGGAGCGGGCTGTGTACAGCTACGGCGGCGGAGGCAGAGACGTGAACGAAGGAGCCGACTGATCTCCCCCTTCACTCCGCTGCCGCTCATCGGTCGGTGTGCCCCGGCTCCGTTTAGATTTGAAACGGCGTTTCAGTTGTGTTTTGCACTCCGCAGAGGTGCGAGCGGGTCCTCAAGAGCCAGCGGCGGCGATATAAGGACGGGCATCTTAATCGGCCTCACAATGACGTCGTATTCTTAAAGAGAGTAATGGAAACGTTGCGCCGATGTATCCGCACACCGGCTTTCGTGGAAATCGTGTTTACGTTACGCTGCGGCACTGAATCCTCGTTGCCCCACGTAGACGCACACGCTCTCCACCATGACGGCCGACTGCTGCAAAGCACGCGCTGCAGCGTGTTGTTCCTTCCGTTTGTTGCAGACGGCATGGGTGTGAGTGAGACAATGGAGGGGGGGGGAGGGGGGGGAGGGGGGGGTGTTTGGAGAACCTTCGCCAGGTCATAAAATCTAGTGTTTGTCCCCAAAAAGACAGAATCACAGAGGCAGAAAGGGCTCCTCTGAGGAATAATGCCTCACTGATTCAATAGTTTGCCGGTGGATAATCGCAGTTGCTGCCCACAGTGTTGCGTTCAAGTGCCACTACTGAGCCTCCTATAGGGTTTTCAAGGGGTTTCAAGCCGTTTGTGCACAGAGCCTGACGCTTTGTTTGCGGTTCCTCGTGACGCCATATGTGTTGTCTTAATGGCACGCTTGATTTAGTAATGTCTGGGAGAGTGATTGAAATAAGCGATTTGGCGTTTCGTCCGACGGGCTTATACGGGCATCTGCTTTGCTCTTTGTTCGACGGGCGATTAAAAACAGGCTTCAAGGGAATGAATTTGTTACGGGCAAATGAATTGTTCCCTTTGGAGCACGCGAATCACCGCAAAAAATCCTCAATTACAGACCATCCGGACCAGATGGAGGGTTTGAGTGTTGTGTGTTGTCATTTGATGGGAACTTGTCATCCAGGTAGAGGAGGAATTACAGAATAGATTGTGGGCCTGCAATGTTAAAACTCGGCATCTTCTAGAACTGAGTGATTGGCAACGCCTACTAAAATTACACACATTAGTCTAAAACGTCTCAAACGCTTAAAAGCCGAAGAAGCGAGAAACGCTGGAAGTCCATGCTTAAGGCCTCTTTCAAAATGCATTGTTGTTAAGTTTTATTTCCAGCAAAACAACTCAGTAAAGGTTGAAAGAATTACATGATACATAAAGGCATGTGTGTGTGTGTGTGTGTGTGTATATATATATATATATATATATATTGTTTGTGGATTTTCTTCAGTTACTGTTACTCATGTTTCTTATTCATATTTGTTTGGTCACGTTTTTGTCATATTTACATATTGCTCTGATTTAAAAAGGGTATTTTATATTACTTTTATTAACAATTTTTGCTATTGCTCTGTTTATAAGAGGCATGGGTCAGTTAGTTTGGTATAGCTTGGTGTCCAGGGTGTAATCCCTGCTCTCACCGCTCTCACTGCTCTCACCGCATGTGACCTGGAGATGGGCACCAGCAGATACTACGACACTATTGGGTACAAAGCAGGTTAGATAATGAGTGAGTGAATTAGTGCGAAAGTATGTGATATGAAAGCACAAACACAGGATGCAAAACACGGTCAGCACGTCCAAAGCCCTGTGTAGGCTGTATACCGCCCAGCCATTGTGCACTTCGCTGATCTGCAGGTGACCTGATTACATTCAACAGGACAGACCGCCGCACAGGGGGCCATCGCACGAGGCCAAGCGTGGTCAGAAAGAGGCGAGTCAGTCAAGTGCGTGACCCGTCACGCGAAGGCGGACCCCTTCAAAGCTTCGCAACAACCCGCCGAGCGCTGTTGCTTGTCAAAGGTCCCGCCGGCAGCCGCCCGGAGGCTCAGCCCGTGCGAAAAGGCGTCCACCCAGAGGGCTGTGTCCTTCCTGCTCGCGCACCCGTTCCGTTCCGGATGCCGAGCTACCTTCGCACGCGGTTTGCGCAGCAGACGTCTGCCTCCGTGAGAGACCGGGGCAAAGACGCGCGCCGTGAGAGGCGACCTGCGATTCTGCGATGCCGAGGACGCTCCGTCTAGTCTCTCTGCTTCCTGTACTTCACAGAGCAAAGGGAACGTCTAAAAAAAGGCACGAGAAATACGGAAATAAATCCGACGGTAAGCAAAAAGTATGAAAACCAACTCACAAAAAACGGATCGGGCTCCAAAAATGTCCCCGTCACATCTTTGCTGGTGTCCCACTTTAATTTGACACTTTCTCCCTTCCTCCGTTTGGGCACGCGACTAGAAATCTGCGAACCAGATCGCAGGGGACGAATCCGCGTCGTCCGACACGTCTGTCAGCCGCAAGCCATGGACTTCGTCGGAGTCCATCGTGAGGAATCTGTTCAGCTTTTACAGGAGGCGAGCAAATACCCACGTCTGGGTTTGAGGAGCCAGATTCTGCCGCCGGCGCCGCTGTTATCACCACCGTCCCCCCCCCCCCCTCTCTCTTCTCTTCCTCCACTCTAAGGCAGCGTTAATAAAACGAATAATATCAGGGGGGCTTTTTTTTCCTCCCCACAAAAGAGATGGGAGGATATTAAACCGCACCTATCGCGCAACACTGCTGCACTGTATGCCCAAGCTGCTGGACAGGACAGGATGGAAAAGTTTATGCCCCCTGCCTGTTCACTGCTTTAAAACGACGTCCCCCAAACACGTGAGGATTAAGGTTTCGTTGTTTCGCTTTCCAGATGTCAAGTTTGGGGCATTAACTAAAAAGACGAAAGATTTCAGTCTTTCGCCTTTTCATTCATCCCCGGTAACAAGTGCTCCGTTTTTTTCGTTGTTTTCGGAGAGAATCACGCTGATGAGAGTGCAGGGAGACATGTGCCGTGAGTCTACGCTCAATGTTGAACAAAAGGCGACCAATTAGCCTTCAGCGCGATCGCAAAGTGCGTTTAACTGGCTTACCGAGACAAGGTTTCGGGGATTATCCATGTTTAATCGGCGAATGTGGAGTTCATTGAATTTAGAGAGAGACGTCGGCGGGTTGTTTCTTTTTTTTAAGATGTGTTGTTTTTCATGCGCATCTCGCCCTTCGTTTCCCCCTGAAGTGGTGCGTCGTACTTCAGAGGGACACAAAAGGCCGTCGTTTTCTGGCGCTGAACAAAGTCGACGCGCTAATCTGACTGTTTTAATCCATCTTCGCTTCGGGCAGCCGTAACTGTTTGCTCGTGGCCGGTTGGAAAGTCGCAAGACCGGTTTGCCTCCTCCATCTGTAAATAAACCGCCGCTCTGCGTTGAGGAGGGGCCTCAGGCGCGGCCTCGGGTGTCTAACCGACTCCACGTCCTCCTCCCATGAGACGTAACCGTGTTTCGACTGCGTCACGTTCACTGTCATTTTGAACCCTCGTCTCGCTGTGCACCTCAAGTCGTCTCACAACTTGTTGCTGCACAGCTGCAAACGAGTGCGAATGCTTGTACGAGCAGTGTCTAACCACTACATGGACGCTCACAAAGACTCATGTCTTGTGCTACAGGAGCCAAGCGGAACTCAAGCGCTGTGTTGCTGAATTACGGGACATGCACACGTGTGACGGGTCACTCCCCCCCCCCCCCCCCATTAGGAAACACAAGGGCAGGGCTACGCGTCAAGAAAGAGGGCTAATGCGAGATGGTGGGATTAAGATAATTGGCAGCGTTTTGGAGGACACACCCGCCCACCGACGTCCATGTTTGTCAAGGGACGCTTTTTAAAGGGACACCACCTGCACCAAGCAGTGTGGGCAGACGTCCCGGTGGCTCTCATTCACACGATGATCGTCTGCTGCGTTCTTGATCAAAGTGGCCGCTTACGTTTTGTTTCTCGTACAGATCGCTCGTAACGCTGATGAGCTGCTGTCGTGTCGGCCGAACGCTGTGTGAATGCGGCAGAGCAACGCACCTTGCCCGGTTTCGTTGTTTCAGGTCCGTTCTTCATTGCCGGCAATGCTTCGTCTTTGCTTTCCCTCGGCGTAGCTGAACATAAACACCTTTAATTATCTCAAAGCTACGTCATCTTGAGGTCTTACGAAAATATCGATTCATTACGACAGAGGTCAGAGATGTTTCCTTCCCCTCCGCTTTTATCCTCTGCTCTCGTCAGTCACTGTATGGCGCTCGATCTTCAAACAGTCTCGTCTCACCTCACATGAAACAACCAAGAACATGCTCTCTTTTCTCAATTGCAAGGTTAAACCTTTGGGAAATGTTTCTTTCTGTGTGTGTGTGTGTGCGTGTGTGTGTGTTTGTGTATGTGCGCGCATGTCCCAAAATTGCTAATGGCGTATTCAGGCAACAGTAAAAACCTGTGATGGTGCGACAGTGTGTCCACCACCTCAATGTAATCAAATTGACACAAAACAAGAACATCTGTAAACACTAGGATCATAGACCAATCGAATGGACTGAGTGTTGTGGTACTTTACACCTCCCACCACACACTGTCCTCGTTTTCTGTAAAACCTGGCCAAAGGTTAATGGTAATGACGCTGGTTGAACTTGGCAAATCCAAAGTGAACTTTTTAGCACCTCTGCCAATGGATGGGAACTGAACGCCAGCAACAGTGGCCAAAGGAGGCACTGCTGACGAAATACTGAAATATTTGTTATTGATGATGACGCCGAATACAAGTCAATAAAACCGCGTCATTCTCTCGTTGAGTTTGGGAGGATATTGCCGGAATTTCACAGTGGGACCGGACTTCAGTAACTGACCCGTTTCAGCGGATCCTTTCACGGCGACTGGAAGACACTGACAGGCGCAGGGGTCGCTGGGCTGTTTGCATCGGCTGTGGGTAATGTGTTCGACTGATTTTGTCCAGAGTCGGCTCAATGAAATCGAATCACGTTTGAACAACCGGAGCAGACTCTCTGAATCTCGGGTAGAAATCGGACAAAACAAAATCTTGTAGCGTGTCTCTAGGTTTAGTAGCTCATCCAGACTGACAAACCTGACCCGCAACGTTTGGGTCGGAACACTGTGCCTCAAGGCCCCGTTTTTCCCACACATCCTCATCTACTGTGAGTGCAGAGCAACTTATTTGACACTGCCCCACGCTCGTTCACTCATTAAGCACAAGCAACTTAGGAGTTTTCAACAATCGTACCAGTTTCTGGCATCTGGCGAAGAAAAAGCGATCCGTTGAATACAATTTAGTGTCCTTCAACGTTTCCCCTCGTTTTGGGCCGCGTGATGTGGGACTCTTTCCCTCTTACTAATTGGACCTCAGCGAGGCGGTGAATGTGGAATCAGGTCGGGAGGGGGGGGGGGGGTGTCAAAATTTTTGACGCGACTGCTCAAAGTCAGCTGTCCATGTAGCGGAAGGGCGCCTAACAAGGTCTCCCTCAAGACCGTTACGAGAAAAGCGTTGATAGAACGACGAGCTCGTTCCTTTCCCGACACTGCCAGCGAGGGCTCTACTACGTGTAAAACCAAGGGGGGGAAACAAAACGCTGTTAAGCCGAATCATTCTGAGACGATGTACGCGAGTGTCGAAAGATATTTGAGCGGGACCGAAACAAAACGAAAGCGCAGCGACGACAAAGTGACACCGACGCCGAACGCGTATCATTACGGGCCGTCACCACTGCGGCCCCCATCCGGCCGAATCGCAGCAAAACGCCGTCGTCTTTGAAGAGACGGCGAGCCGCGGAATACGTCAGGTCTCCTCTTCCCGGGCGTAAGTAAGGCGTGAAAAACAGGCTTTGAGAAGGGAAAAAGATAAATGAGGCTCCGGAAAAACGCCGCGCTTTCAAAACCACGGCATCTTGCCGCCATTTTAATGGCAAATTGACCCAACAGCCACAGAGAGAGAAGGAGAGGACTGTAGTGCCGTGGTGTAGTGGGTTAAGGCACTGTACCATGAACCCAGGGGACGCAGGTTCGATTCCGGCCTGAGGTCATTTCCTGAACCTCCCCATTCACTTCCTGTCTGTCTCTCTTCAGCTGTCCGATCTGAATGAAATAATATAATTATTTATTATTTTATTTATTTTATTTTTTTAAAAAAAAGTGAGATCCTCCGTGCTCCTCAGGCTGCTGCTCTCGTGGGTTCTACAGCCCGGCACTGCACGCGACCTAAAGGCTAACTTTCCACACGTAAACTGAGTTGAATCCTCTCAGACGGCAGCATCAGAAACCGGGGGGAAATATGATCACTGGATCCAGTTATTCCTATAATGCTCACGATAAAATGTCAATGGGCATTAGCTAATTTCATCGGTGATGCCTTTTTATTAAATTCTTTTAAAAGCCATCCCGGTTTCCTTGCCAAAGACGTCATATTAATTTAAGACCGGAGACCTTGGAGGAGGGATAACCCAATTTGTGCATTAATATGGTAAGTCTGTGGTACATTTTGAGGGAATTAAAAGCACATGCGGCAAATTGTCTGCGATACGGAGATACTCGGCTGCACAGTAATGCGTTTCGAGTCCAAATTATCAGAAAGGCATGCCTATGTTATTGGACGGTATTCATTTCACTTGAATGGGAATTGAACACAACGTAACACAACGCCCTGGCTCCCTGAGCTCGGTAATAAAATGTGCCTTCCCTCGGGATATTGACTTTGACTGTGAGCTACCGAACAGGAGCTGCACCTGTGAGAACCTGTGATCTCACCACCACGTGGATCGCGTGACTTTATAATTACTGTCTGTGGTTTTGCGCCGTTTTTTTTTTAGCCGCGGAGCCGTGGAGTTTCTCGAACGTGGGGTCAGAACCGACGGCCCGCGGCGCGGCCGGACTCTCAAGCGGCAGCGGAAAACAACGCTGCCCTCTGACCTCCAGAGGCAGCTCATGTTGTCTTTACTCTGGGTTCCCCATTAGAGGCAGAATCAGATAAGATGAAGGACTTTTCCCTGGTTCTCTCTCTTTCTTCCTCCTTTGCAGCTTTGCTGTTTGCGCGGTTTCCACGGCAACACATCCGGCGCTCTGTTCCTCGGCCGTCTGCCTGCATTTCATGAAGCACAGGACGCTCAGAGGCAACTTTCCGTTTGATTAAACAGCTTTCGCATTGTTATATCATCTCGGGGCCAACAAGGAAACTTCACGCAGTGGCAGCTGGTAACATCTCGCGCATATTTGTGCTTTCTGTTCTTTTTCTTTCTGAAAAATGTCCCACTTTTATGTCCCTGTATTATATTGGGAATACCCACCATTTATCCATTATATTACCTGCTTAACGGTGTTGCGAGCACGCTGCTAATAACTATGTCCACTGCACAAAGGGAGAAGGCCGACACCCCCGTGATGCCACATTCACCTGCCAGTCTGGTTTGTGATTTGTCAGGATTTAGATGCTGAAAGGCTGAAACGAACCCATACGCAATACATCAGATTAAGTGGATCAGCGACATAAATCTCGCCACATCATTCAACACACCGGGTTTCCAAAACGCACCGAGACTAACAGCAAACATAACGTTTAAGCCATGTACTGTGTGTCGCCATCAGACCAGGTCTGAGATCAGGCTGGGTGTTATGAGTTCCCAGTAAGGCCCGGGGCCCCCGCTGTGACACGCTGGCTGCGCCGCCGCCACGTCAGTACACTGCAGGTCACACTGCGCGGATGGACAGAGCCTTAAAGGGCACACGGACAGACCACTGACAAAAGTTGGTATCTGTCAGCGTCAGGATCCCCCGCTGGATAGCGGCGTGGAAGTATTCTGACGTGAGGAAAAAAACTGCGTTGGAAACGAGGTGGACGTGACACGGCGAGCCAACCCGGGCGTGTCCGAGGACGCACGTTGCGTTCCGCCAAAATCAGACCCCCGTCTAATTAATGCGTAGCGACGTTGGCGGACGACTGCCACGTGATCGCACGGAGCTCCAGCCGGAGGGAGGCGGCGTCTTCTCCTCCGAAACAGTCGAGGACTTCGGCGCCACGGGGCAGAGGCAGCGGCTCGACGGACAAATTGCGACTTTTAATTTAAAAAGGACTGCCAGTAAACAGGGAGGGCCGCGCGACACGCCGGTGGAACCGTGGACTGGAGCGGCAATGAAGAGAACAGGCAAAAGAGCGGGAACGAAAAAAATAAAAAAAACCAGAAGAGGAAAACACTTTGCTCTTCAACTCCGTGGGTTGAGAAATTAAACGAGGAGGGCAATGAGGAAGCTGGTCTCGGTAGAGAGTCTCCGAAGGTTTCCCGAAATGCCTCCGAGCGATGGGTTAGAGTGACTAGCAATGCGGATGCTGCTCCATATCTTTAGCCGCTCCTCATTGTCTGAAGTCATGAAAAGGGAACATATTGCATTGGAATCCGGAGACCAGCAGGTGTAGGGGTAAACTTTGTATTTTTTTGGATAATTTGTGCGCGGGTGATACAGGGGAACCCTCAAATTGCCTGGTTTGCACGACAGAATTAATTATTTGCAAGAGTTGTTTTTCAGAAATAATCAGTTTGCCACTAAATATGGTTCACAGATGCTGAAGGTGCTGTGGGGCGTACGGGTGAGTCTCTCTCCATAATCAAATTAAAACAAATATTGACGCCAGGTGCCTTGTTTAGATCAATGTAAACCTTCACCAAATACCCGATTACGAGCAGGCGGCGACAAAGAATTCGACTGGATAGAAAACAAAGCAACAAAAGCGATTAAAAGAAGGAAGGAGCCTCCTTTGCCAGTGCTTCAAAAAGCATTTCAACAGCTGTGGTGCCTCTGCACAAATCCTCAGCATCTAGCTTGTTCGTAAAAACTTTCAGAGGGGTGGACTTTTTGCTTTCTGGCTTTCTCACTTGCCCACCAAAATACAAATTTGATGCCTCGAAGGCACAGTCTGCACTGTGAGCTGGTTCCACATGGCAGGCTCCTTGCTATCTTTCACAAGTTACCGCAGAAATTAGTTGGCGAGGCATGTTCTCGCGGGTTAACTGATGCCGCTCTCCGCCCCTTGCAGCAGTGCCCCCTCCCGCTGTCAATACCCCCCCCCCCCCCCACCCCGCCCACCCCCCCCCCCACCCCGCCACCTGTTTTAACGTTCAGCGGAAAAACTATTTTTATTAGTGTTTGCTTGAGCCGGGATGATGGAGCGTGAGGTTGTAAAAAAAAAAAAAGAAGAAATCTAAATACCTTGCGACGTCCCAGTCGGAGCGTGGCAGCAGCGAGTGCTTGGGAAAAACGCTGCATCTGACATCATGCGGCGTTTGCAACATTCATCACTTGTCATGCGATGGGTTCGTGCAACCATCACCGCCCGTGGACAGATTCATTCCTCCCCGAATTCCGCGGCTCCGTAGCAGCTCGAAACATCCCAGCTCCGACAATTAGTGTTATTGATGAGGGACGGCTGAGGCCTGCCGAGCAGGTCTGACAGTTGCAGTTTGAACGGAGGTCCCAAATGACTGCTGAGGTGCGCAACCAGAGGAGGACTACTCCGAGCCCGACATTTTCATGATTATCAACCAACTGCTTTCTTTCTGATTCATTGTCTGCTCCATGAAGCCTCAGAAAGCAGGACCAAACAGCATATTTATTCAGAGGGTCCTCCGGGATGGACTCGCATCTTATCTTACCGTCTTATCTTAATGTTGCCCGGGACATTAAAAGTCTGAAAGATATTCCAAGATATAAAGTCTGAGATATGAAGGCATCCACAACAGGAAATCAGCAACTTTTTGTTTTTCAATGAATATAGAGTATAAAGTGAAAAAAATAAAAAAATATATTAATAATTAAAGAATAAACTTAGAATTTAAGCTCTGAACAAGATCTCAAGATATCTCCAAACATAACTTATTTCGATTGGTGCAACTGTGATTTAACCACAGTTTTCTTTCCTCCGCAGTCAGTTTGCTTTGTGCAAGACTGTGATGGACTCTGCCCACACACACCTGGATATTGCCTAAAAGTCATATCTCGCACGCTTAATGACCTCATTTAAACTGCGAGGAGGTGAAGGTGGTCTTAGTCTGCCACATTTTCCTAATTGTTTTTTAATTACACCTCAGACTGTATCATCTGCGGTAATTTGAGACAGCGGGTCAGTTTCCCTGATAGAGTGATAAAACATTCATGAAAAATTAAGCACAGCTCTTTTCAGGCTCTAACTCATTCCAGATTGCTAATGCGGGGAAATTAATTATTCTCAGCACAAACTCTGGGAGCCCCGGCATAGCGCACATCGTTGTTGTCAATCACCTGGTTGTGATTGTGGCTCAGTTTCGCAACCTCCACCCTCCGACAGGCTCCGTGGGCTTGCCCGTCGAGACCTGTCTGTCTGGACGGCGGGGTGTCTGGAGATTTATCGGCCGCCGCTGGGAGACTTTGAGGCTGAAGATCTTATGGCATGGCGATCGGGACTTTGTGCTCCCGGCCTCTCCGTGCCTCGCCGGCAGCACCCAGCTGCCTCTCCAGTTGCCTTCACAAGATGATGACCTTGAAGTGAGGTGCAAGGCATGGTTCCTCTCCCGCAGCCGGGGGAAGGAGTCGAGTCCCCCCCCACTGTCCCCGTCTCCGCATTAAGCATCCTCTGAAACAGGAGAATCGCAGGTTTGTAGATCTTTGGCCGAACTCTGCTGTGTGACTCTCCGTGCGACTTCAAACAGACTTCAGAAATGGTTGAGTGTGGGCAGTTGCTGAAGTAAACATAGCAGGAGACTCTGTCTATATATATATATATATATATATATATATATATATATATATACATATACATGTATATATATATATACATACATACATACATTTCATGTGAGATGACACTCCGTTGATGATGATTTGATGATTTGGAAAAAGAAGTGGTGGTGAATGTCATCTCGCCACTACCTGATCAGGCAGAGATGCCGCACTTCTCCAGCTGTTGTGAGATGAAGAGATGATGGAATTTCCAAATACATTGTCCCTCCACGCCGCTGTAGCAACACAACCTGCTCAGTATAACTGTGTTTGCAGGCATGCAGGTCATGCCTTGCTCTGAGCTAAAATACAGCATGTCCAATGTGTGGTCACCGCAACGTGTGGAGGTGGAGCCACTATAGATATGTTTCATTTTCTGTAAATTAACACAGCACAAGCTGAACCCATCCCAATTCAAAGATATGATTCAAATGACCAAATGAAATCCAGAAATTATAAACTGAGTCTTGCAACTGTATTTGTCATCATAAACAATCGCAAGACCACCTCCTTAACCTGACATCCTGGGAGCGTTGAAACAACAGTCAAGCAGTTCTGACAATGAGCACAACTCGCCAGTTTTCGGTCCCATTTGTGTTATAAACAGGAAATCAAAATCCCAGGAGCAGAAAAATGAACAACTTATTTGTATATATATTTGTATATATTTAACGCTCGTTTATAACTGCAAACTTAGTGGAGGCCCGGGAAAGAAGTCAGCACAGGGGCTCTGCACAGCAGTCGCACAGCTACACAGCGGTGATTGACACCATCTCCTCGGGCCCAAGTTGACCACCAGTGGGGACTCCAAGATTCAATATCTGAGCCAGCAGCAGGTACCAAGCAGCTGCCAGCGGGGACCACAGTGGACTGAAGCTGGAGCAGTTAATACCTGTGGGCGGGGGGGGGGGGGGGGGGGGGGGGCGAATTGTCGCAGGGGACGGGGAGCTAAGATCAAATAGGTGAGGGAGGGTGTGCTGTGCTTGTGTGTTGACAGAAGGCAGGTGGGTTTTCTGGGGCATGGGGGAGAACCCAGGTCACAGATAAGTCCATGGGTAAGTGAGCAGGTGGGAGTGGTTCAGCTGATGAGAGGGTGTGGTTGCAGGGGTGGCTGAGCAGAGGTGGAAACTTCTACTGCAGGCATGACACCGTGACAGGATGTATGTGGCTATGAGCACAGCAGGAGAGGGACAGAGCAGACATTTGGTTTAAAACAATGATGCCTGTGCAATTTTATGTCACACTACAACAAGGTACATTTGTTAGATTTGTAATAAAGTAGGCACGCCGATCCAATAGTATGGCCTGAAGACTTTTGGTTTTGTCACTATTGTACTGTATATACAAACACAAAACAATAGGGGAAGAAGAATGACATTATGAGTAGGGTTTGGGGTTTTAGCCGATGCCGGTGCTTAAACAGTGGAAAATAAGCAGACAAAGAAATTAACTGATAGAAAAATTCACAAGACACTGTTAGGATACCTTAAGTAGATGCATAATAATAAACGTCTCAATAATTATGCTAAAAGTGAATAAAAACATTGGTTAAAAGTCAGGGGGAGAAAAACAACAACGGTGATCATTTTGAGCCCGTGTATGTGGCTATTTGCCACAGCAAGGCAAGAATTGTTCAGAGGAGGCTGGAGGCAGCGAAACGAAATGCTACGGAAAAACAAAGGGTAGTTTGGGGAACACTACAGAGATCAGACCGCAGAACGAGTCGGGTTGCGCGGTGATGCAAAGTATGTACTTTTCTGTGACCAGTCCCAACTTCACTGCGGGGGGACATTTTTCCACTTGGTTTTTCGACCAAGTCGAGTCGAGCCGAGCCGGTGCTGTGTCGTGGAAACGGGGCAATATACTGACACGACGTCAAGTGCAGCACGTCAATGGACGTAATGGGGCGATAAAGTCTTTGGCACCAAAATCTGCGTTGATTTCCCGTCCGGATACTACAGTTTACGTTGGCACCGGTTCCGTCATGATACTGGGTATCGGTACCCAACCCTGATTGTGACTGGCTTAATAGCGCTTAAGGAGCCTGAAGACAGCTAAGGATTACTAGTGTTTATTAAAATGATTTGCGCCATGGTACCGTGCATAATTATTGTGCATTGACATCTATAGTGTCAGACGTTCGAAGTATTGCCTGCCTTTTACCAGCCCTGTGACTTTTGATGTATTGTGCATTTTGAAATCAGGTTTTGTTTCGATTATGCTTATTTGACTTGGTCAGTGTGTGTGTGTATGAGACAGTGTTACAGTGTATATTCTGGCTGACCTGATTTTAGATTCCCAGAAATTGTTTCAGTTGATATTCTGGCTGACCTGATTCTAGGTTTCCAGAAATTGCTTTAGCGGGTGTTTATTTAATTTCTACTATGTATCCTGAATGATCTGCGGTTTACCTGGAGTTTATGTTGAGTAGGTTGCATGTTGTAGAGGATGTTATTGATGTTATAGCCCGTTGTTTGAGGATTGCAGTGGTTAAGCCTTTCCAATTCATTGTCTTGCTCCTTTTTTTGCTTCATTTATTGGTGGTGATGGTTTAGGTGAACGCCCAGCTGTCGGCGTAGCGCTGACTGGATTATGAGCATTAATAAAACTACAGTTAATGGAAACAAAGAGAACCTAGATTCTCGTAAGCCCACAGAGAGCATGTATACTTTTCTTCCAGCTTTTTCTTCCCCCGCTGTGCTTTCATTATGTGTCAATTTCGACTAACTCCACTGAAGTGGAAGCAGTCAATATCACCCTGTTCTGTACTATGTGAAGGGTGAATTTTAATCGCAGACAGCACTGGGTGCGTCAGTCCTCTCATCTCCCAAATAAAATGTGTTGAAGCAGAAAGACCAAGAACCTCCTCTGCCTTTAAAAATCATTGGATTTTTGGACTTTAATACGCTGAGAACCTCAAGCACTGTGTGCTGCATTTGTCTAAAGCTGGATAGAAAGACCCAGTGAATTTGGTTTTATTCGTGATTCATCTCAGCAATATTAAAATATATTTATTATTCACGGTTGAGGATATCTCATGCCTTAGGATGCCACAAGAGTTTTTAAAACTTACGGTTCTGACAGACGCTCCTTCAGGCTGAGGGATTCACATCAGCCAACAAGCTGAGCGGACCAAGTAACAAGCTGTTGGGACTTCCACTTGTGTGTTATTTTCATATTATGGAACTTCATTCATGAATCAGCCGCTATTTAAATGCCGTGGCTATTACTTCACTTGGTATTCAGTGTAGGGAAACAAAGTTGTCAGCAATTGCCTTCCCTGGTAAGGCAGCATACTGTAACACGGCTACAATGGCAGACCCATTAGACTACATTGTTGAATGTAATAAGCAAATGATGGTTGCTGCTGGTGGTAATAGTGCCTTAAGGTTATAGCTGTCAGTGATCATCTCCAACAATGAGCATTACAGGCTAAGCCCTCCCCACACCCCTCCTCTAGGACCCATAAAGGCCACCCTGCGCTTTTGTTCAGGCAATCAAGATATGCATGGACATTAGTTTCGAAAGCCAAATGGTGCAATTCAACCCTGACCTGCCTTCAGCGTAAAATGAATTGAGACTGAATTATTCTCCCCCAGTTACTTTCCCATGCAGCACCATCGTAAAAAGCAGTCGCTCTAATTTCCTTTGACAAATCGTTAAAGGGCCCTGGTGCTAATGTGTCAATTCATCTTCACTCACACACAGGCTACTTCTCTGGAGCACAGCAACCACGCATTCACTCACACGCACTATCTAAACAAAACATTAACTACAGCACAATTAAATGCTTTGTTTACAAGATGCACAATTAATAAAACATACATTTGCATATTGGCCACTGCACGTCAAACATTGGCTACATTTCCTATATATTTTGACACCTGAGAGCATGGAGGGAGCCGTTCTGCTTTCGCAGAGATGTAGATCACGCTCTGGGCTTATTTTTTGACACACGCCAAGTGAACTGTTCATTATCCGTTTCAAATGATCTTCAATTAAATTTGAGCATTTCTCATCCCTTCATGTTTTTCCTCTGCTGTTAAGACCGGATTGCATTACAAAGAGCAGCACCTACAGATTTGTATTGATTGAATAGAAAGACAGAGGCCGCGATATCCATTTGAAAGACGCCTCCATTTCCCCAGACTGATACACTTGAGACGCCGAAGTGACACCCCCCCGTACGCACATTAAATAAGGACACCGTCCTTTTGATGTGCGCTGCACCTTGGTTAATTGCGCATTCGACAAAAGGGAACACTGAATATTGAGAAGGCAAAACAATCCCCATCGACACCTTGAATTAATTGAATTATCAAATGACGGCTTGTTTCTGTGCTCGGAATAACATGTGCACAGATACGGCAAAGTAATCACCAAAATCCCACCCCGCAGGCCGAACAGACTCATCAATGTTGGGATTTATTCGGCAACAAAGCTGGCAAGATCGCTGGAGCAATTGTTAAATGTCAACTGCCTGCGCGCACCTCTGACAAAAAACAAATGGGAGGGAAAAAATCTACTTGGGATTACTGTCTGACCAACGTCACAGCATTAGAAGGTACATTTGCACAACATTAAATTGTCTGCACAGCTTATTTAATGGACATCTTGTCATTGGCAAAGCATTGAATTCTGGATCTTAATGAAAAATTCATAAAGACTAGTTCAACCGGGGTCAAACACAGTTTTGGTTAGTTTTTTTTTCTTATGTAAACATTACATTCATCCATATTGGGCACTGGATGAAAATATTTACCCTGGTCTCATGTTTCATTTCCCATTTTGTCATGGCCATTCGGCTTGCCATTGCCGTCTGCAGCCTTGCGATCTTTTGCTTGTGTCACTACTCATCTTCTCTAACTGTTGGAGTGACGAAGACCCTTACACACCCTTGCACATCGCATCGCAGTTGCCAGGAAGTCGCTTGTTGCCAGCACACTCATACTGTTTTACCAATCGCGTTCTCTAAACTTTGGCCCCGATGAAGGCAGCCCTCACAGTCACAGCGTAATTTGTCGATTCTTGAATTTCTCCGCATGCCAAAATGGCACACATGGTTTCAGAGCTGAAAACATGAGAGGGTACAGTGAGTGTAAGAACTGGATGAAACATTGCAATCATCTGTTTTGAAGCAAACTGCAAGTATTTGCACAAGTACTGGCCATCTCTCTGCAGACATAAATTGCCTAAAACACAACAAGAGGGCCATGGGCTGGAATGCGTGTAATGCACCTGAGTCTTTTCTTATCACTGGACACCATGCGATTTAACCGATCTGCACATGCCGATCTAGTCAGAATTGCGATCTTCACATTGAATTCACGGACAGCTTGAAATTTCTGGTGCTGCTCTGATTCTCTGAGTTATTGACAAAGTCCTTTATTTTATAAATCCAAACACATGCGCGGGGTGCAACCCACGGAGAGAACACACAACAAACACTAGCGCCCGAAAAAAAACGATGAGCTGAACCGCACCGCTGGTGCGTTGCACACTCACTGTGTGTGCACAATATGAATAATTTAAGGGGAGTCCGGGAGGCCTCTGTGAAATCCTTGGCTTTTAAGTTTGAGACTCTTTTCCTTTTCCAAAAGCTTGTTTGTCGACATGCACGCTGGACGGCCGCGCGCACTGCCCTAGCGACTGTGATTTTCTAAAATTCCGAAATTAAAAAAGCAACGGGCTTCAAACGAAACAGTCGCGATGCGTGGTGACGGTTGAAAGCCGCGGTCAGATCACAGCAACAAGGTCACCAGCTTTCCGTTTCCACCGCCCCACGCGAATCATCTGGTAATCACATCCCCGAACGCGAAGTGTTGTGGTTTTGGTCCAAGCGCCGCCACCACCGCCGCATCCGAGTGTTGGCGCGACAACTCGAACACCGTTTGGATGAGAATGTTGATATTTGGCAGACGGATTCATCCCTCGCAGGGGAAGAGCTTCTTCGATTTTCACACGTTTTGGATCCTGACTTTGGCCACAAGGGGCGGCACTGCGGTTGCAAAATTACATGTTCGCTCATCACTCGAACACCGTTTGGAGATGAATTTCGACATTCGGCAGACAGATTCATCATTCATCAGGGGGAGAACTAGTGCAAGTTTTATGTATTTTGGATTGTGCGTTTGGCCACAGGGGGGCAGCACTTTGGCTGAAAAATGACATGAAAAGTGTTGCTTATATCTCCAGAACTACTTGGCCGATTGATGTCAAACTTGATGCAAATGGAGCAACACGGATTGTTCAGTCTCGCCTTGCGTTCAGGGATGTATCCATTGCATTCGGTGCCGAATGCATGGGTCTAGTTGTTCAGGGCGATGTTTCTCAATGCTGTTCCTCGAGGACCCCTGCCCTGCATGATTTGGAGTAGATGTTACCTGATTCGAATGAATTCCACCCCATCAGGCTGCTGCAGAGCTTGATGAGCAGAGCCCTGCAAAACCAGTGTGTATGTACAAAGCGGGTTAGGTGATCAAAAACTGTTTTTTGGCCTTTCAACCAAATGAAACATCACAGAGATGGCACGAACCCTTCAAAGCACAGCACAGAGTGACGACTCTTTCTAACACGCCCCCCCCCATCCTCCCCCGTCCCCGAAATCCATCGCGCAATCTTTATTGAATTGTGAGTATGGGAGGAGTGGGCTCCTTTTTGTGGGCGTCACCGCTTTGGGTTCGGGGAAGTCCAGATTGCTTTCATGGTCAACAGCAAAGTTTCGGATGATGCATGAGCAGCAATCTGTAACAATCTGACCCCGGTCCCAACCTAAAAAAAGAGTGTATAAAATATTAGCAGACACACATGACTTAGTCACCTCTAATCGCCTCATGAAAACGCTCTTCACATCAAGCAACACTGAACGTCCAACAACACTGCTCCTGCTTTCCTTTTTTGTCACGTGATTGTTCTTTTTCTCAGGGTGGGTGTGCTGAGGATCTACTATCAAGTTGTCACAGCAGCATGCGTCTGACAGCACCACTTCACACAGCTCCCTCTCACAGGCATGCCACGGTCTATTTTAGTCCTGAGCATTGCATGAAGCATACTTACAGTACAGTAGATTACTGTAGATTTCATATGTAGCAAAGGGCTTTGGAATGTGACAGAGTACTGCCAGCATTATTTGTGAATTCAACATGAATAACATATGGAACCTATATCTAATGACATTGGGAAACGGTGTTGTTCAGCAATAAGGACCACTCAGTCCTGCAGGAGAGAGACTGTTGCTGATCAGGCTCCTTTGGTTGATGGAGATGGAGTGGAGGGAGTGACGATTGCTGTCCATAATGGTTCACGGCCTGCTAAGGAGTTCTCCTCTCAGCTGTTGTAGTCCAGTTCCAGCTCCACGCCCACCAAAGACCCTGCCAGGCAGGGTTGAGGTGCAGTCTTTCATGTTGTCTTCCACCTTTCTCGCATATGCCCTCCTGGCCTCCCCCAGGCTCCATCTGAGGTCTCCCTGCACGCTCCTCAGCTCCGTCATATTGCGCTCTTTAACAGCTTTCTTCTTGTTGTTAAGAAGATTTTTGACATCACTGGTCACCCATGGCTTGTTGGGATAGCATTGCACAGTCCTTGTGGGAACAACGGTGTCCATGCAGAAGTTCAGGTCGTCGGTTGTACAAGCAGTGGCCTCCAGCAAGTTCTCACTGTTTTGTAGTACACTCCACACTGTAGACTCAAGGCAATCTCTCAGCAGCTCCTCTGCTCCCAGAGTCTATTCTCTGTAGATTTGTGTGGTGCCTGGCAGTCTCTGTACTCTTGGTATGCATGATGATTTAAGGTTGTGATCAAATATTCCCTGTGGAGGAAGGCATTGTATGCATCTTTCACATTTGGATACAGAATGTGAATGACGTCACAAGCCATATCCGGAAGGGCTCGTGATGGAATGTAAACAGTCAGAATAATGGCATACCCTCTCTGCAAATAGCAGGGTCGGAGACTTATTGCAAGTAACTCGACGTCCGTACTGCAGGAGGTCTTCTTCGCAGTTACAGGTCCGGGATGGCACCATCGGTTGTTGATGAAAATCACTAGTCCTCCTCCCTTTATTTTTTCCTGAAAGCACCTCGTCTCTGTCCAGTCTGACTGCACTGACGCCGGGAAGGTCCACATTTGCAGCTGGGACGTTGCGAGTTCGCCGCATCTCCGTCACGCAGATCAAGCTTGATTCCCTGTATAGCCTGTTATTCCTTACTAGGGCAGCTAGCTCTTCCATTTTGTTAGCAAGCGCATTTACGTCTCCCATAACGATATATTGGTGCAGAGGTTTTGTATAAATAATGTAATGTAGCTAGAAAACAACGAAGACAAAGCTTAAACAGACAAAGACACGGAGCCAGTCTGACTTGGTGCCACTCTCATGGGCACCATAACAACAACACGAAGACATGATGGAAGCATGTATTTCACCAGAAACGTTTGCACCATGCCCAGCGCTGGACTGGAGACCTGTCCAGGGTTCCTGCCTGGACATAGGCACCAGAGGACTCCAACGGGACTAATGGTTATCATGGACGGGTGTCACGTTTTTGTGTGATCCAGGCAGAAAAAGAAAATATGAAGAAAAGTGAGCTAGGAAAATCAGGCTTTACCTCCGCGACACCTTGAGGTGCATTACTCAGCCTTTGTGGCATTGTTGGTTCTACCTTGCCTGCAGTTGGACAATAGCTGCCATTCATGGCTGCGTCGAGTGGCTGTCTGGAAGCAGCAGCAGGCTCCGGCGCCCAGCAAATGGTAGCATTTCTGCTTAAACAAAAATGAATAAAATTGCAATCTTTCACCTGTGGCTTTAAAGTCCCTGGTAAATGTGTCATTTCCCTAACGCGCTCGCCGCAGCTGAGCCTGTTGTCTTGCACTCCGCTTCAGTTTATGAACTTGGCGAGAGGTGAGCTCACATATGAGCTTGGTTTTGTTCAAAGGCAAATGACACGAATCGGGAATCACCACAGGAGAGAGGAGGAAAAAAACAGGAACGGTTTGAGCACTACGACTGCCTCTACACACACAAATACACATTCACACACACACACACACGCGCGCGCGCGCACACTAATTAGAGATCAGGAGCAGCTGGGAGGCAGCAAATCAACACCGATAGCAACAGGACAGGGAACAGGTGTGCTGGACAGGGGAGGACTCAGACGGTGCCTAGTGGACAGAAGAGGAAAAGGGAAAAAAAAAATACAGACAGAAAAATAAAAAAAAGAGCCGAGGAAGTTGAGGGAGGGCAGGGAATGGAGGGAGAGATGGAGCAGCTGTGGCCGTGAGCTTTTTTTATTTGTTTGGTTTTTTTTTGTTTGTTTTTTCTGTTCCCCAAAGTTTGGGTCATTCTGAGTAATCTCTCGGTTTCTTAAAAGCACAACATTATTATTGAGTTTTCCAAACTCAATCAGCATTGTTTTTCAGTATTTCAGCGGGCAAATGAATTAATTTGGTTCAGTTGTAATATGTTTACAGCAGCAGACGGATGTCCCGAAATCCAGCTGCATGAAAGTAATGTTAAAGTAGCGCTGGGGAGCGATATTCTCTGGATCGGCTGGATACTTTTACTGAACTAATACTTGGCAGAGCAGTCCTGTTGACTCCTTTATCATACTTGAATATGTCCTTGAGCCTCTAACTGAGGCAATCTTTGTGCAACGAGGCTTTGGTGAAAACAGTGAAAAGCCACTACCTGAGGTTTCTTAATGATTTCAGGCGAGTTTGACCTCACTTTCTTCCAAGTGACTCCCCGTTTGAAAAATGAAGAGGCCACGGCTTTAGAGGGGGAGAGTGTGCTCTTAACCCGCGTGTTGTTCGATCACACGTGAAACAGACGAGTTAAGGATATCACCTTTCACCTGCCGCATGTTTTCAAGCGGGGCTTTTCATCAGCACGACACCATTCAGCAACATAATTCCGGGGAATATTTCAGAGGCTTTGAGAACTGCGAGGACTGTGCCTGCATTCTTTCCGTGCGGAAAGTGTGCCCAAGAGATGATTGACGGAGAGATCGTCCTCGGCGCTCTTGTAAAACTCTACACTGATTTAAGAAGTCACAACGTGACAATGGAGACAGAGTTAATGCGGTATTTTGGTGTGAAAGCCTTGGCATGGCCAAGGAGAGAAAAGTTCAACTTCTGAATGAAGAAGTTTTCTACATCCATTATGAGTCATGCCGAAATCATTTACACATTTCAGGTATTGTCCAACGCCTGATAGTCAAAATAAAGGGCACGATGTTCAAGAACTCATTGTGTTAATGAGTGCTATATCTTTTGATTTTACTCCTACTTATTGGAACTTGAGCTAATTTCTTATTTCCCTGCCCACAACACACAATACATCCATTCAGCCATGACCTCTCCTCTGCCGTGGGAGAATAAAGACACGGCTGAGATGAAGAAGTCCCCGAAAAGGTGTCACAAATGTTAAGTGGGCCAGACATTCTCGGAGAAGTAGGGGGAAAAGTTAAGCATCTCACGGGGGGGACATGTCAAATCAGTCGTCAACAATATTGTCTGGAGGGAAATGTGCTTCCGCCTAAGTATGTTTAATGTTAAAATACTAGCAGGTTTCAAAAATGTATCACCATCTCTCATTTTTGTTCTGTAAAAGCACGCCACATGTGCAATGTTCTACAGATTTAAGCCTAATCCCAGTGATATTTATGTTTTTGTTTTTTTTAATCATGATGTGAGACTGGCAGATTAGAGGAGGTTCTCGACTGTTCTCGACAATCTATTTTATGAGCATTTCATTTGAAATCCAGCGCTTTTCCCATCCACCTACGTGGTGCACCTCCCAGTGACTGTGACATAGAGCCTGATTCACTCTAAATATACATATGTTTAATTGTGTTGTTGTGGAGAGCACAGTGGTGGAGACGCGCTAGGGGACTGCAAATCAAATGTAATAGACGGTTTATGAAACTTCAGGCAATAAAATAGTATAAAGCATGATACATAGGGATGATCCTACAGGTACATTTTACTGTACTTCTTCCCAGCAAGGGCAACTAGACCAACCAAGGAGCCGTGTTGGTGATGGAGCAGATCCTGTTGACAAGCCTTGGAAAGTTGTCAAAACACCAAGTTAAGTAAAGTAATGTTGCATTCAGCCCATGCACACTGGACCAGGGGAAATCTGATTCGGTCCACTGGTGAGATTGATCCACAGCCAGAGTTTGCTCTCCTGCAGTCAACAATGAAATTCTCCTCCAGGTTATAGACCGGGGCCAAAGCTAGAATCACTTCCCAGAGCCCAGGAATCTCTGTATCCCCAAAGCAAAGCCTCAGCCCTAATTGGCTTTTGTGATTGGCTTGTTAGGCAGCCACGGTCCTATCCTGAAATTCCCGCTCAAGTGTGTGTGTGTGTGTGTGTGTGTGTGTGCGGTGCGGGGGAGGGGGGGGGTGTCCATTTCCACCGTGAGCCACTGAGGCTCAACCAGATGTCCGGCGCCGTCCTCCCGAGGGCAATCAGCGGACTCTCTCACCTCCCGCGCGTCTCAGAGAGGGACTCCCCCAGGTGATGACCGGGACCGGGGATCAAGGAGCGTGTCACCGTAACACTCTCACTCTTAAGCACGAGTTCATTCCTCACCTCCCGTCCAGCCAGCTAATTAGACCCCGTGCCCGGGAAGAGGCCTGACTTCAGCAACTTACACGATAATCACGGGCCCCACACAGCGCACGGAGCTCGTCGCCCCCCGGTCCGAGTGCGCCTCCTATTTTCCTCTGAGTCGGAGCGCCCGTTCGGACCCCGGTCACGGCATTTTTCCAGATGAGCACGTTTAACAACGCATCCCCGGGCACGCGGGTAAAGTCGCCATTAGTGATACTGACGGCACGGCGTCTCATCTTCCCCAATATCCCGTTCAAAACACTTTTTTCCACATCGACTGCATCATTGACTTTTAAAAACGCGATATCGCGAGGCCTCTGGCGATATGACTTGTGACTTGTAATGGCGCGGAATTGATTCACCGAGGTGCCGCAGAGATCCTCGCCGATAACGCGACGGGTCGAGAACTTTATCAACGTAATGAATTCCCCGGACCCGTTATCGGCCCCGCAGGGTTCGAAAGCCGGGGATCATTTGTATCGAGGCGAGGCAAACTTGAATTCCCCGTGCGAGGAGGGCTGCGGAGTGTAGTTACTGTGAGAGAAAAGAAACACAGCTTGCCGGAGACTCGTTTCTAATTAACTTATGTAACAAGAATTGCTTTCGGTGCGCAATTGTAATTTCCCCTCAGCCAGACAGCAGAGTGTCTGAATGTCAGTGGTTTTGTGTGTGCGTGCGTGTGTGTGTGTGCGTGCGTGCGCCATGGTTCTTCCTCGAGTTGAAATGAATTAATGCGGCCGCCTCGTCGTCGTCGGTGGCCCAAGACTATACATAGGCCGTGTTTATGCATCAGATGTTTTGGAAAATTGTTCATAACAATAGCAATTCACTTTGTTTTGGTATTGGAAAACACTTTTGTCCTCTGGGGTAATTGCCTCAAATGGCAGGTTGCTCCCAGACGAGAGAGAGAGAGAGAGAGAGAGAGAGAGAGGGCGAGCGAGACGCGTCAGACGGCGGGCGACGCCGCGGCGAGGCCGGGGTCAGTCGGGGTCGCGGGCCCGGGCCGCCGCCGCCGCCACGCTCCGGCGTCTCACCGGCGGACCGGAATGGGATTCGTAACACACGTTTCGCTTCGTCGTCGTCTTCGGCGTCCTTCCTTTCGTCGTTTTGAAAACGGAGCGAACTGGGGATTCAAAGAACAAGGGGCGGAGGTGGCGAAACGTTGAAGCTGCGGCGCGATTTCCCGCTCCCACTCGTCTTCCCTCCAAGGACGCACGCATGACGGACAGACAGACAGACAGACAGACAGACAGACAGACAGACAGACAGACAGACAGACAGACAGACAGACAGACAGACAGAGAGAGAGAGAGATGGACGGATAGACGGAGAGAGTGCGCCCTACGCAGTGTACAGTTAAATGATAATATAGTGGAGTATTTCTTCTCATACGATCCCCCTGCTCCAGCTGTGTGTTTTGGGAGCGACCGTTGATCGTTAGCGCCCCCCCCCCCCCCCCCCCCCCACCTCGCGCAGGCTCCGGCCTCCGCGGCCTCCCATCTCGTGCCTCAGACCGTGGGGGAGAGGCGAGGAACGGAGGCCCGCGCGCGAGGCCCCGTTCGCTAACGACGCGGCACCCTCGCGGGCTCCTGCTGGCGGCGCGCCAGAGCCGCCGCCTCCTAAACGCCGGCCGCTTGTGTAGCCGTTTAGCCCGCGGTCGTTAGCGCGGCTCTCCTTCCTCGCCGTCCGCTCGGATTAATTACCCCGAACCTGCTCGGCGGGCTCTCCTTTGTTTACGTTGGACGTCCCGGCCTCACAAACGTCGGCAGTCGCTTTGAATTCAGTCCAAGTCTCCCGATGAAAATGTTCTGACTTCTGACTTTCCGCTGAATCTACGGTGCTAACTATTCGGGGATGTGCTGTACATGAACGCCTCTGCACGATGCCCCCACATGCGAAATAAATAGTGTGCATTAGGCTCAGTACAAACTGCGGAGCTCGAACTCATCGCTGTGTCTTGCACAGTGAGGTCAACTGGCCGCCTTTACATGCGCGCAGGCTCGGCCACTGGCATGTGCTGATTTACAGGGCCATTCTTCAGGAGATCCCATCGTATCCATCGTCCCTTTTAAACGTAACTAACGGGGCCTACAGTCTCCGCTCCCGGGACTTTGGTCGTTTTATTGTCCCCAAGGTGAGACCAGAGAGGGGGGAGGAAAGCTTTTAGGTTCTCTGCTCCGAGTGCGTGGAACAGTCTGCAGTCAGAGCTCAAACCCCAAAGCCTGGCGTCTCTGAATGCGTTCAAGGCGATGATGCGATCCACCACGTCCAGGTTTCAGGAACGCGAATGTTTCATTTTAATTGACAAACCGTGCAGATTCTCTTCTCGGGCTCTGAAAACAATTCAATTGTTTGTTTTGGTTTTTGTCTGTTTGTTTGGACTGTGTCTTTGACTGACTGCGTTGAAACGACCCGCTGTCGTTTTGGCCAGGTCTCCCTTGCAAAAGAGATCTCGGGTCTCAATGGGACAAACCTGGATAAATAAAGGTTATAATCATAATAATAATAATAATAATGATAATAAAATCTATGCACAGCGCATCACAATTCATAGGAGGCACTAAATTGCCCCCTAATTGCACTGTTGCTGCAGCATGACGTCAACAGAGCCGACACGCGTCCACTTTAGTCAATGAGCCTACTTGCACAACAGCAGCGCAACAGCTCGGCCACTGGTCCTCCACTCCACCATCAGCTTAGCGGATACGCCGCAGGTAGGATGAGGTTTTAGTTCTTGATGGACTACAGAGCACTGTGATGGACCGCTGACCCGACGTCACTGAGCCGCTAAAGAGATACCTGCAAGTCGATCAACTCCGAGTCTGATTTTTGCTTAAAATATTTGATGTCGAACATGAAAACACGGAGTGTTTTCTTTCTGTCGAGCGAACCTGCGAGGGTTCCCAGCACAGGGAACGGCACCGATGACACACACAGGTGCATGCACAGGTGTGAGATGTCGTCCAAGCTCATTTCACACCTACTGTACACAGTAACTGGGGCGGTGAAGTCACGGCTTTACTATGAGGCTGCATACAGTAGTGTAAACACATCAATCCTGGACTCGCACTTCACGGCACATGCAATTCACCCGTATGTACGGAACAGGAATGATTTGAAAACATAAAAACACAAAAGACAATATTTAATCAATATTCACTTCATACAGTAGCTTGTCAGTGTCTTGTCTAAATTGCCGCTTGCTAACCTACCCTGCCATATACGGCATACTGTGAGTACCACTCGAACAGAGATCCTACACAAGCAGGTTCAAGGAGCTCTCTTTACAACATCCGCACATGCACTCTCTCTCTCTCTCTCTCTCTCTCTCACGCACACGCACACACTCAGTCGCACAGTATGCAAATGGCCGGTGATGATGACGGACGTCTGAATATTTTCACATCGGGACCCAAGGCCATCAGAGAAGGGAAGAGGAGGGGAGCATTAGGGAAAAGCTTTCTCCATAAACCCTTTCAGCCCACAGATTTCACTCTCGCCGCCGACTCTCCCTTCAATAAAATGTCCCCGGTTTCCGCCTCAAATTGACCTAAAATAGAAGCGAGACATCTTCACGTGGCGTCTCGGTCTTCGCGGCACTCAGACATAAAAGATGCACAGATTTCTGCCGAGCGGTGCCGGGGACTCGCGCGGGGCCTATTATGAACTCAACATTTCACACGCGAGAGGCACCGGGCGGACGCCGCGCAGCCGTGAGCCTTTGAGAAGCCTTTGAGGATGAATACGAGACCGCCTGGCTCTGGAAACCATATCCATACCATAAGGGCTCGGCGGGGAGGGGGAGAACTCCCACGCCCCGCACAGGGGGAGAACGACAGGTGCTCCCCAACGCCCCGTCGGAATGGCAACGCGCGCCTGCATAGCACTTGGATTATGCTTCGATCCGCTGAATAGCAACAAACACGGCGCCGCCCGCACGCTCCCGAAGCGAAACGAAACGAGGCATTTTGGGACAATCCGAGGCGACACGTACGGAAAGAGAGTGGGACGGCGGCTTGCGTCGCCCTGTGCCCGGTCACTGCGGTGATCTGGTCCTGGCCATGACCCGCACTGACTGCCCATCCGTCCCCCATCCCCCGCGCTTTGCTTTTGCGTCGTCTTTTGTGAAATCAGGTCTGCGGATGCGTCGGCAAAGGGCCTCGCAGCGGCGGCGGCAATCTCGCTTTTAACTGTCGGGATTGTGGGTTTCATATGAGGGCTAAGCTGGCGCTCAAAGGGCGGGGCTGGAGACGAACCTTTTCGCGTTCCTCTGCTCGAGAGCGGCTGCCCGCCAGTCGGTTCATTCACGGCGACGCCGGCCCGCCTGGCTGCGGACGGAGCGGACAAGTCGAGACCGGACAAGTCGGCGCGGATCGATCGTGTTTCCGGGAATCGCAGTCGGCCCGGCTCGCAGCCTAGCGCCCGTCGAGATAGCGGCCGCGAGAGCGCCCACGGGGCCGCCTCTTCCCCTCGGAGACCAACGCGCCGCTCCCAAACCACGCTCAGGCGGAGTTGACTCAACGCGCAGCTCCCCCGTTGATTCCTCCCCCTCCCCCCCCTCCCCCTCCCCCCTCCTCCCCCTCCCCCGCGGCTCTTCCACACCCTAATCAGACTAACAAAAACAACGGGACAGGTGCTCCTGGAAGATACTGGCGGCGCCATGAAGTATTTAGCAACAATGGGGGCGCGCCGCGGCGGATGCGGCCCTGTTCCAGGGTAACCTACTTATCGCCGCGGCGCCGATGCAAATGCCGACGTTCGCCGCAGCATGTTTAAAACATCAGTGGAATTCCGCACGTCTGTTTCGCGGCACGCATGGCGTCGTGGGGGGGGGGGGGGGGGGGGGAAAGAAACGCGGCAACGGAAGCGTTTTAGATGTCAGCTCTCAGCGACTGGTTGGGAGGGATTTCTTCTGGTGTCTTTTGGCGTCCCTCCGCGTCCGCACCGCGCTCATCCAAACGCTGCGGACCCCGCGTCCGCGCCTTCCTGTTTCGCGGGCGGCGAGCCGCAGGCACGCGTGTCCCCCGACGCCCGCGCGCTGCCAGAGATCGAAGTCGCCTGGAAAGGGAGAGGCGGGCTGGGTCCCGGCTGGGTCCCGGAAAGGGAGAGGCGGGCTGGTCGCTCAGAGTAGAGCGACCCGGGTCCCACGGCGGCGCGTCCGAGTCCTCGTCACCCCGCTCGTCAGGCCACAATAAGGCGGGGTGGGGGGGGGGGGGTTGGGGGTTGGGGGGGGGGGGGGGGGTGAGAGTCTGGTCTGGCCCAGTTGACTGTCAAGGATGCGGTCTGGCCTTTTTTTTTTTGGGTTGTTTCTTCCAAGCCCGAGGAGGGAGTATAATTGAGAAATCAGCGGGGCCCTTCCGCTCCTCCTCAAAGTCATTTGCTTACACACTGCGTTCCCACACCAATCATCGGCTTAGCGGCTTAGCTGTATTTGTACTTGAAGATTGTGCAGCCGTTGCCGTCGCCCCCCCCCCCCCATCCCGTCCCGGCGGCGGCGGCGGCGGCGGCGGCACTGAAGGAGAAAGTTTCGCGCGGGCCGTCAGTCCGTTTGCCGCGCGGCCCCGTCGGTGAAAGCCGGTAATTAAACCCAGTTGCGAAGGTGAGTGAGGGGGGGCCTCCACGGAAAGGAGGAGAGGCTACAAAACAACAATCCAGACGAAAGAAGGAGAGAGGGAATTGTGGTGTTGTGTGTCTTGAAAATTTTAGTAGATGTTGTTAGAAATTCTGTCAGAGTTTCTGCAAAAAGGCACATGCACACACACATATATATATATATACACACATATACATATATATATGTATATATATACACACACACATATACATATATATATACACGCACACACACACATATACATATATATATACACGCACACACACACATATATATATATATATATATATATATATATACATATATAAAATACAGCACAAAAGCTGTATTCTTGAAAGATCATTAATAGAAATAAGGCGTTAACAAGAAAGCCGTGATATTACATCAATACGCCACAGTTTTCCCCTCGCATCTCTACATTGCAAAAGATCCCCACCTGCTACATTGTCATGCTGTGAAAGGCCCCCATCAAATTCGAGTTACACTGAGAAAAAGTGCTGAGCTGTGCGATGCGCCGCAGATTACTGTGTCATCATTTCTGGGGGTTACGGTGGAGGAGTCGAGCCCTTGGAGACGCGACCGTTCTCCTCGTTTTAAGGCGAGCAAATCGCCTCCCGCCGCGGCGGGGGGGGGGGGGGGGGGGGGGGTGGGTGGGGGGGGGCCGGGTCCGGCCGCCCCTGCCCGTGGACGCATTCGCAATTTTTGGTTTTTTGGTCACGTTTCTCCATAGGCACAAGCGTTATCACGACAACCCTTTGAATGGAATAAATGACCTTCAACTATGGCACCGGATGCCGAATCAGCATTTTCCACCTCCGGACAGTGTGAACGATATCCCTTTAACAACAGGCCCGACTTGGTCCCGGCTGAGACACGACCCCCCCCCCGCCCCCCGTCAACAGTTCACACGCTGACATCTACATCTATTCACCTACGTGAATTGATAACGGAGACACAGGGCAGTGTCAGAGCCCGCGCTGAGAGAGAGAGAGAGAGAGAGAGAGATCACTCATCAAACCTGGCAATGGGAAGGGCCGTCAGCGGGCCTCTCCGCCAACCCTTCAGGGGGCCGGAACAGGAGCTGTCGTCCTCGTCCTGCGTCGACAGGGGCCACCGCATCGACTTGAACGAGGCCCGCCGAAGCTCTCGTTGGACTCGTTCGACACCTCCATCGAAGTCGGTCTCCCCCCGAATGTCCTTGGACGCCGCCCGCGCGGCAAGCAGAGACCATCGTGGCGAACGAACGGGAGCGCTCTGAACAGCCAGCGTGAGGTTGAGGTCTCCCAAATACGGGAGGAACGGGCCGTGCATGCAAGACGTGCAGAAATCTGACGCAGTCATCTGTCATCGATGGCGGACACATCTGTCAGTACGGGGCGCCAACGTCCCCGTCCGAAAGGTTTCCCGAAGTTAAAACGCAGCAGCTCAGGGCGCCGAAAGACTGCGGCGCTTGTACTGTACATAAAAAAAGAGGCGACGGTTAAAGGTGCTCCGCTTTACAGATCCATGGGGCGGACGAGGCGAGCGGCCTCCACCGCCCGAGGGGGGGTGGGTGGCTGTAAAGCCTCAGATTTACCCCACCCGTCAGTCTCGGCCACGTATGGCTGTTCGTTTTATGGAAACATCGGCCGTAAATGTTGAAAAAGAGAGTCACTTCCGACACCCGGCTGGTACATTATTCCTATTAATGTCACAATCTGACGCAGGCAGCACGGCTGACGCCCAAGGGGAGATCGGGCACGTGTTGTTGGGTGGTTAGTTAATAGATAAACAGAAGGGGGGGGGGCTTACACCGCTATATGCTCCGCCACAGCATGGATGGGTGTCAGTGGCTGAACACGGCTTGTGTCTGTTTCGGTTGTCACAGACTGGAAAAGCGCTACGTGAGAGCGAGTCAATTCGCCGTTGACCTGAGAGTGGCATAATTAGGCGTGGGCTCTGGGGCAGAGCCTCAGAAACCAGTTTATAGACAGTGGCCCGAGGGGATTCGCAGCGGCTCCAACCGGGATGTTTGCTCAACTCCGCAGAGAGGCGCCGCGTGCAAAACGGGAGAGAGAGGCACGGGTTCAGGGACACGTTGGAAGTCGACATGATCCATCATTTCAGGCAGAAGTTGTTGCGGTGATTCTCCTGCCATGTTTGAATGCGTTCACAAATCGGGCTGGATGTTTTGACAATATTGTCGCCACTTTGCCCGTGTTCAACCCCGCTCCGATCCAAACATAAACATAAACACGAAACGGATACTCATGATAAGTGACGAACTGTCACCTCATGGCTTGTTCTTATCACAATGACCTGACTCAGCAAATCTCAAGTCAGGGCATGATAATGAAACGTCTTAGATGTGGCGCATGGACGTTTATTTTACCATCAAAAGTTACTCAATGAGACCTACTCATATAAAACAAGCTCAACCTATTATTGGCTGCTTTTCGGTAATATTTGTCGCATGCCCGTGCTCCCTTTACTCTGAGCGGCTGAAGTAACTGCTGACGTGAGATCAAAGCGTCCACCTGTCATTTTGCGTCTGTGAGACGAGTTGGTCAGCGTGCAAACCAGGTGGAGCAGGAGAGACGGAACCTCACGGGAGGGTGCAGACCCACTCCTCGTCAGTTGCCACGGAGGACCTGGAGCTGCATGACCCCCAGTGGGAGTGCGCTTGAAGAGCTCAGGGTGACCCGCATTAACGTATATACAGAACTGTGGACTGGATTGACCGGGCCTCCGGTTCGTTTACGGTCATTTGGTCATTTACGTTTGTTTTTTTTGGACGCCCTGCCGCCACGTGTCTTCCCGACGCACTGCAAGAGAAACGTAGGGCGGAAACGCGAGGGGCCCGTCCACTCGGGGAACGTTTTCACTTGGCGCAAAGGAACGCGTCAGAGCTCCTCCCGCTCACATGCCAGTACGTCATACGTTTCTTTGGTACTTCGCCGTCTGAGAAACGACTCCACCAGCACAGAGGACAGACGTTCCTGTACCACCAGCACACACAACGTATTGAACGTATTGAATACTGCGTTTCCTGCAATGCTCAGTTTGCAGGACAAAATCCGGCTGCAGCTATCGGACCGCGTTTCCCTCGAAGGATCTCCGGATTGCTCCGCGAGGCTTCATCTGCATTCCGCCTCCCATGCCTGGGGGCCGAGTGTGAAGAAAATGAAATAAACCTCGAATTATCCCAAAGTCGATTAGAGGCGAAACAACGGCAGCACGCGCTCTCGCAATCCTCCAGTCACTCGAGCACCTTCCCCGAGAAATAACGGAGAACGCAGGCAGAAAATAACGAAAATAAGAATATATGGCGGGAATAAACTTCTGCCATGCATTATTTACTCCGGGTTTCACCTTGGCAGCTTGCTGCGCGAGATTAAAAGAATAATTTCAAAGCCGTAAATAATCCGCGCGGGCACACATCACATCCTCTGAAGGGCAGTGAATTATTCATCGTAATCTGGCAACGCCGGGTTGTTTATCACATATTAATGCGATGCGTCGGGGGAGCGATTCTCCTCTGGCACGCCGCACGCGCGGCCCCCCGCTCGCTCGGCACGCGCCCCGTCCGCGAGGATCCTGTTAATCTGAGAGCGGAGGCCCGTCGGAGGCCCGCGCCGACTCACCAGTGCAGACTCCCGAGCGTGTGGCGCCAGGGGGAAGATCTGCTCGCCCCTGCGTCTCCGAGCAGCAGCGGAGTGTCGATTTGATCCAAACAGGATGCGGACGCGACGCGATGGCGGCCATTCGACTGTCAGCGCGTCGCCACAGAACATCTTAGTCACCTCTGAAAGCAGTGTTGCCTTGCGGAGGCGTTCGACGAGCTCGTTGTGGCCCGAATGTGGTGCGTCTCCGTTTGACGAACGTCGTCGCGAATACATCCGGTCTGGCGTCTGTGAATGGCACTCCCTCACCGTGTGACTTCGTTCGAGGGGACGCGTCCGATTTCCGTAAAGTGAAGAAACACGCCATGGGCAGGCCTCATAATACAGCAAAAACAACAAAAACAGCGCCTCAACTGGCAACCCCCCCGGGCACCGGAGTCGTACTGCGCCTGCATCATCCAGACGCGGAGCACGGGGGCAGACGGCGGCCGCATCGGCTCAGCTCAGAGCGCGGCTCTACAGCGTGCGAGAGCCAGGGACAAACCTGGTTTGCGCCTTTACGCTCGGCCGTGACCTCAAAAACTGCGAAAGCTGCAACGGGGGGGAAATGCCACTCGCGCCGAGACTCAGGATTCAGGCCCGGAAACAAGGATCCAATCAGTGACGCACAGTTTCGGTGTTAAAACCGACCAGATAATTGCTGCCTGTGGCCCTGCAATATTGGCCGAGGCTGTAATTTTGAAAAAAATCATAGCTCGCAGCAATCTATTCAATCTTTTTTTCAAAAATGAAGTACGAACTGGTTTAATTTTGGGAACGTGAACTCGGTTTAAAGATTTTAAAGTGTGAATCGGGAGCTGAACCAGCTCATGCAGAGAGCGCACTTTCCCCACGCTGTTCAGAAGACTCGACTCACGCATGGCTGTATATCTAATACCAGTCCTGGAAATTCAGGCAAACAGACGACAACACGGGCGACGTGGATATAGTTTTGAGTCCCTGCCCACCACTGAGTCAGTTTTGGAAAGTCTGCTCGACCCCTTCAAGCTCTCCGGGAGCACTCAGAGCGATGATGACAGCAGACTTGGTTCTCCGGTGGCTGGGCCTCGTTCCGCGGGCAGCCGTTTCGTCACCAGTTGCGCGGGGGCCCGTGCATATAGGAGGATGAGAGATTTGCCTTTAGGCTCATTAGGAACAACAGCTGGTTGGGTAATGAAGAGGAAACAACATGTCAAGAGGTTCCCCAAACTTCCCGAGAGATCCATTTCCAAGGCACGGGATTGAGTAGGGAGATTAATGTTGATGCATCATCACTTTGCCGCGCCGAGACGACTCCGGGAGCAGACTCGTCTCCGTTAGCGGTGGTGTCGCGATGGAAAGAGATGCGACAGATACGGCCGGAACGAATGGAGTATGTTCGGCAGCGCGACTGAATGTTTACTGGTCACGGGCATGCGAGGGTGCACGTTCTCTGTCGAGAAATCCTCTCACGCATGTCGTTAGAGGAACACTCGACATGTGGAGACATATTCGAGGACTTTTTGCTCTCGTGCGAGTTGAATGTGAAGCGGGAGGCGGCTAGATGAGCAGAGGGTAGAGACGTCGCTGATGAATTAGTGCTTTCTTTAACCTCTGAGAAGTTTACCGGTGGCCTGGCTATGCTACGTTAAACGTACTGCCCACAAGATACATACTTACCACACAGGAGGGTGAAGGATATTAGACGTTCCATTGGGAACGACACAGTTCTATTTGGTGAGACGCGTTTCCAACTGCTCGATTTACTGACGGTACAAACACTCCAGCTCGCCAGGTGGCGGCCTCCGCGTCTCGTCCGAGGGGGGGGCTTTCCGTGGGGACGGCGGCCAATGTTGACTCCGGCGCCTCCCACGGAGGCATCGGGTTCACGGGAAGCGCAGCTCCCCTCCAAATGTCCCATCTCCTCCGGCAGACGCTCAGTCGGACTGCAGTCCCGCGACTTGGCGGGGTCCGTGGCGGCGGGCGGGATGTCGCCGTCGTCTTTGCGGAGCTGTCCAACCCGGACAGTCCACGGGGTGATGGCCCCCGCCCAAAACGACGTCCCTCGGCCACGGCGAGCCCACGCTGCCACGGATGGTGGGACTCGGCGACTCCTTTTCCCTCCCGTCGAGGGTCCAAACGCGCGCCCCCTCATGCTCCAGTCTTTTCATCAGCCCGGAACAGCGGGAACTGGGTTTCCTCTGTATTTTCAATCACAGCGGAGCGTTTCTGCCCCCCCCCCCCCCCCCCCGCCCCCGTCCACCACCACAGCCCTTTTGAGCTCAAACCAGGAGAACGCCGTGAGGTCAGCGCATCCTGTTGTGTCATTTCCCCGAAAAGTCTGATGCTCCGAAAGGAACGGTCAGCACAGAGCGGGTTAATACACTGGATGTGTTGTTTCCCCGACAGCGAATTACCTCTACTCTTAGATATCCGGGCAAAGGTTCAGATCGCTGTGGTAAAACCTGGTTTTCTTTGGGGTTTTTTTTCATACATTCCTCACAAGACGGCTGGAATGTGAGTGATCAAACCACGATGAACGTTAGGGCTGCCAGTCGACAAGGACATCGATCAGCGGGATGTTTGATAAAGCAGAATGGAAATCAGGTCTCGGATCACGTCTCAGGCCGACTCACATCCATTGACACGTTGGGTAAAATATGGATGGAAATGATGCAGATTGCCGTCAGAGCGACTGCAACGTGAAGTGGAACGGGGATTCAGTTTCGGAAAACGTTTCGGCCTGGTTTTTTTTCGCGTTTTCAATCAACGCCCAGCAAAGTGGCTTCCAGTGGCAAGTCTTCATTTCCGATCAGCGTGAAGCCATTAAGTGCCTCCGTAAACCGTTCCACTAAGAGGGGTCAAGGGGGAAGGTTCAGACGGGGGGGGGGTTTTCTTCTCAAGTTGCCAAAACACACACAAAAAAAAACGTGACGGGGTTTTCGGAGAACCGTCCGGGCGCGCCCCCCCCCCCCCCCCCCAGAGCTCACGTGTCGCGACACGACGCGGGTTTCGGGGCGGATAGGGGCGAACCGGCGTCTATTCTTATGTTGCACGCGCCCGGCGTTGTGCACCGTACGTGGGTCAAGATTTCCATATTGTGACAGCGTCAGGTGTCAGGCGCCGTAAGTGCACATGTGTTAATGGGCGGCCTGTCAGGGATAAAGTCTGTGTTCATGTATGGGTGGCCTGGCAGGTACAAATGTCTACGCTAACCTTTCCCAGTGGCTGTGGCTGGTGGCTGCGCTATTGAATTTATAATTAACTTGTGAGGAAACGTGGGCATTTCTCTATTAAAAGAGACATCTTGTCAATTACAATCCTCGCGGAGATATTCACCGAACTTCCTGTTGGAGGAAAGGTCAATAGCTGTGCGTAATGAGTAATTGACTCAAAGCAGAGAGCAGCTCAGGCTCAGGCCGTGGCTCTGATCAAGTAGAAAAATGTGATTTATTTCCATATCATTTTCTCTCTCATTCTCCAGCGCGCTATAGAAAATCAGGCCTGATTGAAGTGCCACTGTTGGGGCCAATTCATCATCGAAAAAAAAAACGAGCAGGGAAAACGGAGCTTAAATGGGCTGAGTGATGGAGAGAACATGGGTTTTTGAACGTGAGCAATGACACAGATTGGAACTAATGACCTGCTAGGCCGGATCTCAGGCTCAAACAATGGACCCATGTTTGTGGTCTGCCGATGATGGAGCGCAGGCCTAATAAGCAAACAAACGGTGCGTAGTGTTCGGCATCTGTTTGACTTATTGGGGAGCGCATTAGCAGATCGAGTTTAATGACACATGAACGTTTAGTTCCCTTTGTCCGTCCGTCCGTCATCTTTCCCGGAGTTTCGTTTTTGGATACAGCCGCG
The DNA here is from genome assembly GCA_029224185.1 of Karalla daura. NCBI lineage: Eukaryota > Metazoa > Chordata > Actinopteri > Chaetodontiformes > Leiognathidae > Karalla > Karalla daura. The sequence continues at coordinate 24,187,607 of CM055195.1, forward strand.
TGGGGTCCGCACCCACACCGAGGGCCAATCCGGAGTCTCCAAACGACCCAAACGTGCACCATTCTGGGCCTGCGGGAGGAAACTGCGGCCACAAAACCTATTCGCGCTCAGGGGTGCCAAGACGGGGACGCAGACCTGCGACCCTCCTGCTCCGAGGCGATCCCTCCGTCTCATTCGACTCTCCGATGTCACGGCTGAATCAGCTGCAGAGCGGTGAGACGATATATATTCACTCTCAGACCATGCAGTATATATTCAAACCATTGGAAACGCGACACGAAAGATGACCAAATCAAACGCTGTTTTGTCGGATTTGGTTCCATTTTTAACGAAGCGTCGTCCCCTGCGCCTCAGCAAACCAAACACCTCCCGATGTGAAGCCCGCGTGAGGTCCCCGCCGTCAAAGGCACACAACAGGCGGGAATTCATGTCGGGCTGCGTGAGCCGAGAGCGCGCCTTCACTCTCCCCGAGGTTTAGGTTTCCACGCGGCCCGGCACGAAACAGGAAACGTAAATCGCGAGAGGGCACAGGGATAAATAATGGAGCGGCCGGCGAGATCGTTTTCTGGGAACTCGGCGCGTCCGGCCGCCCGTTCAAGCCGATTGAATATTTATAGGAGCGCGTGACTGACGACGGAGACAATGCGGCGCGCGCGGAGGGTTTGATGGTGGCCGCCGGGCATGTGAGGCGCGGGAGGATTGCGTTTTTGGGGAGCGCGCGCGCGCGCACACCGAACACACACAGACAGAGGCGCGCGCGTTAAGCACACGCCCCGGCCGACGGTTACGGCCTTTTATGGGTTCTGGACTTGATTACGGGGCGTATGAATGCACCTGTCCAGGGCAAAAATGTATCACCCCAAGGAGAAAGTTGCGAGCTCCAAGACGAGGAGCCTCCGGGCAAGATCGCTCACTCCGGCCACGGGTCCCCCAGACGACATGAAAAGAGCGGGGAGGAAATGCAGGCCCTCGCGTTTCTGGATGAAAAATGAAAGATTTGGCGGTTTTTCCATCGACGGGCCGAGGCGCTCCCACGGTGCCGAGCGGTATCGCGCAGGCATCACAAAGTCGCACGCCGAGACCTCGGCTCAGATGTTTCCTCTCCCTGCCGAAGGCAAGATATGTAAACATATTTGGCGGCGTTAATCTTGACAACTGTTTAACATGGATGCATTAGGGGTCCGTGTGATGTCGAGCCTGCACTGTTTGAAAACCCCCATGCATAATTCTGTGTGAAGTGCAAAAGCCGAAAGCTCTGAACGCTTCTGACGGATCCCAGCAGGTAAAAGTTTGGAGAGCTTTGGGATATGGATTTCAGCTGCCTGGTTGAAGGTGGTGGGAACGTTTCCTGACTGTATCGCAACCTCCGTCAGCGTCCTTCGCAGACCCAAAGTGGGACAATCCTCTGATCATCGAAAATCATCACTCATGAAACACACACGAGCCTGGGCTTTTTTATCAATAGAGAGCAGCCCCCTTCATTACCGAGACCTGTGCGAATTCCACCAGTTCCTGGGCTCCGAGTTTAATATAGATTTAACACGTGTACGACTTCATCGCGTACTCCACGATCTACAGGCGATATATTATTAATGGGCACATCAATCAAGCACCACCTGCCGGGATCTGAGCATGGACGTCCAACGCTCGCAAACACACAATTTGCTCTGCCTAAAAGGGCGGCGGCGGACAGCATTTTCCCACTGCGATCGAGCAATTAGAGAAAGAGCACGTGGCCACGAGTTTCCGAAATGAAAGCTTCCCGGAGCGCATCGTCTCGCGTGCAAATCCAGCTGGGCTTTGGCTGCACGTTTCCCGCATATGGACGTGTGTTGTCGGATTCGTATGGAGCTTGAGGTACAGTACGTAACCTGAGCGGCGTTACCTACGGGTGGCGATACTGGCAGCCGTGACGCGAGATTTGAAGGTCGTGAGATGCCATTTTTCAAGTGATAATTGAGGCTTTTTGAGATCGGTTCCGTGATGCCACCGGCAGCCTCACAAATGATTATATTTAGCTTCCTACAACGTCTTATATAAACTGTGGAGCCTCACGTGTTCCCCGGGTCGCACACGGGCCAGAATTGAGCAGAGACGTTGAAAATGGAGACGGAGAGGGAGAAATATAGGGTGGAATCTTCAAATCAATCAAAGCGGAGTCGGGATGGAGATGGAGAACGCATTAGTTTTGCGGCGGGCCCGGCTCGCCGTCCACTTAACGTTTTCATCAGGAGGCGTTCTCCCCCCGGCCGCCGTTCATTTGCGGCGTCAGTCAGTGGGCTCGCACCTCTCCTCGCTGATCCAGCTCGGACACACGGGCGGAATCCTCGTGAATAATGACACCCGGAAACCTTTCCCTCCTCCTCATCATCATGTGACAGCGGGAACGGCACCGACACACAGTCCCTAAAAGCCAAAGTCAAAACACCTGGCTGGGTGTCTCCTCCCATACGTGGCTCCTTCGAATACAGCCTGCGAGGGACTCCGATCACCGACATGACTTCGGAGTCAATGCATCCGTGTGCACTCAGAGCTCTCCCTCTCGAACATGCAAATACACTTTGAGTCCGAGGTGCGTGCGAGGTGATTTCTCGCAGGCTCTCCTTTCCACCGTGCCATCCGGCAGAAATGCTGAATGACCCCGACGGCAGTGCACAGGGATGTCGAGGTGGGTGTTTGACATTCCTCCAGAAGCGCCCGTCTCCTCTGCGGAGCCATCAACGGCTGTGTCGGTGAAGCCTCATTAGAGGCGGAATCCGACTGTAGGAAGGGGAATTTTTGGAACATTAACTTTAGCATCGCCAATCCAGTAAATAATTTTCTAGTTATGGCCCTGATCACCTGCTAGGGAGAGAGAGAGGGAGAGGGAGAGAGAAAGAGGGAGAGAGAGAGAGAGGGAGAGGGAGAGAGAGAGGGAGACAGAGAGAGAGGGAGGGAGAGAGGGAGAGAGACAGAGAGAGAGGGAGGGAGAGGGAAAAAAAGAGGTGGGCCACTGATAAGAGAACTCATGTACTGTGTTTTTACTGTGTTTTTGGCCCAAGCTCTCTCTTATTTTTTTGTCTTTTCGTGGCAACTCGAGAGGCGATTGGAAAGACATATACATGAAAGTGCGATGATACCGTGATGGCCTTTTTGCTCCATCCGTCCAACGTTTTAGCCCGTTGGGAGAAAATTGCGACGCATCATAAGGTCCGTGCCGCTAAAACAGAGGACGGGGGTGCAATGGCTGAACAGCTCTGGCCACCATTTGTTAAGAGCTCTCCTTTATATCTCTCTCTCACGGACTCTGCGATCACTGGTAGCGTCTCGTTGGGCGAATGAGCGCTTCGCCTCGCTGCTGTCCACAGGCGGTGGAACGGAGTGGAATGTAAGCTCAGACCAAGGCTGTGCCCGCTGTCAAAGAGGCGTCTCCTGTGAGATGATCGAACGTTGACGGACGCTCCAAATACTCGAAATCATCCCACGTGACACGTCGTTTGTTGCCGAGCTTTTCTTAAAATCTCAAATCTTAAAAAGCCAATTTGACATTCGAGACCAAGGTAACAGATTGCTCGACTTACTTTTCACAGCAACTGCTTGAACAGCTGTTAAATCTGATGTCTAAGGAGCCTCTCCCTCATGAGAGGGGGCTGGAATTATTAGCTCTAAGAATAATGTGGCACTGATGTACCTAAACAGCGACGCACTCCTCTTAAAAACAAAGAAACGTTCTTCCTGTGTCTCCCTGATAGGCACCAGCTGTCTGTCATCCCGCTCTATCGTGTTGGTACAACAGTCCGGGCTTGTTTGTTTGCTGCGGTGGAAGCTGGTCACTCCGGCAACATCAAAGAGGCAACATCAAAGTGCTTTGCTCCGCGCTTCCCCAAAAGGTCACCTGGCCCTACAGCGTGATAGCCAGGAAAGCTTTTACACCTCAATATCTCTCAGGCATTTTCCACGGGATGAGGGCTGACACCCGACAAGCTACGTTCTCTCAACGCGTGCATCTGCTCTGCCTAAAGAACAACGCGCGACGCCAGATCGGTTCAATGACGCGGGGCCTTCACTGCCGACATTGTTTCGGTCGATTATTCCCGTGGCGTCTGTGGGCGCAAGGTCAGAGGAGCAGGCGAGCAAACCTCTCGGTTCGGGTCGAGCAAAGTTTAATGCGATGGACAAACAAGAAGCACGTCGATGCTGACGATCGGCGCGAGACAAAGCTGAGACATGGGTGTCAAGGGCAAATACATACATGGCAACGCCACTGCCCGCACACTTCAGGGACACCGTGACCTTCACACTGTGACCCGGATTCACGATCCAATCGAGAGGGCCAAAGGCCACAAAATTTGACGGCTTGTACATAACAAATGCGTATAAAGGTAATTATGAGTAGGTTGTTTTGCCGTCCGCCAGGATACACCTCTTGTACAGGGTATCGACAGGACCTGGACGTATTGACGCTGGCTGTCACTTGATATCAATAGGTCGCTCAGGCTCTTGTGTGATTTGGAGGCAGGTGGGGCTTTACCCAGGACCTTAAAGGTACAATATCAAATGCGCGTGGTGTGGCTTGGGTTTATTCAGAGAGACAGAGAGTCTATGGAGTCACACAATACAGCCTATGTATTTTGCATCCAGTCCAAGTCCAACATGACTAAACGTCAATCATCAGAACGTTCAACGTGCTCGTGAAAATGTTCCTTTATAGCGTCGATCGTGGAAAAAAGCCTCCACAAGAAACCTTAACTGTAGAGTGACTCTGCCTTGAGTGAAGCACATTAAAGGCAAGTCAAATTCATGTTTTTACACGAGCGTACCTTAAACCAGACCTATGCATTGGGCACCGGATGCAATGGATATGTCCCCGAACACCCCAAGGCACAGCTGTACGGTTTGTGCTGCCTCTTTCGCCTGAAGTGCGACATCCATCGGCCCAACAGCTCCGGAGACGCGAGCACAAATGTGATTGTTTTCTTTTCTGGTAACCAAAGTGCTGCCCCTTGTGGCCAAAAGTAACGTGTGAAAACTGAATCGGCTCTCCCCCTGCGAGCGATGAATCCATCCTGCCAAATATCAAAATCGGATCCGAACGGTGTTCCACTTATCACATCGACGCGAAAAGCAGTCGGGCCCAAACCATGTTATCCCCGACACCTCGCGTCCGGGGATATCATAAATATCCATCAAGTTCTTTAAGTATGTGGGATTTAACTCTACAATACATGTCATACATAGCTGTTGTCTTGTTTAGTTATGCCAGTCGCTATCTGCGACAATGCGACAACAGAATATGGTGAAAGAAGCAAAAAGCCGAAACCTAAAGTGTTCACGGTGTTTACAATGATTGTGTTTCAGTCAAATGTGAATTCGTGTACATTGGAGCTTTCAATGCCAACACGGTGCTGTTGCTCTTACGTGCACCGGCAACGATAAATCAGCCCGCGGGTCTGACTCCAGAGGCTGGCTCTGCTGTGAAGTTATCATGGGGACAAGGTCAACGGGATTTCTAATGAGTTTTTAATTTCAGCAGTCAACAAATTGTCAATATACACGCCGCGCTCTTATTTTATCCTTGTCCGGATCGATATCGGAGAGAGAAGCAATTATAGATATTATTTCAAGACATCCTGCGACAAGACAGCAAATCCATGGGCCAAAATACAGTAGGCCAGGAAATCACCTCCTGGTCCGAAACGCGGGGATGTAGAAGCCGTGTTTGGTGTCGAGCGATTGTGAACTTAAAAGCTTAAAATAGAGCCAGGGGTTATTTATTTTATCTTTCAAAAGATGCCCCCCCCGTCCCTCTGCCTGTTCCCTGTTTGTCTCTCCCTCTTTTTCCTCCCTATCGCTCCTTCGATCTATGTGCTGAGTCGGCCAAAGTGGAGTTAACGAGGATAAGTGGACCACACACGGGCGAAATAGTTCAATAAAGAAAGCCAGAGCAGATGTTAATGATTATGGATTTACAAGGATGGCGCGGAATGCATAATCACTCCTCACCTGGATCTACAGCTTCACCATGAGCCCTTACTCCAACGGAGAAAAAAATGGAGATGTGGGGGGGGGGCGGGGGGGGACAATTTAATACACGGTTTGAAAGCATTGTCAGAAAACAGACCCGGCGAATATCATCAAAGGTTCGCGTCTCTCTCATGGCCAGCTTCAGAGCATTTTCTGTTCTGCGGCGCTGTACGGAAATCCCAAACAACCACCAACTTTCATTGTTTTATGTTTGGTGGCAATGTTTTATTCTTCCTCCAATCTCAGTGCCAGCACATTATGGAATACTATCAGTTCCACTACCTCGGCTCATATTAATTTTTCCCCTGGTTGGTTTTATATCCCTTCTCTCACCCCTAACTCTTAACTCTCCCACATTAAGGCTGCATACCAATCATTCCATTTTTTAATACCCCGCTGAGATTAGCAGGTACAATATTATGGGAGTCATCCACAGCA